>SKCR01040992.1:0-600000 GCA_019454045.1 Zanthoxylum bungeanum
ATTGAACATAAAAGGTTCATTAGCCGCATTGGGCTTTATGGTTAAGGTTTTGGGCCCAATTGGATCCAATCCACTTGGCCTAAACCAAACTTGATAAATCAAGCCCAATAGCCCCAAATGCAACAATTCAAGCCCAAATCCAATTTAAGCCTAAATAATTAAATTACACTAATCCAATTACGCAATTTAATTACCTAAAGTGCATTACGATGATTAATGACCTAAATCGATATTTCCGAAGCACCAAATTAGTCCAATTAATCATGCTTAATTCATTATCACATGTCAAACACACATAATGAAAAATCAAACCATAAAACATGCTTGCTAAGTCTCGGCCAAGGAAGGTTATTTGTCCGATTGAATTCAATCCGATTAATTACACAATCGACAACGTATTAACTTCCCGAATGATTTCATACACATCCAATGTTCATAAAATCAAAATATACCAAGAAATTTAGGGCATTTCACATTCGGCCAAGGTATGGAATTTAGGGTTATGTTCAATTCAAAGTACAATCCAATTGACATTAAATTAACATCATCCTACATGATTTTAACTCATCCAATGAATCAAAATCAACAAAATTCCAATGATTCAAAATCAATATACATTCGGCCAAGGTGACAAGTTTGGGGAAAATAATTCCAAATCTATTTTCATCAATTAGTCCAACCAAAATGAATTTAAACATGTTATAAGCATACTCAAACATTCAATTCATTCAAATCATGCTTAACAAACATTTACCCAAATTTTAAGCCCTACAAATTTCATGCTTGCAACTTTAGCTCATGATGCCATTGTTAGTTTCTATAAGGTCCCAAGGTCAAACAAGACATGAAATTATGTGTGAACAATCAACGGAGGTAGCGGAATACTCACATTGATCGGTTGAGTCGATTTGGAGATGATTCAAGCCCAAAAACGCACTGCATTAATCTCATCACTGCAACAGTCCACTGTCCTACAAAACAGAAAATTGAGTGAAGAAACGGAGCTCCAATCTTCGTCCGATGGATCCCGACTCATGGGGGAAACCTCCCTACCACCTTCGCAAGACTCGTAGTGTG
Organism: Zanthoxylum bungeanum; assembly: GCA_019454045.1. Classification (NCBI taxonomy): domain Eukaryota; kingdom Viridiplantae; phylum Streptophyta; class Magnoliopsida; order Sapindales; family Rutaceae; genus Zanthoxylum; species Zanthoxylum bungeanum. The sequence goes on from SKCR01040992.1 coordinate 1,078, forward strand.
CTAGCACTTGATTTCTCACCATGAGAAAAACCTCTTTGCTTCCCTTTAGCTCACGCCCAAACTGGTTCAAAACCAGTGAAGAGAAATGGCCACCATTGCCGTGAGAGGAAGAGAGAATTTGAGAGAGAAGAAGTTTGTGTTGTGTAATGGTTTGTTAAAAATGATTTACCAAAAATCAATTTATTTATGCCATAATTATTAAATTAATAATAAACTTATGACACAAATTCATGCAAAGGCTTAGAGTGTCAAACACTCATTTCCATGCAATACCATTGAGTGCATTGTACACAATCTCCATGCAAAGCATTAGAGTGTCAAATAAGCATAATATGACATGTGTCAAAGTTAATGCATATCTTGACATGTGTCATGTGGGCCCCACCGTTTCCAAATGAAAGTGGGCCCACGTGCACTCACGCGTTCGGGTTCGATATTTCCGAAATACCGAGCTTACGTCGCGACGTTAATTCAATCGAATTTAAATAAATAATCGCCCCCGGCGAAATCATTATTTACGTCGCTAACGAATTAATTCTTAATTAACTCGTTTGCCCGAATTAAAATCTGATTTAATTCCGCGTCGAAATCTAATTTCGTCTAATATATCGAATATATTAATACATCGATTAATTCGAATTAATCGTTCTCTCTCTTTAGACGATATTTATCCCGGATAAAAATCTCCGTTATTAATCCTAGATTAATTTTCTCTCTCTTCTAATATAATCCCAGATATTCAAGAGTGCGAGTTGTGCGTCATCGGTGGATTATCGGGAAGCGACCCATGAGATCCCCGGATAATCTGGGCAGTAAATACGGTCGTCGGAGTATCCGAATCACGTACGTACCAAGTACTACGTTCTACCGATTTACGAGACAAGGTCGACTCCTAGCAAAGCACCAAGTCTTCCAGGTTCTCCGGACATATTCATCAAAGAATATCTAGATCTGTATCAAGCGTAGTATATACTAATGTATTGTGCATATCGGCCCAGTATCGGATAATCACGTGCTAGGGCTGGGGCTGGATAAGTGTCTGCCCCGTCCGAAACACATATCGGATGTCTGGTAACTAGTCTCTATAATCGGATATTCATGACCTGGTCATAATATCACGATTGGATGCGCATCACTTTAAGAGCACTAATACCGTATCCTGCGTGACATCATCTCCATTATGACTGGAGTGACACTTCCGTCTTGACATCACATCCAATACACTACGATTCTCTGATAAACCCAGAATAGGTGAACACAGAACCAGTTAAGATCCCCCACCACCAAAACTAAAGTTTTACCGATTGTCGTAAGTATTAGCGATGTAAGTCTCAGGTTAAGACTATACACACCTACCTTGATTTCGGCCTCCCATAGACACCTAGTCATAATACCAATGGGATTCCGAAGGGTCTATCCAGAGCGAAGCTGTTTCCCGTACCATCGTTGAAACACGACCTCCTATCGCACTTGCACAAGTATCCAATACTTATATATATGAGAACTATGCCGTTGTGCCCTCACAACGCGCACAAGTGCAATACTAGTCTATTCCGCATTATCGATGTCCAGTCTCGATAATACTACGACTAGGGATATTTAATGATTAAACCTTTGGGGACTGATACTGTCTCATATCATCTCAGTCCAGGAACTAATCATAGGGACCTCTCTTCATTTATATATCTATGGTGATCTAATCACAAACGATGAGAGTGCAATTTCCTTATTACATAGTTTAATTTGCTACAACAACACAATGATCTGTGCAAATAGTGACGCTATGGGTCATATTATCCAACAGGACATGGTGAGGTCAATGATGAGAGTCGCACTGAGCTACCAATATCCTTCTGGGGATACGCATAAACAGTGCTCTAACTTCTTTTTGAATAAGGTACCGTCGGAAGTCTGTTGAACAGACCCCATATGAGATATGGACAGGAAGGAAACCAGGTTCTCTTTCCTAAAGATTTGGGGATGCTGGGCATATGTTAAACATTTGGAAGGCACCAAACTTGAACCCAAATCTGATAAATGCCTTTTCGTTGGATATCCTAGGGAAACCAAAGGATATTACTTCTATTACCCACAAGAGAACAAAGTATTTGTTGCTCTACATGCGGTTTCCTTGAGAAGGAATCCTAAATGCAGTGGAAAGTGGGAGGAAAGTAGAACTCGATGAAGATCGTAGTGATACTGTTCCTGGCAATGAATCAACGACGGAACAAGAACAGACCATCCGGGATGAGTCTGTACCACAAACTTCACATACACAAGGACCGCGTAGGTCGAGAGGAGTCAGAACAGTACCTGAGAGGTATGGGTTCCTGATCTCACCTCATATAGATATTAATCTTATTGAGGATAATGAGCCGGCTACGTATGAGGAAGCGATACAAAATATCGATTCCGCTTTATGGCAAGAAGCCATGAAGTCCGAGATGGATTCCATGTACGCCAACCAAGTTTGGACACTGGTTGATGCACCAGAAGGCGTAAAGCCTATTGGATGCAGATGGATCTTCAAGAAGAAGACCGACATGGATGGCAACGTACAACGTACAAGGCTAGGCTTGTAGCGAAGGGGTATCGTCAACAATATGGTATTGATTATGACGAAACCTTCTCACCCGTTGCCATGATTAAATCCATTCGGATAATGCTTGCAATAGCTGCATATTCGACTTCGAGATATGGCAAATGGACGTTAAAACCGCTTTCCTTAACGGAAACCTTTTGGAGGATGTTTATATGCAACAGCCTGACGGTTTTATCGTACCTAGACTTGCAAACAAGGTTTGCAAGTTAAATCGATCCATTTATGGATTGAGCAAGCAGCAATCACGGTCATGGAATCAGCGTTTTGATGAGATCATAAAGGAATATGATTTCGTGCAAAACGCAGATGACCCTTGTGTATACAAGAAGGTTAGTGGGAGAGCACTCACTTTTATTGTCCTTTATGTCGACGACGTATTGCTTATAGGCAATGACATTCCCATGCTAACGTCGGTGAAAGCTTGGCTTTCATTAAAATTCTCCATGAAAGATCTGGGAGAAGCAGCATTTATTCTTGGAATAAAGATCTACAGGGATAGATCTAGAAAACTGCTTGGACTCTCCCAGAGTACATACATTGATAAAGTGTTGAAGAGATTCAACATGGAACAATCCAAGAGGGGATTGGTTCCAATGGTACGTGGTACCTCTCTATCTAAGGACATGTGTCCTAAGACTCAGGAAGAGAGAGACCACATGAGTCGGATACCGTTCGCCTCGGCAGTCGGATCGATCATGTATGCCATGATATGTACACGACCTGATGTCTCATATGCTTTGAGCATGTCAACAGGCCGATCCAGGTGAAGGTCACTGGATAGCAGTTAAGAATATCCTTAAGTATCTTAAACGAACTAAGGATGCTTTCTTAATTTATGGAGGTGGAGAACTTGCGGTATCTGGGTATACCGATGCAAGTTTCCAAACCGACAAGGATGACTACAAGTCGCAATCCGGGTACATTTTTTGCTTGAATAACGGAGCAGTGAGCTGGAAATCTTCCAAGCAAGATACTGTTGCGATTCAACAACAGAAGCGGAGTACATCGCTGCATCTGAAGCAGCAAAGGAGGCAGTTTGGATCCGAAAGTTCCTAATCGGATTAGGAGTAGTTCCGTTAGCTGCTGAGCCCGTTCCATTGTATTGTGACAATAAGGGGCGGGGCTATAGCACAGGCTAAGGAACCAAGGTCTCATCAACGGTCCAAGCATGTTCTTCGACGTTATCATCTGATTCGGGGGAGATTATACATCGTGGCGATGTAAAAGTCGAGAAGGTCACATCAGATGACAACATTGCAGATCCGCTGACGAAAGCTGTTCTACAGCAAGTTTTTGAACGACACATACATATTTCGGGTATTAGATGCTTGAGTGACTGGCTATAGGCCAAGTGGGAGATTGTTAGACATTATGTCCCATAGCGTCACTGTTTGTAAATGATATTGTATTATTGTACAAAATTAACTATGTGATAATGAAATTGCCTTTTGCCATTTTGTAATATTATTACTTTGACTTATAAATGGCGAAAGTCCATATGATTAGTACCTGGACTGAGAATGATATGAGACAGTATCAGTCCCCAAAGGTTTAATCATTAAATATCCCTAGTTGTGGTATTATCGAGACTGGACATCGATAATGCGGAATAGACTAGTATTGCGCTTGTGCACGTTGTGAGGGCACGACGGCATAGTTCTCATATATTTAAGTATTGGATACTTATGCAAGTGCGATAGGAGGTTGTGTTTTACCGATGGTACGGAAAACAGCTTCGCTCTGGATAGACCCCGCGGAATCCCATTGGTAGTATGTCTGCGTGTCTATGGGAGGCCGCATCAGGGTAGGTGTATATGGTCTTAACCTGAGACTTACATCGCTAGTACTTGCGACAATCGGTAAACTTTAGTTTTGGTGGTTGGGGACCTTAACCGGTTCTGTGTACACCTCTTCTGGGTTTATCGAGAATCGTAGTGTACTGGATGTGATGTCAAGATGGAAGTATCGCTTCAGACATATGGAGGTGATGATCATGCAGGGCACAGAACTAGTACTCTATAAAAGGTTGCAACCGTCGGGACAATATGACAAGGTCAGGATTGTCCGATTTAAAGAGACTAGTTGCTTGATGTCCGATATATGTTTCGTACGGGGCAGACACATCTCCAGCCCCAGGCCTAGCATGTGATCATCCGATACTGGATCGATGTACGCAATACTACGGTATACTACGCTGATACAGATCTTATATTCCTATAAGAATATTTCTGGAGAATTGGGTAGGCATGGCGCTTTGCTAGAAGCCAACCTTGTCTTGTAAATCGGTAAAGACGTAGTACGAGTACGTACGTGTTCGGATTATCCGACGACCGTATTTACTGCCAAAATATCCGGAGATCTCTTGGGTCGCTTCCTGAAGATTCACCTATGATATTTGATTCGGACTTAATTAATCTTGGATTAATTGCGGAGAAACTTTATCTTGGATAAAGTGCCTAATTTAGAGAGAGAACGATTAATTTGGAATTAATCGATAAAATTATTATATTCGATATAATAATCGAAATTCGATTTCGACGCGAAATTAAAATTAGATTTTAATTCGGGCATACGAGTTAATTTAGAATTAATTCGTAAGCGACGTAAATAATAATTTCGCTAGGAGCGATTATTTATTTAAATCGATTTAATTAACGTCGCGACGCTAGCTCGGTATTTCGGAAATATCGAACCCGAACGCGTGAGTGGACGTGGGCCCACTTTCATTGGGAAACGTGTGGGGCCCACATGACACTTGTCATTATATGCATTATTTTATTGATAAGCATTGCATGTTAATAGTGTACAAAACACTCTAAGGATTGCATGGTGATAGTGTGCATTACACTCAAAGGCTTGCATGGATGGAGTTTGAGTGTTTGACACTCTAAGCCATTGCATGGTTTATGTCATAGATTTATTATTAATTTAATAAATTATAACATAAATATAAATTGATTTTGGTAAAACAAAGATCAATTAATTTAAGACTTTACACAAAAATCTCTCTTCTCTCTCAAATTGCCGAGAACTCCATTGACAAGGGCAAGGAAGATTTGATCTTCTATTTCTCCATTTTTCTAGCACAAGCAAGGGATCAAAAGAGGTGATAGGGAAACCATCAAAGAGCTTGGAATACAAAAGCTTGGAGCTTCAAGTCTTCTTCCTCCTCTTGCCGAATCTTCCACAACTTGGAGCTTCTACCATTTGATCTCTTCTTCATCACAAGGCATTGTAAGTATGATTCCGCCATACTTCATGTTTATATATATATTCTTTATAGTATTTCACATGCTTAATCTTTGTTTGGGACATATTATAGAAATCAACATTGTCTACACTCCTGCAAACCCACACGTAGACCGGAATTGTATGGCCTATATCAACTATTTCCTTGTGCTTGTGGACCATCCTTATTTGGATGCAGTTGGGCTTCTTGTCAAAAATGCGAACTTGTTGGGCCATTTAAACTGGGACGAGTTCGTATCCTATGACAATTGGGCCAAAAGCTTCTGAAATGTCGATGGGCCGCTCTGTAGAAATTGTTGCTTTATGACTGGATTATCTAGTATATGCTTGTGTTTGGGTACGTTGTCATTTGGATCCATTCGAACCTTTTGACATGACATATGGGCTTGTTGGGCCATTTAAACTGGGACAAGAACGTATCTTATGATGATCGGGCCAAAAGCCTCCAAAACGCCAATGGGCCATTGTATGTTTTTGTTTGGGAGCATTATCATTTGGATACGGTTGGACTTTTTGCCATGAGATGTGAACTTGTTGGGCCATTTAAACTGGGACGAGTTCACTCCTATTACAGTTAGCCCAAAAGCTTCTAAAAAGATGATGAGCCGATTTATGTGAAAATTTTAATAAGTTGATATATTCCTTGTATCACATGCATCTCATTCATTTCATGCATACACGCATCATGTTAATCATTGTGTCTAAAACCCATCATAGATTCCCGTTGGGTTGGGGAAGAGTCAAGACTCACCAAAAGACTGGTAACAGATATGAGAGAGTCTGATAACGAGGTATACTGGATAGATCAGTTGGAAAATGGTTTCGCCAAGATTACCGAACAGTTGCAAGCCTTGACTACCGTCATGGAAAATATGGTTGTACCCCGTGCTAGGGGAAATTATGAGAATGTGAGGCGCGAGGAGCCTCTAAATGGGTTGGGGGATGATATCCCCACTTTCGATGATGACATGGCAGAGTATGTAACAGGCAGAGTGATTGGGTCTCAGGCAGAATTTCAGAAGCTTCGGGATCAGATTGAAACAGTTACTCGTAAAATGAGGGGTAAACATGAAGAGTTGTTAGATTATGAGGCAATGCCCTTCGGAGAACAGCTGCCAGCTCAGTTTAAAATGCTCGACATGGCCAAGTTTAATGGGAATAGAGACCCGAGAGTCCATCTGCAGCAATATGTCTCAGTCATGAGTTCAGTGGGCCTATCACAACGCCAAGTCCAAAAGATGTTTGGGATGTCACTCGTGGGGGCACCTGTGGTTTGGTATCATAGCCTTGAGAAGAAGGTTAAGGAAGATTGGAGGGAACTAGCTGATGCTTTTCTGAAGCAGTATGTTACAGACTTAGAAATTGACTTGTCACTCCGAGATTTGGAGAACACTAAGCAGAAGCCGGAGGAGAGCTTCAAGGAGTATATAGACCGCTGGAGAGGTCAACTGTTAAAGATGCAAACTCGACCCTCGGAGAAGGACCAGATCAAGATGATTATCAAGGGTACTAAGCCCTCAATTTATGGTAAGCTAAGGAGAATGACTTCGATGATTGCAGATTTTCGATAGTTGAGGGAGACTGTTATGGATATTGAGGAGGAAGATGCTGAGAGAAGAAAGTTTTATAGCCAGAATAAGAGAGCTTTTGGGGGGCCCTCTGAAACCAAGCCCACCACTGCCGAAGTCGCTGCCATCAGAAACAGGCAATTCTCCAACCTTGGTAGACCTTTGTCGAAGGTGTTTGAAAAGTTGCAGGGACAAGGACTCTTGAAACCCTTAGAAGGCAAACCACTTCCACACCCCCCACCGCCACACATAAATATGAACCTTTATTGTCACTTCCACCAGCTACATGGCCATGACACCGACAACTGCACCTGCCTCAGGCATGAAATCCAAGACCTCATAGATTCTCATAAAATACCCGATCCAAGAAAATAACAACCTAATACACAGAAACCCTCTACCAAACTACCACTATGTTCCACCACCCACCTACATGATCAACTCCGGCCTACCTGAAACCTTTGTCCTCCAAACTCTCAACCACCAGGCTTCTTACATTGAGATAGAAGATGGCAGTAGTGAAGAGCCATAGACTGAAAAAAAAAAAAAAAGACAATGCCGCAAACAATGAAGATATTTTCCTTGGTTTATTTGATTGCAATCCTGCATTTTTAATAAAGACATTGATTTAGTCTATCTGTTCGAACCATTTTCTTAAATGATAATAAAGATGTTTATTTCGCTGAATCTCTTCTGCAACATGAGTATATTTGAGAAAAGTATTCAACTTTGGCACAATGGAATCCAGTGATGAACATGGGGAACCCTCAAAATAAGCAAATAGAAAAGATATGATAGACATTCAGAAATTGGGAAATAGAGGCAGTGAAAATATCAGACTTGGAAGGAAATTAGTTCACCAAGCCGATAAACGTAGACAGATTGAAGCAGTAGCTTGCCTGAGGAAAAGAAGACTGAGCAGTCGCCAAGAGAATTAGCAGAAGACCTAACCCAACGGGTGGGAAACTCATTCACGCATGCATGCATACACGTAACATATTTTGCATTCCTTTTTGTGTTTTGTGTTTGTTTTTTTTGTATTCCCAGGCTTTGAAGAAGAAAAGAGAAAGCGGCAAATGAAAGCCAATCAGAATCATCAATATAACATCAGCAGTTTACGGACGAGTCCCAGGGTTGAGGCCCATATCAGTATCAATCTGGAGCGAGGCCCACATCAGTTTCAAGGCCGAGGCCCGCATCAGTACCAGTCTTAGGGATGAGTCCCAGGGTTGAGGCCCATATCAGTATTAATCTAGGGCGAGGCACACATCAGTAATAGTGTTGGGGCGAGGCCCACATCAGTACCAGTTTGGGGCGAGGCCCACGTCAGTTTGAGGGCAATGCCCACATCAGCATCAATCTGGGGGCGAAGCCCACATCAGTACCAGTTTGGGGGCGAAGCCCACATCAGTACCAGTTTGGGGTGAGGCCCACATCATTATCAACATCAGTTTTGCCGGGTATGACACTCTGGGGGCTTATCAGAATCAGTCTGGCCGAGTATGGCACTTTGGAATGGCACTCCAAGAATGGAGCAGGTTTCGAGAATGAACAAGCCAAGAATGGCAATCTGAGAATGGAACAAGGTTCGAGAATGAACAGGCCAAGAATGGCAATCCGAGAATGGAACAAGGTTCGAGAATGAACAGGCCAAGAATGGAAATCCGAGAATGAAACAAGGTTCGAGAATGAACATGCCGAGAATGGAAATGCAAGAATGAACAAAGCCGAGAATGGCAATCCAAGGATGGAGCAAGGTTCGAGAATGAACAAGCCGAGAATGGCAATCCAAGAATGGAGTAAGGTTCGAGAATGAACGGGCCAAGAATGGTAATCCGAGAATGGAACAAGGTTCGAGAATGAACAAGCCGAGAATGGCAATCCAAGAATGGAACAAGGTTTGAGAATGAACAAGCTGAGAATGGCAATCCGAGAATGGAATAAGGTTCGAGAATGAACAAACCGAGAATGGCAATCCAAGAATGGAGTAAGGTTCGAGAATGAACAAGCCAAGAATGGTAATCCCGAGAATGGAACAAAGTTCGACAATGAATAATCCGATAATGGTAATCCGAGAATGGAGCAAGGTACGGGAATGAACAGACCAAGAATGACACTCCGAGAAGGAGCACGGTTCGGGAATGGGCTGCCTCACAGTAACGATTCAAGAATGGACCACCTCTCATCAACCCGGTTCGAGAATGGACCACCTCACAACAAAATCAACTCAACTCAGCTCGAGGCAGCAGACGAGCCAAGTAAGTGAAAATGCATTACATAACTTTGATAGGATTGTCCAAAGTCACACACTGCACAAGTCCCAACAAAGTGGGGGCGACTATTGGCATTGCATTTTTGCATGTGAAACCCGATGATGAGTCTCAGTTGGAAGCACTACCTTTTTAGTTAAGGATATTGTGGGAAACGGCCGTCAGAAGGGAATCGGTATTTCGTTAGATCCTTATTCACTTGTTTAGCGTCAAGCTCACTTGTTGGACCTCCGTTTAGAGCACCTTTAGCCCAAAAAAACCCGCAAACCTTTTAACCCTTGCCACCCACTTAAGCCCACTCACCAAACCAACACAACACCTAGCCCACCAAGAGAGGCCCACACGCCCATATCACCCTAAATTACACCCAAATTAAATCAAATATTAATTAAATTAAACATTATCTAAATAAAATATTAATTAATTGATATACCAAATTAAATAAAACATAAAATATAATTATACCAAATTAAAATATTGTAACTTCCTAATCCAAAATATTATATACTAAATTAAAGAAATATTATGCCTAATTAAAATCAATCATAACCAACTTAAAATATTGTATGCCTAATCAACACAAACTAAATATACTAACTTCCTAATCAAGCCTAAATTTGTCCCTCATCAATCTTGTATTTACCTTACTTGAAACTAAATCAAATCCCCCTTTAATTAGCCAAATCCCTTCCTTGTGAAGTAAGGATAAACCCTAGCTCTTGTCTATATAAACAACACTTTTCCAAGACATTCCACCTCTCTCTCACAACAAAAAGCCAATTAAAACAAATAGAAACCCTACTCTCTCCACATACAACACACTCGGCAGCCCCCACAGCCTTCACTCCACCACTTCAAACTCATCAAACCAGCATGCCCCTTAACGCACCTCAGTCTCTTCTCCATGCACTCACAAACTACACACACGTAAAGCACCTCCCCTCACACAAACTGATCACACGACACCCTCACAAATGAACCCTCATCAATAACCTTCATAGCCTACAAGCCCCACTCATTAGCCCCCACGTCCCGAGAGCCCTCATAGACTTCAGCCACACAGCAAACCACCCATCACCTTCACGCACTCATCCCTCACAAACGCCAGCTCACTTTCAAGCATAGCCCCCCACGTAAGCCCCCCACTCAAGGCCACAATAACAATCACACCTGCCTCCCCCCTCACGTGTAGCACCCATAATCAAAGCAGCCGCACCATAAGCCCTCCACCCACCAACCAACTAAACTGTCCCACCGAGCCATCACGCACATATTATCCATTAACCAGCCATATTCCAACAGCCCCTGCCTCACGTTGCAATAAACACATACCTTACACGCCACTACCTCACACTCACTTCACGTGGACCAAACCATAGCCCATCCATTGCCGAGAGAACCCTCCATAAAATAGCCTCTAAACTACCTTGAAACAGTCCCCAGAAACCACCCTAAAACAGTGAGCAAACAACCCCAAAAAATCACCAAAACAGTCCCTGAAACACCCAAAACAGTAGCCTTAATAGACCTGAAATAGTGAGCAGAAAATACAGAGGAAACAGCAGCAAAATGGAGGTCAAACAACGAAACAATGAGCTAAGATGCTAAACCAGTGAAACGGAAAAGTGAGGAGCTTTAACCCTTCCAATCTCCGCGAAACGCAAGTTCGAAAGTCGGCAAAAAAGGTTAGACCTGAGGGTATTTTTTTCACACTCGTTTTCAGTTTTATTTTTATTTTTTGAGTATTATTCGCATGATTATTAGGTTAAAATGCATGTTGTGGCCCTTGAGTAGATAAATATGCATGTATTACGAAATTTTGTATGTTGTGGCCTTGGAATAAAATGAAATATATGTCAACTCTCGCGGTATATCGGATGGAAACCCGGACATAAATTTCATAGCCGATTCCGAATGGATGGTAGTATGATCTGTACTCGGGATACAACTCCACGTACCGCTTGAGTAAACGGCACATTCTTTTGTTTTATGTTGCTTTGATTTATTTATTATTCGTAATTTAAATTACGTATGTTATTTTCTTATATTCATGATGTGATCGAGAGCATGGACTTAGTAAGTTGGATTAAAGGTCCCCTATTCTGAGGGGTTAAAATCCTTTACCACGATGCTTTGCCGCGCCAATTAATGTATATTTGGTTGAATGTAAGATGTGTTCAATCGGGTATACAAAGTCTGATGTTATTGTCTTTATTTTTATATGCATGATGTGATCGAGCTCATGGGCTTAGTAAGTTGGATTAAAGGTCCCCTATTTTGAGGGGTTAAAACCCTTTTATCACGATGATTTGCCGCGTCGATCGATGTATACTCGGTTGAATGTAAGAGGTGTTCAATCGGGTATACGAAGTCCGATATCATTTATGTTATTTTTTATATGCATGATGTGATCGAGCGCATAGGCTTAGTAAGTTGGATTAAAGGTCCCCTATTTTGAGGGGTTAAAACCCTTTACCACGATGCTTCGCCGCGCCGATTGATGTATATTCGGTTGAATGTAAGATGTGTTCAACCGGGTATACGAAGTTCGATATCATTGTCGTTACTTTTTATATACGTATTGTGTTGATTGCGCATGGTCTTAGTAAGTGCTATTAAAGGTCCTCTTTTTTGAGAGGTTAAAATCCTTTACCACGATGCTTTGCCGCGCTTTTAACCCGTTATTATTTATTAGGTGTCATCTATTCATCTGTTCATGTATGTGTCATGTTGTTCACTACATTTTGGAGGTCACTGCTGTAACCCCGTTCGAACGTGTTTCGGAACGCCGCATGAACGCATGTTTTCTGTCTGGTCCCGGTCGAATGCGTTATCAAACGTTATACGAACGCGAACCTTCTGTTTACCATTCGAACGCGTTTACGAACGCTACACGAACGTGAATACACTGAATTGAGTCATTTTCATCACATGTCATGTATAATTGTTTCTTAGGTGATTTATCTTATATCATGTAATCAATCATATTATTTGTATCTCTGCGTCTATCTGTTTGATGTGTTCATAAGATGGTATTCAAGCATGATTAGGTCATTAGTATGTTACTTGGTTCTTAGGCAGGATTTAGCCTATTTGGTTGTTTATTTTCAAGCATGATTAATCGTTTTGTTTTGCATTTGGAATTTGCATTATGTTTAGGTTGTTCTTTGTTTTCCGCATTATATGATCGAAGCATGTTCATGAGATTGCCGTGTACTATTGCATGTTTGTCGTTGTGATGATTACTTTCATGCATGTGAACTTAGAAGCATAATTATCCTCAGAAATATGTTGCTTAGGCTTGGTTAGATTATTGAACAAATCATTTTATTACAAGTGGCATAAGTAAGGGACCATTCCGAACCCAACGGTTTGAGGTCTTCCCTAGCGAGGGGTGAGTGCGGCCTTAAATCTTTGTCCCGGTTCACATCGGGTGGTGACTCCATTATTCTCTAGTTTAGTCCTCCGTGGGCTACTAAATTATCCTCCGATCAGATGGTCGTTCGATTTCAATGACCAAGGTTGACATCTAGCAACATGCCAAGGCCCCCAAATGAGAAGGAAAGATATATACACCCATTATGTATGCGATTTACATATGATACGGTCCATCGCCTCACTGTATCCCCACCTATTGACCTAGGGTACGGAAAGTGTCTACCCATATGGTCAAAGGTATGATGTTGATAGTGTCATGAATCGTGCTAACCCAAGAATCTCATATGATTCTTCCGCTGTGGCCACAGTCTCAAGCACTGATCACACATATCAACCCGTGAACTGGAATACTACTCTTATAAGAAAATATTATCCGAGAGAGTGGCGATTCTCTGTTGTATCTTTACAAACTTCATATGTTTCAACAAATGACCCAATCATACCCTTATTACCGGATCTTTTGAACCTGGGAAGGAGAATGTCAAATTTATTTGATCCACACATATGATTGTAAAGACCTCAAGTCAAAGGACTAGTCATATAATCGATACATGAAAGTTCTCACAGACACATGGGATAAACACTCCATATGAAAACTTTCGGTGGTCAGTTCGATGGACACGAGCAACTCATGCATTGTGTGATACACCAAGCGGACGGATCTCCGCTAGTAGCCTATGAGATCGACTACCCCACTTAAGGGCGAATCATATCATCATGCTAGTCTCTCCGCTTTGTGAACGCCCAGATTGCTTATAAAACTATGACTAGGAACATTTAAGAGTAATGATTCTCATAAGGCATGGAAGCCATCGTCTTATTACTCCAAGGGCTTTATTACAGTGTTGATGATTCATATAAGTTATGTAAGACACGTATAATAAAGATTTCCATTTTATTAATTAATGAAAATATTACAAATACATGTAGATATAGCCCCTCCACAAGTTGGGTATAGGGTATATCTCTAACATTTTTCACGTTGCTGGTTGTTTTTTCTTCTGCTGGTTATTTCGCGCTACTGGTTTTGTTTTCTCTGTTTTTTTTCGGTGATTGGTTTCACCGTTTTTGCTCTTGGTTGTTGTTGTTTCTATTTTTTTGGTTTTTTTTCCTCGGTGCTTCCTAGGGTTTTTTTTCTCAAGTTTTTTTTTTTTTTTGTGATTGCTCTCTTTTTCTTTCTATTTTTTTGGTGATTGTTATTTTTTTCCCTAGGGTTGCCGGTTCACGCTTGTCTCTGTTCACTGGTTCATGGTTTTTTGGCTGTTGTTTCAAGTTGTTTTTTATCACTGTTTCTGGTTATTTTTGTTGTTATTCTGCCTTTTTTTGTTCATTATTTCTGGTTGTTTTGGTTTCACGGTTTTTGGTTTGGTTTCTTCGGTGCTGGTTGGTGAGTTCGAATCCGATGAGGGGCTAGTTTTAAAGGTTTTCCTTCCTTCCGATATTCATTTTTCGCAACTTCTGCAACTTTTCGGGTAGTGCCTCCATACGAGGCTCATTAGTGGGCTCATGCAAAAAATACAGTGTCTACAGTCGCCTCTATTTTGATGGGGCTTGTGCACCTATCAAAGTCATGCATGTATTTTTACTTATCTCGTCCGTCGGCCATTGTCGGACTTACCTGTTGTTTCGCTACTTTTACGAGATACTTTGATCTCTGGGATTTATTCCCAAACTAAGTTGAGTTGATGGCGAGGTGCTTCGACCCCTGGGTTTTATTCCGGAACCATGCTAGGTGTGAGATGCTTCAATCTCTGGGATTCAATCCCGAACTGAGTTGAGTTGATGGCAAGGTGTTTCGACCCCTGGGATTCATTCTCGAACCATGTTGAGTGTGAGATGATTCGATCTTTGGGATTCATTCCCGAACTGAGTTGAGTTGATGGCGAGGTGCTTCGAACCCTGGGATTCATTCCCGAACCATGCTGGGTGTGAGTTGCTTTGATCTCAGGGATTCATTCTTGAAATGTGTTGAGTTGATGGCGAGGTGCTTTGACCCTTGGGATTCATTCCCGAACTATTGATAATGTGAGCCTCAACCTTGAGATTAATTCCTGAATCTACTGATAATAAGGGCCTCGACCCTAGGATTTCATCTTGAACTGTTGATAATGTGGGCCTCGAACCTAAGATTCATTCCCAAAACTGTTGATAATGTGGGCCTCGGCCCTAAGATTCATTCTCTAATCTGCTGATAATGTGGGCCTCAACCTTGAGATTCATTCCCGAATCTACTGATAATGTGGGCCTCGACCCTAGGATTTCTTCTTTAACTATTGATAATATGGGCCTCGACCATGATCCGTCCTCATTCTCGAGGCTCTTTGCTTGTCCTCATTCCCGAGGTTGTTCTCAATTCTCGGAGTTGCTCGTCCTTATTCCCGAGGTTGTTCTCCATTCTCAGAGTTTCTCGTCCTCATTCCCAAGGTTCCTCTCCATTCTTAGAGTTGCTTGTCCTCGCTGATTTTTCTTCAAAGCCTGGGAATACAAAACAAAGATTCTGTGTATGCGACATGTGTGCATGTATGCATGGATGCATTCCCTATTCCGATGGGGTTTCTTTGTCCTATTGGCTTGATGTCATCCTTGGTTAGGCCTTCCTTGCGCTAGAGGGTTTTGTTCTCCCCTCTTAGGAATATTTTTGGGTTTTTGCCTATAAAAAGCTTTGGTCGCCCATTTTGCCTGCTTACAGTTTCCTTCTGCCTATTCTCCTCTGGTGATTGCTTAGTTATATTTGGTCCCATGGCTCAAGATCCCATTGTGTCTCTTATTCGTGTGGTGGTAGACTGGTCATCCCTAGACCTGGCTCAGCTTTATGCTCTTTGATACCTCCACCGGGTCAAGGTGGATTATGCCTTTTTGAATGCGGCCTCAAGTCTTTTGATTCCCCAATTTCGAAACATATCCTCTCCCCGAGGAGTTTACTGCCATTCTTGGCTTTCATTTTTCTCTTACTACCCTTCTCGGATACTGAAAATCATGTCTTCCGATTCCCGAAGCTTTCCTTTGCTATCCTGAAAATGCAGAAAAGATAATGCCGTGTGCTTCGTCCTTTGAGTCACAAGTCCCTTTTACATGTATCTTCCAGGATAAAGGTAGGGTCCCGTCCCTGGAGGAGTGTAGTCTTATTCTTTATCCTGGCCCAACACCTCTTAGTGGGTGATGATAGTATGAAAGGAAACTATCGTTTATTACACATCCTCGAGGGAATTCGATGTGGTCATGATCTCTTCCCCGTTATCTTGGCCGAGACACTTCAAGGTTTAGACAGGATGAAGCACCATCTTGTAAGCCAATTTCTTGGGAGTCCCCTTGTTTTGCAGGTTTGTTCTATTATTTGCCTAGGCTGTCCTTTCAGTTTTTTTTCTTTTTTGACAGGATGAAGCACCATCCTATTATTTTTCCTTTTTTTTCCAAATCCGTCCTCATTCTCGATGCTCTTTGTTTGTCCTAATTCCCGAGGTTGTTCTCATTTCTTGGAGTTGCTCGTCCTCATTCCCGAGGTTCATCTCTATTCTTGGAGTTCTTCTCCTAGATCTCCTGACTTTGGTCCAGCATCTAAGAAACAAAAGACGTAATTTGTAATTTCTTGACTCTAATCTTTCCCGGTTAGTTGGGATTTATGCAATCTATGAACATCTTGAACATTTGTTTCAATAAAGGCATTTGCATTACTTCTTAGTACATATTTAGGAAATAATGAACCGCATTGCAAGGATACCTCTGTTGCTAACTGTTCCTCACAGATTTTACAATTTACCATTTTTCTTGCTCACTCATGATCTATATTTAGCGTGGGATGTCCTTTGCAAACTTTCAACCCAACGAGCCTTTCTCTATTTTTTTTAATGCAAATTATTGTTTCAGCCTATCCACGTTGATGGGCTCGGTGTACTCGTTCCCTTCCAAATCTGACAGTCTCACTGTCGTATTCCCCATCACCTTCTTGACTAGGTAGGGCCCTTCCAAATTGAGCCTGAAATTTCCCCTTTGGTCCATTATCAGTGTCTTCGACTGCTTGAGCACTAAATCACATTCTCTGCTCTTGGTGGGACGCACCTTCTTGTTGAACGCCCTGGCCAAACTTTTTTGGTATAGCTACATATGGTACAAGGCCTTTATCCTTTTCTTATCCAGTAATGTTAGCTGTTCGAACCTCTGCGAGGCCCATTCCTACTCAGGCAATCCTGCCTCTGCTAGTACCCCCATTGACTGTATCACTATTTCCACTGGTAACACTGCCTACATCCCGTAAACCAATGAATAATGTGTGGCTCCCGTTGCTGTTCTCACCGAAGTTCTATACCCCCACAGGGCATACGGTAGTTTTTCAGCCTAATTTTTATAACTTTTCGTTATCTTAGCTAGTATTTTCTTTATGATTTTGTTGGCCGCCTCCACCGCCCCATTAGCCTGTGGCCTGTAAGGTGATTATTTGTGATGCCCTATCCCGTACTTCTGCAACATCGCCTTTGTTTCTCCTTGAAATTGGACTCCATTATCTGTCACTATGTGATGTGGCATTCTGTATCGACATACTATATTACGGGCTATGAACTTGGCCATCTGCTTCACAGTAACATTACGGGATGACTCGGCTTCCACTCATTTCAAAAAATAGTCTACCGCTAATACTATGAAACGGTGTCCATTTGATGCATGTGGCCTGATTTCTCCAATCATGTCAATACCCCACACTGAGAAAGGCCATGGTTCTGAAATGTCCGTGTAATTCCGTAGGCGGTATATGGTTCAAGTTGACGTGTGTCTGGCAATCGTGACAGTTGTAAGACACAGAAATCGACGACGCTGTTCTAGGCTCGCGGCCTAGTCGGGAGTACGGAGTAGCCCACGGGGGAACTAAACCGGAGAAATATCATGGAGTCGCCATCCAGTGTGAACTGGGAAAATGATTTAAGGCCGTACTCACCTCTCACAAGGGAATACCTCAAACCGTTGGGTTCGGAATGGTCCCTTACTTATGCCACTTGTAATGAACGGACTTATGTAATAATATAACCGAGTCTACGCAACAACAACCTACATCTAAGTTTGCATACTTCCTATATCTATGTTTGCATGCATAAAAGTAAGTCAGAATAACAACAATGACACAATCTCATACATACATTAAATCGCTAAGCATGGTATTGTAAATAAATAATAATCTAAACATAAGTGTATAAGAGACATAATCAAGTTCCTAATGAGAAAGAAATAATTAATCATGCTTGGAAATAACCAACTAAATCATGCATAAAAATAAATAACATACTAAATGATTAAATCATGCTTAGAAAAATAAATAACATACTAAACGACTAAATCATGCTTAGAAAAATAAATAACATACTAAACGACTAAATCATGCTTAGAAAAATAAATAACATACTAAACAACTAAATCATGCATAAACATTAGATTGGATGAAATAAAATATGTGTGTCTCTCAAGTGGTACGTGGAGTTGTTTCCCAAGTACAAACCGCACTACCGTCCATTCGGATTCGGCTACGGAATTTACGTCTTGGTTTACATCCGATATACCACGAGAGATAACACATATTTCATTCATCCCATGGTCATAGCATACACCAATCAACAATACTCATGCGAAGTAAAATAAGAAGATAAATAAAAAATAAAGGAGAATAAATAAAAAGGGTGCCCTCAGGTCTAACCTCTTAAGTTGTCTCTTGCAAGTGCGTTACAAGGCCGTCAGAAGGGTTGATGCTCCGTAACTTTTCCGATTTACTGGTTCGTTGTTTTCCTTTGTTGCCTCGCTGTTTGGGCTGCTGTTTTGCTCAATGTTTTTGCTATATTTTCTGGTCGTTTTGTTTAGTTGTTGTTCGCGGTATTCAAGGGGCTATTTTGGGGCTATTTTGGAACTATTTTTGTTGCAGTTTTTAATGTTCTGGTTGTGCAGTTTTTTTGGGACTGTTCTGTAGTATTTTAGGGGTGTAGTTTGCAGGTTTAAGGGTGCAGTTTAGGGGAGTTTTCTGGGCTGTTTACTGGGCAGTGAAGGTGCGGCTTATGGTGTAGTGGTTGCTATTTGGCGTGGCTTTAGGGCTGCTGGATGGGTGTTATTTGTGCGGCAATGGAGGGCTTTATTGGTTGTTGTTTGTGGCTACGTGAGTGAAGGCTACGTGAGTGGGCAATTGAAGGCTACGTGAGTGGGGTTGTTGAAGGCTGTGTGAATTGGTGATGAGGTGTGTTATTAGGTGTGAATTGGTGTTGTGTCTTAGTTTGTGGCGTGAGTGAGTGTGAGGATGTGCCAATGGTTGGTGCGTGAAGATTGTTGAGCTGGTCGGTTAGTGGAGGGCTGGTGATTGTGTGTGAATTGGTGAGTAGACTGTGGGTGCTTGAGGGTTTGTGTTAAAGGGCTGCTATGCGTGAGGGAGTAGTTTTGTTTCCTGGTTCACGGCAATTGCAGAGAGTTTCTTTGTGTGGGGTGTGAAAAGCTTTAGGTTATTTTCTTTGTGTTTTCGTGAGAATGAGCCAGGGTCTCTAAGGTTAGGTTTATGCTTCTTTTTATAGGCAAAGGTTGGGGTTATCCTATTGTGAATATGGAAAGAATATTGTGTAATTATGAGAGGATGTTTAATTTATGTATCATATGGAAATGATCTCTTCAATTTAGGAAGGTAATTTGATTTAATTTTATTTGATTTTATTTAGTTTAGGAATGTGATTTAATTTAATTAGGTAGGTGATTTATGGGATTTGATTTGATTTCTTTAATTTGGGAATGTGATTTATTTAGATTTCAACATCTGTTTAATGTGTGGATTTATTATTTTGGATGTGTTTTCATGGGCTTGGGCGTGTGATGGGAAGGCTTTGGGCGTGGTGTGTGACTTGCAGGGGTTTGGGCTGAGGATGAATTTTAAAACAGAGGTCCAACGAGCGAACCCGCAGCTAAGCAAATGAATTTAGTCCAACAAGATATCAATTTCTGACTTTTCCCTTCCGACGTCCGTTTCCCGCGACTTCCACAACTTAAAGAGTGGTGCCTCCGTACGAGGCTCATCATCGGGACTTATATGCAAAAATGCAGTGCCTATAACTGTGCTTCACCAGCTTTGCACAATCAGCTTCCATGGTCGACCAGTAAAATCCTTGTCTCACTATCTTGCGAGACAAATCAGTCTATTCATATGCGGTCCACATACTCCAGCGTGCACCTCTTCCATTACCTTCTGAGCCTCTTCTTTTCTTAAACATTTTAACTGGATGATATTGGCTTATCTCTTATACAACTCTCCCCTCAAACTCACATACTGGGAAGCCAATTTCTGAATGGATATTCTGTCTTTCTTGCCGGCTCCTTCTGGGAATTCTCCACATTCTAGATACTACAGAATGTCATAGTACTACGGCTTCCCATCGCCGACTTCTATTTCCAAGATTATCTCTATCTCATAACTGGGTATGCTAGCTGTTGTCAGCACAAGGGGTCTCATTACCGGTTTTTCCAAGTTGTAGCTAGGGTGGCTAGTGCGTCTGCCATTTGGTTCTCTTCTCGTGGCCAGTGATGGAATTTACAGTATGGGATAGCCTGTACCAACTTACTGAGATGAAGTAGGTAGGGTCTCAACCGGTCTTCCTTAAATTCTCATTCCCCTCGCACCTGTCGAACTACTAATATCGACTCTTCATAAACTTCTACGTCCCTAGCTCCTATGGCTATCAGTGCTTTCAGTCCAAAGACACATGCTTCATATTCGGCCATGTTGTTGGGTACTCCGAATGTCAAACTTTTGGCCATAGTTAGGGTTTCTCCTTCAGGGGTTACTATCATAATTCCTATTCCAGCTCTTTTGTAATTCATCGCTCCGTCGAAATACATTCTCCACCCCTGGACCGTTATAGCTTGAACCTCCTCGTCTGGGAATTCGAACTTATATTGATCTCCTTTTATGGGTTTTAATGCCAAGAATTCTGCTATGGCTCATACTTTGATTACCTTAGAGGTGAGGTATTCTATATCAAACTCCGTTAGCAACAACAACCATCTGCCCAACTTCCCTACCAGTGAGGGTACTGACTGTAAATACTTTAAGGGGTTCTCTTTTGCTACCACTTGTATCTTATAGAATTGGAAGTAATGACGCAACTTTCGGGAAGCCCATATCACCGCCAAACATATCTTTTCAACCTCTTGATAGCGGGCTTCATACGAAAGCATCATCTTACTGAGGTAGTAGATCGCATGTTCCACCCCTCTCTCATCTGCCTATACCATCATCGCCCACAGCGCTTCGGGTTCTATGGCCAAATACAAAACCTAGGTTTTGCCCGGCCTATGAGGTTTCAGGACGGGCGGTTTAACAAAGTATTCTTTGATTTTGTCAAAAGTTTCTTCACATTGCCTATTCCACTCCACAGGCTGGTCCTTCCTCAACAGCTTGAAGATGGGCTCACATACTAATGTTAGCTTGGCAATGAATCGACTGATATACTGGATTTTTCCAAGAAAAGATCTAACTTCCTTTTCTATCTTCGGTGCGAGCATCTCGGTAATTTCCTTGATCTTTTCAGGGTCCACTTCTATCCCTCTCATTCCTACCGTATGCCCTAACAACTTTTCGGATGTTACCCCAAACACACACTTCTTGGGGTTGAATCGGAGGTTGTACTTATCGACTCTTTGAAGGAATTTCTCCAGCGCTTCTATATGTCCGGCCCTCGTCTCTGATTTAATCATCATGTCATCCATGTATACCTCAATCTCCTTATGCATCAATTCATGGAATAATGTAGTGGCCATTCGTTGATAAGTGGCTCCTGCATTTTTAAGTCCAAACGGCATCACCTTGTAATAATATGTACCCCACTCAGTGACGAAGGTAGTCTTATACTTGGCTTCTTCGACAATGAAGACCTGGTTATATCCTGAGAATCCATCCCCGAATGAGTACATAGCAGATAAAGTCATGCTATCAACCAACACGTCTATATGGGGTAGGGTAAAATCATCCTTTGGGCAAGCTTTGTTGAGGTTCCTATAATCCACACACATTTTGACCTTTCCATCCTTCTTCGGTACTGGCACAATATTGGCTAACCACTCGGGGTACTTCACCACCTCTAGGAACCCCATATTTATCTTCTTCTTGACTTATTCCATAACCTTTTCGGCCCATTCTGGCCTCATTCTTCGGAGCTTCTACTTTACCGGTCTCATGTTCGGATAAGTTTGTATCATGTGCTGGGCAATACTCATGTCCGCTACTGGCATGTCTCATAGGACCAGACGAATACTTTTGCATATTTTATTAATATTCTCTCTAATTCTTTCCGCTTATCAAAGGTAACCTCACTTGCAATTGCAATTTCCTTGGGGTTTTCACATGTACCAAGATTAAATGCATTTGTCTTTGTTGAGTTAATGTCAAATATGCTCATGTCATGCAAGTTATGATGCAGACTAACAGGAAAAGACTCGAACAAGTAAGCCAAATCAATGTCTTTATTAATAATAAATGCAGGATTACAATCAAATAAGTCAGGAAAATAAACATCTTCATCATT
Source organism: Zanthoxylum bungeanum (assembly GCA_019454045.1). Lineage (NCBI taxonomy): Eukaryota > Viridiplantae > Streptophyta > Magnoliopsida > Sapindales > Rutaceae > Zanthoxylum > Zanthoxylum bungeanum. Next base: position 23,735 of record SKCR01040992.1, read on the forward strand.
TGCTGCCTTGTCTTCTTCCATCTTCTTGATTTCTTCGAGCGTTAGATTCTCCAACTGCAGTAGTTCTTCTTCCCATTTATCTTCCTCTTTTGCAACTTCCTCTCTCTGTGGTTCTTAACTCATCACATCATTAAAGATTTCAAATCCCGGTACTATGATCCCATTGACTTCTACGGGTTCAGGCTCTCATTGATATCATGTGGCTTTCACAAAGTATTCCATCAACTTCATCCCTTTTTTTCTTGTTCTTCGGCTCATTCCCATCGGACTCATACCCCAATCCTCTCTTAGTGGTCTGTCCCTTAGAATCTGGCAGTGCTATTATTCCCTGGCCTCTAGCACTCAAACATGTGCCCGGCTCATATTTCATTCTTTCCATGATTCTAGCCACTTTAAGGTCCACCCATTCTTCGGAGTTTGCTGCCACTTGGAACCTTGTGAAAGGCTGTATGTCTAAAGCATCTACAACATTATCTACTTCAGCCCCAATGGTGACGACTTCCACTCCATGCGGGAACTTAATAACCTGGAGCAAAGTGGATGGCACGCCCCCAATTCTATGAAACCATGGCCTCCCCAATAACAGAGAAAATATAGTTGGGATATCAAGCACTGGAACTCCATATCGTCTTCTATTGGGCCCACTTTGACTACTGTGACGAAAGTACCTTCGCCTCCCCGTTTGCTATCATCATAGGCTTTGATAGTCATGCTGGAGGGGCTTAAATCTATTATCCGCATACCCAAGACAGAATCTTCAAAGGGCACACATTGATATATGAGCCATTATCCACCATTACACAAGATGTCTTCTTGCCTCTTACTTTCGCTTTTATGAAAAGTGACTTGTTATGATTCCTCCCCTCCATCGGGAGTACTTCTTCAGAGAATGTTATCATATTCCTACCCTCTTCTTCAGGTGCGATTATCTTGCTTAGAGCTTCTACCATGGCACGCCTGGGCTTATGAGAGGCGCATAATAACTCCCATATGATAACTTGTGCCTGTGACTTCTTCAATTGACGTAACACATTATCCCCATCGGTGTTATCTCTATTCTTTGTGATCTCTTAGCTTTCTTTTAGCACTTATTTTCCTTTCTCCGTTACATCACAATAAAAATGTCCACTGTGAGTCATCCCATTTACCTCCTCTTCGTCACTACTTGAGAAGTTTTCCCAGAAATCTCTCCCCTGCTCTATTTCATCTTCACTGTTGCTATCACATATCCCCATGCAAGAAGCTTGGTGGTTGAAAGTTTGGAGGACAAAGATTTCGGGCAGGCCGGAGTTGATCATATAGGTGGGTGGTAGAACGAAGTGGTAGTTAGGTAGAGGGTTTGTGTGTGTGTTGGGTTTTTCTTTTTCTGGGTCAGATATCTTATGGGTGTCAATGAGGTCTTGGATCTCATGTCTGAGGCGGGCGCAGTTGTCCATTTCATGGCCTTTTTACTGATGGTAGTGACTGTATAGGTTTAGGTCGAAGTGGTGTGGCACAGGGTTTGGAATTGGTTTGGGTTCTAAGGGTTTTAGGAGTCATTGTCTCTTCATTTTTTCAAATACCTTTGACAAAGGTCTACCAAAATTGGAGAATCGCATGTTTTTTATGACGGCGACCTCAATAGGAGCAAGCTTGGTCCCTGAAGGCCACCCAATGGTCTTTCTATTCTGGCCGTAAAACTTTATGTTCTCGGCTTCCTCTTCCTCGATATCCATGATAGTTTCTCTTAACGGTCGAAAGTCACTAATCATGAAGGTCATCCTCCTCAGCTTGTTATAAATGGAGGGCTTGGTGCCCTTAATGATCATCTTAATCTGGTCCTTCTTCGAGGTCCGTGTCTGCATCTTCAATAGTTGGCTTCTCCATCGATCCACATAATCTTTCAAGCTCTCTTCTAACTTATGCTTGGTGTTTTCCAGGTCACGGAGCGACAAGTGTATCTCTAGGTCCGTGACATACTAGTTCAGAAAGTCCTCCGCTAATGCCCTCCAGTCATCCCTAACCTTTCTCTCCAGGCCATGATACCGTACTACCGGTGCCCCTTCCAGTGACATCCCAAACATCTTCTGCACATGGCGCTTCGACAAACCCACTGAACTCATCACTGAAACATTCTGTCGGAGATGGACCCTAGAATCTCCGTTTCCATTGAACTTGGCCATGTCAGGCATCTTAAACTGTGGAGGCAGCTATTCTTCGAAAGTCATCGCATCATAGTCTAATATATCTTCATCTTTTCCCTTCATCTTGCGGGTAACTAACTCTACACAGATATCTATGATCGCTTTTAAGACAATGGGTTAGCATGATGCGTGTATACATGCAATGCATGAGATGCATGTGGTTATCAAAACAGCATATACCCTTCTGACCTTATTCCTCCCACACCCCTGGTAAGTCCATTTATGCCCTAGGTATGACTTATTTTATGCACCAATTTATGGTACACAAAGATCATTCTCTCATATGCTACAGGGGTGAATCTTGGCTACCTTAGTCCCTCTTCATCAGTAAAAGACAAAGACTGCCCATTTATAAGATTGACTAAGCCTATTATGGGGATCGTGCCATTGTCTAGAAATGACGAATTGGGCACTTGATAATCGCGTTTGTGGCAGAGATGGACTTGGAGATATTCAAAAGTATACAAATATGCTATAAGAAGGCGTACCCTTCCTGGATGAAAGCCAGTGCGGATATCAGACTCATGCATCTGGCATATTCGGATCATGTTTGGACCTTTCAAGCCCATCAAGGTTTTCATACAAGTTGGCTCGTTACCTTTTTAAAGCGTTCAATAAGATTATCGCGAGGTGGACAGTTGAAAAGGCCCAGAAGGTTTACACTTTTACGATAAGGTGGCTAAATAAAATCAAATGATAGGGGGCCCAAACACAAGATAGCCCATCTTCACTTTGGAAACTTTTGGTCCATTCATCATAAGATACAAACTCATCCAAGTTTAAGTGGCCCAACAAGGTCGTATCCTATGACGAGAAGCCCAAATGGATCCAAATGATAATTGACCCAAACACAAGCATATGGGGTAGCTTCTATAGGACACATAACTATGGTTCATATGTGGGCTTACAAAGGTATGGATAAGACTCTCTTCGGCGAAGGGTTGCACATATATAGGTTTCCCCACTCAAAGGTTCGAGCGACCAAGTGAGCACGCCTTTTTTATACCCTAGGGTATGTGCCAAATAGTGATGGTTATCATCACATAACGATCTACCGCCTTGAGTGAAAGCGACTTCATGATACATGACGCCATCGGGGGTAAGAGTGGTATGCAAAATATATGAGACTTGGTTAACCAAAACCAAAGCCACGGACACTACAATGTATTATTTTGGGGCTGATTCTCTATCTGTAGTGGAGTCACCATTTGTAGGAGCAAAGCGGGGTTTACCGATATGCCTATGATGTTCGGCAACCACGACATTGTTGGGCTCGCAGCCCGTAGAGAGTATGGATTAGCCCGCGGGAGACTAAACCGGAGAATGAAGGAGTCGCCACCCGTGTGAACTGGGAAAGATTTAAGGCTGCACTCACCCCTCACAAGGGAAGACCTCAAATTGTTGAGTTTGGAATGGTCCCTTACTTATGCCAGTATAATGGACGGGTTCACACAATGGTATAGCAAAGTCTTAATGCAATTCATGTATAAAAGCGAATAAAAATGTAATAACATACCCAACCAAAATAACAATCACAATAACGTAGTTCCAAAAGCACATTAAATTAAGAAATATGAGATGCGATAACGAAATTATAATAAACAATCAAAAGCAGGAAAAGCATCCATAAATAAATAGCAAACAAAAAAAGGGGTTAATCACGCATATATGAGTATTTCCCGAGTGGTACGTGGAGTTGTATCCCAAGTACAAACCGCACTACCGTCCATTCGGATTCGGCTATGGAATTTACATTTGGGTTTCCATCCGATATACCGCAAAGGATAATAACACACATAATCATCAATGTAATATAAACGAACATAAAAAGTAGACATGAAAACATATAACGATGAATATACATGTAATCGTCAAAATGAACAAAAAATAAACAAAATAAAGGCGAAATAATAAAACAACAATAAAATTGAATAAATAGATAATAAAAGAAAAAGATAAATAACGAAATGCCAAAGAAAGGAAAAATATTTGATCAGAAATTTGGTCGTCTTTGATGTAGGACTTCGCATACCCGGCTGGACGTATTTCACATCCAGCCAGGCATGCAGCGCCCGGAACTATGAAATAAATATGGTAAGGGTGCCCTCAGGTCTTACCTTTTAAGTTGCTTTCTCGGAAGTGCGTTAGGCCGTCACCGGAAGGATTGAAGTTTCGATGGTTCACTGTTTTCTTGTTGCTGGTTAACGGTTTTTTGGCTGCTATTTCTTGTTGCTGCTCACGCTGTTTCTGCTCACTGGTTCATGATTTTTGGTTGTTGTTTGCTATTGGTTGTTTTTTCACTGCTGGTTGTTTCGCGCTGCTGGTTGTTTTTTCTTCTACTGGTTGTTTCGCGCTGCTGGTTATTTTTTTCTGCTTTTTTCAGTGATTGGTTTCACTATTTTGCTCTTAGTTGTTGTTGTTTCTATATTTTTTGTTTTTTTTTCTCGGTGCTTCATAGGGTTTTTTTTCTCAAGTTTCGGTGATTCCCTTCTCTTTCTCTTTTTTTTCTGTTTTTTCGGTGATTGCTCTCTTTCTTTCTATTTTTTTTCGTGATTGTTGTTTTTTTCCTTAGGGTTGCTGATTCATGTCTGTCTCTGCTCACTGGTTCACGGTTTTTTCGGCTACTGTTTCTTGTTGTTTTTTGCCGCAGTTTCTGGTTTGTTTTGGTCGATGTTTTTGGTTGTTTTGTTCGCTATTTCTGTTTGTTTTGGTTTCACTATTTTTGGTTTGGTTTCTTCGGTGCTGGCTGATGAGTTCGAATCCGATGAGTGGCTAGTTTTGGAGGTTTTCCTTCCTTCCGGTATTCATTTTTCGCAACTTTCGTAACTTTTCGGGTGGATCCTCCATACGAGGCTCATCATTGGGCTCATGCAAAAATGCAGTGTCTACAGTAAATAAAATACATATGGATTAATAATTATATTAATTAATTATTTAGATATTTAAATGTTAAATATTTAAATAAATAAATGATATCTATATTTCATAATTGTTATGTTATATGGCTAATTATTATTGATACATGTGGCATGTTTTAATTAAACTTTAGGTGTGCAAATTTGATTTGCTAACATAAAGTTTAATTTTAATTTAATTAAATTAAATTGGAAAAATGGCATTTTTTCCCCTCCAAAGTCGGTCCCTGTGATTTTTTAAAGTAAAAAATTTTACATTTCCTTTCCAAGGGAAGCTTGTCCGAAACCCATCTTCAAAATACACTCTCAAAATTTGCTTGATTATTCAAGGAAGAAAAGGAAGAAAAATCAAGAAAAAGCTTTAGTTAATTAAGAGATTAAAGGTAATTTTCAATACCCCTAAGCTTTGAAAGCATGTTTCTTGTTCTTGATTATCTAGACTGATTCTAGGGTTTCTTCTTTTCTATAAATTTGGGTGTTTTTGATTTGGAGGATGGATTTGGAGGCTTATTGCAGTGTAAAGAAGTATTGAAAGATATTATTGTAATATTTTTTCAATTTGTTCATTTGATGATATGTTACCAATCTAGAGTGTTATGACCACTCTTGTAATGCCTATAATTGTTCTTGGGTGATTCATTGGTGGTGACTTGGATTGGTGTTGTGATTAATTTGATTAATATTGAAAAAGTTGGATTAAAGCATGAGAAATTTATTATTTTTGTTACAAAATCAGAACTGGAAAAACTAGATTTATTATGATGAAAATAATATCATATGAATGTATTGGATGTATTTTGGGTGTTGGAACAATTGCCAAAAATTGTTTCGGAGTTGAAATAAGTGAAAACGGCGAAAAACGGCGTTACCGGGTGACTTTTAAGCCAATCGGGTGACGACTACCCAAACAGTGAATTGGTCACTATTCAGGCAGCCCAAGAATTGCCCTATCACTATTTGGGCTGACCTGGGCAGCCCTCATGTGCATTGGGTGGTCGGTTCGATCAAAAATGCGTTTTATGCCATTTTGTGGAAAATATTTTCGTAAAAGTTTCGCGACGTTTCTTAGTTATTTATGTCGTTATTTGATATCAAATAAATATGTTTAGCTGAAATATGAATGAATTATTCATATTGGATATTGAATAATTCATTCGGTAGTTTAAAAAATTTTAAAATTATGATTTCACCTGAACAATGAGCTTCCATTGCGCCCACGTCAAAACTCCAACAGTAAGTTCCCCAAGTAACGAGGTATAGACAGTAACATAAAAGAATTGAGAGATCAAGGCTAGTCTAGGAATTTCCCACAGGCAAGAGATACCAAAAAGGACCTAGAGAACCCCAGATCCCCAAAACCAGACCCAGAACCATAAGCAGGAAAATGAAGGTCAGAAACATAAATGAATAGTCACCTTATCTCAATTAAATTCGATGAAGACAAGATCTTGAACTATCTTTTCTACCACCATTTAGTAATATCAGTTAAGAAATGTGTCCTGATGGAATCTAGCTCATACCTGCCTTACATGAGAAATAGACTCCACATTGGACACATAGTACCATAACGAGGAGATCAAAACTCATCGAGATATACTATGTTTGTCCTAGTCCTTACCAGCATAAATATAGATGACCATAAAGAGACGATGAGAGTTCATATTAAGAAATGTAAAAACCTCAGAAGGTAGGTTACTCAGAAAAAGATTAAGGAAGTCTTCGAGGATATAAAGAAACGAACCCAGTAAGGTCAAAGATTAAGGCAAGTGAGAGAGAGGTTTGCAAGATTAGTAGGAGTCCATAGATAGACCAAATGTAGTAGAACCTATAGAATAGTCTAAGTTAGAAGGAATCCGTGAAGGTATAAAAGGATAAATTCGAGAGGTCAAAGACATTTGGGAGTGGTAAGAGTATCAATATGAACAATAAAATAGAGTGTCATGGATGTGATTTATAGCAAGAGCGGAGAGCAGAAAGCTAGGGAATAGTCAGAAGAATGAACCCCCGCTCACCTCAGTACCAATCTGTAGAGTAAAGAAATAGGATATGCAAATGGTAAGAGGAACGCGAGAAGTAATAAGGAAATTCAGTGCATTTGGGCATAAAAATGACATAATGAGACGATGGTAGTGTAGAGAATTGATGGTAGTTGTGGGACCCCAAGACACAGAGTAGTCGATATATTTTATGCATAATTAACAAGGACCTTTCCTTTCGAAAACTTTGATTCAAGTAAGCATATAGACACCGAACCAGACATGTGGGCACGTATCCATTCCCAATTTAGAGCCTATTAAAGAAAATAACCAGTAAGGGAGAGCAATTGAGAGATTAAATGAATTGTGAGATGATTAGACAGCTAAATCAGTGAGTTCAATAAATCATAGATAAGGAATATGAGATGCAATAGTTTGAAGTTATAATAAGTTGAACTAAGTCAAAAGGCCATCGTCGAATTAAGGAATCTGTAAAGAAGTAAGAACTTAGAAGTACAAAAAGAGCAGGGAGAACGATTTAAAGGAGTATAGTAAATAAGTTATAAAGAATCTCATGGTAGTGAGAAGAAAAGACTAGGTAAAGAGTAGAATCTGAAAAATTAAAGATTCTGTAAAAGATGTACTGAGTAATTGAAGTTAATAGAGTTTTCAGAAAAGAAATGATATAAGGAGTTCAAAGGACTAACATGGGAAGAAAATCTAAGTAGCTGAGTAGACTTCGTAAGAAAAAAAACATATATAGTATAACAGGATTTTAGAAAGAATAAAGACTTAAGAATGACAATCAACGGAAACTATAAGAGAGAGGTACAAAAGCAAATGATGAAGTGATTAGAGAACATGATTATACAGAAGGCTCATGATAAGGGATAATATAATCGATAATCGGGCAGCAAATCAAGAGTGGAGTTGAAAAATGAGACAATTCAGATAGTACCTAGTGGGAGTATCTTAGTCTGGGAACATGAACTAGTAATATGGGAGTCTCAGACTAATAGATAAATAGGACACACAATCACAGCATAGGAAGTAGATGAGATTACCACTATCAGGAAAGCATCAAAATCAAACCCCAACGTCCCAACCCTTACTAGATCGTGACAACAGAGATTAAATAACAATGAAGTTTTGAGAGAATATGACTCAGAGGAGTTTTGTAGAGGGGGTAGTCTGTTCGATAATTGAAAATGATCATAAGTAAGTTAAAGAAAGTGAACCAGAGAGTTTTTAGCAATAGTGCCTTAGTGAAGGGAGAGGCTTTATGTATATATATTCACGAGGGTCCTAAGCTCATAGATAAATAGAATATATGACCAGGTCACTATAATTAACAAAGCATCAGCATAAGCTCCCACCCTCCCAACCCCGTTAGATAACAAGAGAGATGGACCTTGTAGATCACATCAAGACACTCCCAGAAATCAGTGAAAGTATAGTGAAGGGAAACGAGAACATAAGACCTTCATATATAGTTTAAGAACAAAATTAAAAGTAAGTGACAGTTCTGAGTAAAGGAGTCAGGACATAAGTTGTTCAGATAGAGTAGTACAGAAGTAAAGTAGTGGTCAAGCAAGGACTATGATTTCAAGGAACCAAGGTTTGATGCTATAGAGGATGTATAAGGAAATAAGACATTCCTAAAATAAGAAGATGGAGACATAGACCAACGAAGTTCTCAATATAGGGTACAATAAAGTAGAAGGTGAAAAGAATACTAAGGAAAAAGTGTGAGGGCAAAGCTGTTTAGGTGCAACGATGGTAGGAGAGAATACCTAATAAATAAAAACAAAAGTAAGTAACAACAAGGTAATTTTGGTCAAGTAATTACATAAGTACCCAACCCTAGTCTAAGTTTACCAAACTACAACATGTTTGGGACGGTTTTAGCCAATTGAGGATGACCACTAAGCGGTATCATAAGTAATCGAAGTTTAGTAAAGAGAATACATAAAACTAAGTAGCTAAGTGATGAGAAAGAATATTAAGATCAAGTTGGACAAGTGAAGCAAAAGGAGTATTGAGTGCAAGTATGGAGATACCAGTACTTTTAGTGAGGGCCAAAGGTGCCAGCCAAGAAAAAAAAAACCCAATCGAGTCGAATAATTAATAAGTATAACTAAAGATCTAGAGGAAGAGAGTTCCTTGAAGATAAATTATGATGAGCACCACCAAAGGTCCAAAAAAGAAGTAGTCAAGGATACTAAACAAAGGTCTTAAGAAATGAGAACAAGGTAACACCTCTCAGTAAAGAATTCAAGGAATAATTACTGAAGCCACGAACTCTGAAGCAGTTTACCCAAGTATGACTGAAGGTTCGAGGCATAAGTTAGATATTAAGAATGACAAAGAACCTCATATGTTTACTAGTCAAGTGAGAGTGATTAGCCAGGCAAAGACCTTCATTGTTAGGTCAAAAAGAAGCCTTGTTGACATAGAATAGTTACAGCAAAGTAAGAAGTTCACACCAACAAGTTGGTGTACAGCTCTAATTATAACTTCCAAACCATGACATTCTAGGTTTAGTATGATCGTCACATTAACCTGTGGAATATTGGTAGCACTCGGAAATCATTGAGAAATGATACCGTGGATAAAAGAATATGGGTTTATAGTCAGTCTATGTCCGTGATTTATAAGAATCCCATAAATCTTGTGATCTAAGATTAGATACCAAGCTTAAAGAGGATTCGAGGATGAATCCTATTTAAGGGGGGAGAATTGTAACGACCGGTGGTTTCTACTACTGTTGACTGTAATACGATTACATTACGGGATGAGAGTTACATAACATAAAATTATATCCGAGCATACCTACATTGTTAGAACGATTTTATGGATAAATAGTAAATTCTTCGAAACTTCGATGCGAAATTCTACGATGTTCCAACTCTGATTTTGATGAATTTTATATCATCGAAAAGCTGAGATTGAGAGCTACAACTTTTGAGTTGAACATTTTTCCAAATTCGGACTAGAAGTGAGTCGAAAATACAGATCAAAAATTTAGATGAATAGTACTTGAGGGCATTCTAGTAATTTCTACTAGTTTCTTGAAAATTCTACATTTTTCTTTTTTAAATGGCAAAGTATTTAAGGGTGACACTATTCACAAATACAAAAAAATTGAAACAAAAAAAAAGAATAATACGTGAATGGAGGAAGAGAAGAAGAAGAGAAAGAAAAGAGAAAGAAAAAAAAGAGAATAAGAAAGGAAGAAGAAGAAAGAAGAAGGATAGGAAGGAATGTGAAACAAGTTTAGCTTGGCATCCTTGAGGGGTGAAGAAATTCAAGAGAAAAAGGTAAGAAATCTATTAACCAAATTGTGAAATTTTAAGATTTGAAGAGTTAATACTTGTTTTATGTTGAGAGCTTGGTTGTGATGATGATAGTATGATTTTTGGCATTAAGACAATAGGAATGTTGATAAATCCCAACTTGTGGAGCTTTGGATATAACTTTGCGAAGTGTATAGGTAAATTAAAAGTTGAATTGTTAATGTGTTGGTGGTATAGTGTATGTGAAATTGAGTGTAATATGATGTATTGTGTATTGGTTTTTAGTATGGAAGTGTTAGTATGAAGTGTAATTGGATGTTTTGTGTATTAGATGAACTTAGATAAGTAAAACAGAATCCTGGAAAACCAGATCGCGATGCGACGCTGAAGAGGTTTGTGTTGCGACGCGCAAGAAGAAAATGATGACACGCTTCTGGACGATGCGCGTCTCGATGCGCAAGGGTTTACATCACGACGCGTGGCACATAATTTTCCAGAATCAGTTTGTAACCACCTCAATTCCACCTTAGCATGTTAGAAACCACCCTTAAGATCTCGTATCAGTTCGTATGCACACATTACATCTTAGTACAAATATGATATACCAAGTTACGATATCACGTACTTGAACTTAGTAGTTTAGCCTAGTTCCATAACTTATCTCATAGTTTGTAGTCTAATCAAGTTATCATCTATATACCATTGCAGGAGTTGCAATCTCCTTCGATGAAGAGGTATAGCTCCAGCCAGATTCCGAGCATAGTGAATGGATACTACTCTTTTAAAATTGATTTTCATTTTGTTATTGATACAACGGACTTACTTTTTATGATTTAGGGCAATAGCTTATTTTTATTACAGTTATTACATAAAACTTCATGATTTAAGATATATTTGTGAAAAAAAATGTTTTCAGAACTTGAGTTTTATGTTTTCGGAGCATGGGGGAAAAACCCACTCTAGTATGTAACTTGATACAGTTTGAAATTGACGGATAGAGAACATGTGCACATGTAGAGGACTGGGGGGACAGCGATACATAACGCCCCCAGATCCTAGTTTAGGGCTAGGGGACGGTGATACGTAACACCCTAGACCCTAGTTTTAGAGCTTGGAGGGTAGCATAGATCTGCACCCCCAGTTCTAGTTTGTGGCTTAGGGGACGTCGATACGTAACGCCCCAAGACTACCAGTTTCAAGGACAGTAGTGGCATGCTTTGGTGGACGGCGATACGTAATTCCCTAAAGTCATTGATTTGCACTGCTGGCTCTAGTTAGGCGTATAGGGGGACAGCGATACGTAACGCCCTTATACGTCAAGTTTTCCGGATACATACCAGTATTTAGACATCAGATTTTCAGAAAAAGACTTTTCAGATATCAGATTTTCAGAAAAGAATTTTCAGAGATCAGATTTTAGAGACTGTTTTAGAAAAGCAGTTTTCAGAAAGGTTAAGTTTTATAAAGAGATTTCAGAAGAAGTTTTTAGAAAGTAGTTTTTCACATAAAGATATTTCTGGAATTTTGGTTTTCGAACCAAAAGCTTTTATATTAGTTTTAATTTTTTTCGTCCACTCACTTAGATCGTACGACGATCTAACCCCCCACTCCCAGTTTTCTATGGTTGCAGGTATTCTCGGAGGACGAGCTCGGGATGACAGATACTGATGCAGTCACTAGGGTTGGAGTCCACCAGTGCAAGTCAGTTAAGATTATAGTAAAGTCATGCATTAGTTAATAGCTTGAATCAGTCGATGTTATAAGTATAAATGTTCTCAACAAAGTTGTAGATTGTATTTGTTTTAATAGTATAATAATGAGTAGTGAGTTATATTGTTATTTTGGTAAATTGGGTTTTGGTCCCATGCATGAGATTGTATATAGAATGAGATTAGCCTATGTCAGAGAGTCAGAGGCTATGGGGTTAGTACGGCCTATCCCATGCCGGTAGCATCTCCCAGATTTGGGGATATTACATGCTGGTATTCTTTACTAACTTATGATTGTCTCCCATCTCATAAATCTATCCTTTTTTAAACCTTCCAGAATCTCTATTGGCATTGATTCAATCTATGGATTTCTGCATGTACTACTAACTTTTCTATTTTCACTTGAGTCGGGTTCTTTCATTTCTATCCCTTGAAACCTCCTTAATACTTATTTGGATGGTCTATCATTTTAGGGCTTTCTGTTTCTTACTTAAGATAAATTATCATTGAACTTACTTACGATTATCTTTACCTAGGCTAGTATCGGGTGGAACCGAAATCTAAATCTTAGTGGGTGTCGGTGTCATTGTTCTAAAACTTTATGTCCTAATAGAGTCTATTACTAATATAAGGCAGGTATGAGGTAGACATTATCAGGGCCATTTCTTTAACTGGTATAGCTAAGAGATGTGGGTTTTAGGTAGATTGGAACCTTATTTACCAGATTCTTAAATTAAGGAAATTAATCCTTTCTGTTTACAATCTTCTTTTATTGGTCTGAAAGCCTGGGTTAGGGATCTAAAGTCTCCATTCATTTATTGGTATTACTTGTCTGTTGAAACTTCCACTTCTAGTCTTGAGTTCTTGCTTCTTTTATCCTTCTATCTATTCTTTATTACTTGGGAGACATACCGTATATACAAAGTACTTAAGGCTATTGAGTCTACTTAAAGAAATTTTCTGATCAATGAATGAATCTTTGTAGGAAGGAAGGAATCTTAATCAAGTTTACTTCAACATTTTACTTTGGTTTAGGCTTACTCTATTTTCTTTAGTACTAAGGTTTTGTACTTTGTTTACTTATCTGTTTTATATATTCTACATCTAATTGCTTCTGATTGCTTAAAAATCTGTGCTCTTATCCTTTACAATTCTTCCTAACTTTTCTTTCTCTTTCTACTTCCTTGGGTGGGTATCCTTAGGAATTTCCTATCTCGTTCTGTCTCTTTACTTTCCTTGTCTCTGGCTACTCAAACATCTATGCATATTTCCTTACTTCTTATAGATTTTTCTTCCCACTCTCTAGGGTAGCTTTTCTTAATGCCGAATTTTCTGGTTTTATAGCTAAATTTGAAATTTTGCTAATAGTTCAAGATGATTACAGAAGGCTCTTCAAAGAATATTATTGTTTCTGAGGAAAGATAATTAAATAGCTCTGGAATTCTTACTAACCTGTCTATAGAACTTGAGAATGCACTTGAGGATCGGATACTAGATAGGTAGTTGTAGACAACAGAAATCGGCGATGCTGTTCTAGGCTCGCGGCGTAGTTGGGAGTACGGAATAGCCCACGGGGGAACTAAACTGGAGAAATAACATGGAGTCGCCACCCAGTGTGAACTGGGAAAAATGATTTAAGGCCGCACTCACCCCTCGCAAGGGAAGACCTCAAACCGTTGGGTTCGGAATGGTCCCTTACTTATGCCACTTGTAATGAAAAGATTTGTGCAATATTTTAACCGAGTCTACGCAACAACAACCTACATCTAAGTTTGCATACGACCTATATCTAAGTTTGCATGCAACCTATATCTAAGTTTACATGCATAAAAGTAAGTCGGAATAACGGTAAGCACACAATCTCATGCATACATTAAATCGCTAAGCATGGCAATGTAAATAAATAATAATATAAACATAAACTTATAAGAGACATAATCAAGTTCCTAATGCAAAAGAAATAAATAAATCATGCTTGGAAACAATCAACTAAATCATGCATAAAAAATAATGTACTAAACAACCTAATCATGCATAAAAATAATACATTATTTCTAATAAACAACGGATAAACATAAACTTGGATGAAACGAAACATGTGTGTCTCTCAAGTGGTACGTGGCATTCTATCCCGAGTGCAGACCACACTACCGTCCATTCGGATCCGGCTACGGAATTTACGTCCGGGTTTCCATCCGATATACCACAAGAGATAACACATATTTCATTCATCCCATGGCCACAATATTCATGAATCCACAATATACATGCGAAGAAATAAAATAAATAACGGAAAGAAAGTGCGGGAATAAATAAAAAGTGTGCCCTCAGGTCTAACCTCTTAAGTTGTCTCTTGGAAGTGCGTTCGCGGTCGTCGGAACGGTTGGTGCTCTGCAACTTTTCCGATTTACTGGTTCGTGGTTTTCCTTCGCTGCCTCGCTGTTTGGGCTGCTGTTTTGCTCTGTTTTATGCGGTGGATGTGTAGTTTTTCTGGACTGGTTTGCGGGTTTAAAAGTGCATTTTTTCAGGGACTGTTTTCGGTGGTTTCAGGGGGCTGTTCTGGGCAGAATTTGAAGGCAGTTTGGTCGTGGATTTGGAGGCAGTTTGGACGTGGATTGGGAGGCAGTTTCTGGGCTGATTTTGTGTGGTAATTGGTGTGAATGTAAGATGCGGTTTGGGGCTGATTTTGTGTGGTAATTGGCGTGAATTCAAGGTGCAGTTTGGGGCTGATTTTGTGTGGTTTGTGCGTGAAGTGGAGGCTGATTTGTTGGGTCAGAGGCATGAAGTAAAGGTTGATTTGAAGGGTCAGAGGCGTGAAGTAGAAGTTGATTTGAAGGGTACGTGAACTGGCTTTTTTGTATTGTTTGTGGCGTTAGTGGGGGGGCAGGCTTTGGTCGTGAAGAATGTGAGAGCTGTGCTACTTTGAGGGACATGAGGGAGGCTTTAGGCGTGAAGGTTTGTGACGTGAATGGGCAGTGTGAGGGCTGTTATTTCTGTTGAATGGAGGGCTTATGTAAGGGGTTTTGTGCGGCAATGCAAGGGAGTTTTGGAGTGTTTTTTGGTTGCAGCAATGGGGGATTCTTGGAGACTATAGGCATGAATCAACTACTCACGTTGATGGCCTTATGGTTTGCTGTGCTTGCGTTATTTGGCGAGGGACGTGAGTGGTCTTTGTTTAGGGTTTGGCCGAGAGCTTTGAGTGAGAGGGGCCCTGTGATGAAGCGTGGCTGCTTTGAGAAGGGTTTGATGGGCAGTTAACGTTTATGGTTGTTGCTTTGTGAGTTGGCTTTGTTTGGTTCGATGGAGGGGTTATAATTGTTGATGTATGAAGAATATGAGAGCTGGTGAGGGGCAGTTGTTTCGATCTAGGGGGTGATGATGGTTGATGCCGAGAGAATGGGAGAATAGAGGAGAGAGATGCGAGCTGTCTAGATAGAAGAGAGAGGGCAAGTGTTTTGTTTAGGGTTTTTTGTTTCTTTGGTTACGGTCGAGAGAGAGAGTGTGGAGAAGGCCGTGAGGTTCTTAGGGAGAGAGATGAGGGGTGTGAATGAGCTAGGTTATTTACTTTGTGTTTTCGTGAGAATAAGTCAGGGGTTTCAAGGTTGGGTTTAGGCTTCTTTTTATAGGCAATGGTTGGGGTTTACCTTGTGTTGACGGCTGATTTTGGTCTCAGGGCAATATGAGAATATCACTCCCGAGACAATCCTCCCTCAATAGTGAATTTGTTTGGTTATGGGGGACCAAAAGCAAATTTAACAAAAGACAGATAAATGCACCAATTAACAAGGAGATTTAACGTGGTTCGGCGGATCTTGGTCCGACCTACGTCCACGGGCGCAAAAAGGATGATACTTTTATTACTCAAACACGCTTCTCAGCTCTGCTTCTTGTTTTTACAAGTCTGATCTTAATGATTCTGATACTCCTCTTTCCACTTGTTCTCCTTATGCACACTCTACCCTTCTATTTATAATAGTGTAGAAATCATATTCCTATTCGTACAAGAATTTCCTGGTTGAAACTATTCCCTTTTCCCATAAGGATTCCTAGTCAAAACTATTCCCTTTTTTCATAAGGATTCCTAATCAAAACTACCTTTACTTTCTTTCATTCTACTAGGACACTGACTTATCAGTTTACCCCATGAAGGTATGATAACTTATCATCTTATCCGAGAAAATATGATGCCTTATCTTCCTGAGCACGCCTCACCATGTGCTCGATCTTCATGAGGTCGGTCATAGTGGTCCTTTGGACTGAGAATGATTCGGCCGATCTGATAATTGCTCGGTCATCCGAACTCAAGTGTTCGGCCATTTACTCATGTGGTCGGGTCGGTATCAACGATCCTGACCAAGAAGGGAATTTACTCTTTTACCCATGTCGTGCTGTTTAAATATCATAGTGCTTAAAAAACACCATCAACATATATCCCCTAGTTCTCGGTAACAACGAGTTTGCGAGTTGATGCCGGGAACTATAAAAAAAAATGGTGTGCCGATGAATCCGTCGGTGGTCACTCCAGAAACCACAGAGAAAAATGCCTTGGCTGCAAATCTGGTCATTCCTGCCACCTTCATGTGCTCAGTCAACGAGGATCCCGATATCTACCCGTGGAGAAAATGCTTTGCCCTTATGCTGATGACGATCGACTCGGTGGGACGTAACCCGACCCCGAGCTGAGAAGAAAGACTTGGCTCTGGGGGAATGTTACATCCCCAGCCCAAAGAAGCCGACTCGGTGGGATGTAACCCGACAACGAGCTAAAAGAAAGACTTGGCTTTGGGGGAATGTTACATCCCCAGTCCAAAGAAGCTGACTCGGTGGGACGTAACCCGACCCCGAGCTGAAAGAAAGACTTGGCTCTGGGGAATGTTACATCCCCAGTCCAAAGAAGCTGACTCGGTGGGACGTAACCCGACCCCGAGCTGAAAGAAAGACATGGCTCTGGGGGAATATTACATCCCCAGTCCAAAGAAGCCGACTCGGTGGGACGTAACCCGACCCCGAGCTGAAAGAAAGACTTGGCTCTGGGGGAATATTACATCCCCAGTCCAAAGAAGCTGACTGGGTGGGACGTAACCCGACCCCGAGCTGAGAAAGACACTTGGACCTGGGGGAATGTTACGTCCCCAGTCCGAAGGGCTGACTCGGTGGGACGTACTCCGACCCCGAGCTGAGAAAGGCACTTGGACCTGGAGGAATGTTACGTCTCCAGTCCGAAGGGCTGATTCAGTGGGATGTAACCCGACCCCGAGCTGAGAAAGGCACTTGGACCTGGGGGAATGTTACGTCCCCAGTCCGAAGGGCTGACTCGGTGGGACGTACCCCGACACCGAGCTGAGAAAGGCACTTGGACCTGGGGGAATGTTACGTCCCCAGTCCAAAGAGGTAGACTCGGTGGGACGTAACCCGACCCCGAGTGAAAAGAGGCACTTGGACTTGGGGGAATGTTACGTCCCCAGTCCGAAGGGCTGACTCGGTGGGACGTACTCCGACCCCGAGCTGAGAAAGGCACTTGGACCTGGGGGAATGTTACGTCTCCAGTCCAAAGGGCTGATTCGGTGGGACGTAACCCGACCCCGAGCTGAGAAAGACACTTGGACCTGGGGGAATGTTATGTCCCCAGTCCGAATGGCTGACTCGGTGGGACGTACCCCGACCCCGAGCTGAGAAAGGCACTTGGACCTGGGGGAATGTTATGTCCCCAGTCCAAAGAGGTAGACTCGGTGGGACGTAACCCGACCCCGAGCTGAGAAAGGCACTTGGACCTGGGGGAATGTTATGTCCTGTAGGGGTTGGTGCTCAGAGCGCCAATTCCCGGTTGTATTTTTATTAAATACTTCTGTAAAACGTTATTATCAGTAATAATATATGCAGTTTCTATAATATAATCTAATCTTTTATATGGTAAAGACGTAATGACCCTAGAATGATTAGTCATGATACAGTTGCAAAAACGTCGCAACGGACATTGAGTCGTATCATGACGTTGTCATTCTCAGACAGTTCCTGGTCAAGGTTTACACTACTTGGTCAGTATAGTAAACCCGTTAAGACCGGTACATGTCGTATACTGGAATATATGATTCCAATGGTTTCTCAATGAACCATAAGTCTTGGAGACTAGTATAGACGTGTAGGTGTTTATAGTGGATAAACACTGAACGACTCACCGAAGATTCTTAATGGATGGTACACCAGCGTCAATAAGAATCTTCTTGGGTTGAGTAGCACTTGTGATTCTTAGACTTGAGATGCCATTGTGGGCACATGAGACATCTTCTACACTTAGACGGCAGTCACGTCACCGATCTATTTAGATCAGACCTCCGCCTGTTCGTTGGGTGTAGATAGATCCTTAGGGTGTCCTATGTGTATCAAGATAGGATCCGTCAGTTCTGTGTACCAGAGCATAAGTAGTCCATATGATTAGCAATCAGATAAAACCATGGGCCCGTGGTAAGTTTAGAAGCTAGTTCTAAACATTCTTTTTGAGATTGCTAATAGAATAGTCGACTGGATAGTCCCGATAGAGATTTGACGTTTACATCTATATCTCTGGGATTTATCCGGATACCTGTGACGGAGGAATTATACATTCGCGATGACCTCGACCTGTATGGTTCAGCGAGATTATCCGTGATCGTCATAATCTACGGGTGGATATATTATGGACACGAAATTAGATTTTGTGACGGATATACCTGAACCTAGAGAGTCTCAATAATGAAACATACTCGTTGAGCACTAGAGCAACATAAATAAATAATATTGATTATTTATAAAGTCGTTTAATGGCTAAACGCAAGATACTTGCTAAAGAGACTAGATAGTCATTTCCTTAATTATTGTGTATTTACATTTAATACTTGATTAATTTAAATACACATTAATTAATAGTCAAAATGAGTTATTTGACTTATTTCCTAAATGAATATATGTTTTTAATATTTAATGTAAATATTATACATATATTTAATATATTTGTATTTGATTAATTAATTAATTATTTAATTGTTAAATGATTAAATTAATTAAAATATAAATATCTTATGTTAGGATAATTAAAGTAAATGACATTAGTTGCATTTTTTGACCAAAATAAATATCTAATAAAGTAGTTTATAAGATATTTGTGCAAGTTGACCAAATGAAACTTGAAATGAAATTGAAATTAATTTCCTTGTTTTTGTCTTAGCCAATTTCGGCCAAAGGCTAAATGAAACAAGTATAAATTGATTTTCATTTCATGATACACTTAACCTAATACACTTTATCAAAATAAACTCCATTGAAGAAAGGCAAAGGAAGCTTGAGAAAAGAAAGACAAAATCAAAGATAGCTTGGAATTTAGTAAGTTTTTCCAACTTACTATTAGAGAGGAATATGTTCCTTAGGTTCAAGGCTTCAACATGTGATGTTCTTAGATTATTTCTTTCTTTATTTCTTTGTGTTTTTGTTGGTGGAAGTTTGATAGAAGTGTTGAGCATGTATGGTGAAGGAAACTTGTGACTATTGTAGTTGTAAGGATTCTTTTAAGGTTTATGAAACCATGTTGCTAATCTAGAGTTATTGACCCACTCTTAAATGACCTAGATTTGATCTTGAGTTGTTTCATTGTGTTGAGACTTGGATTGGATGGAAGAATGATGATTGAAGTAATTGATTTAATGTATTTGGTCTAATTTGTCCAATTTGAGGAAATTGAAAAATTAGGGTTTCTAACTAATTCCAAATTTGGGGGTTTTCATATATGTTGAGCATTTGGGTGTTTATATGATGCATGCAAATTTGCATGTTGATTGGATTTCATTTGGATGAGTTTTGAAGCATGAAATGACCAAATGGTCAACTTGGGCACCAAATGGTGCATTCGGCCAAGATAAGAAAAATTGGGGATTTTGGTTGCTTTGGTGTTTTGATGTTTTGAACATCATAAGTTCATCTTAGAAATGATTTAGAATCATTCAAAATTGATTGGATCAATTTCGGACTAAAACGGACAAAAATACAAAGCAAGGGTATTTCGGTAAATTCACTTAAAATTGTTTTATTGAATTTATTTTCATAATTTGATTATTGGAATATTAAATAAATATGTTTATTTAATTTATCCGAGAAAAATTTTTGAAATCTGAAAATCGGATTTTCACTGCTTCCGCTGTGTTACCGGATTCACCCCCTAAATAACCCCTTCATGTCCCCAGTCCAAAGAGGTACACTCGGTGGGACGACCCGACCCCGAGTCGAATAACTAAGTGGCCTCGGTGGAACGAAATCCAGCCCCGAGCTGAATAATCAAGTGGCCTCGGTGGAACGAAATCCAGCCCGGAGCCGAATAATCAAGTGGCCTCGGCGGAACGAATCCATCCTGAGCTGATTAACCAAGTGGGACTTATTCAGAAGGGAAGTGAATCAACCTTTTGAAGCCCTACTGAGTCCGGCACGGGCGTCCCCCTACCAGACCAGCGGAAAAAGAAAATAAAACTCTGAAAAATAAAATTAAAGGGCGGGGGCGACTTAGCGCTTGTCCCAAAATCAAACGTTTCGCAAGTATAAACAACAATACGGATGCCTCAAAACAGCGTCCTGCTCAAGGTCTCCAAAACACAATTCTGAATATTTCAATTCAGTGTCCCGGCGAACCTGGATTTGGATCAGAGAGCGTTTAAAATGGTAAGGGCACATCCTCTATACGTCGGGTCACTGTGGAGCCTGTGTATTATGCGAGGGCTCCTCCTTACCACGTTGGAGCAGGCACACCCTACAGAGGCACAACGCCTCCCTGTGCTGCCCCTCTCTTGGATCCAAATGATGAATGGATCAAAGAGTGTCCGGGATGCTAAGGGCACATTCCTCCTTAGGTCCGGCATCACTGGAGCTAGCAATCGTCACAGGGGCATCATCCATCCCCGTGCTATGCTTTCTCGCGGATCCATTACATCGGGTAAGTGAGGATCAGAGAGTGTTTCGAAACATTAAGGGCATATTCCTCCTTATGTTCGGTAACACTGGAGCAAGCAATCGCCACGAGGGTATCATCCCTCCCCGTGCTATGCTTCTCACGGATCCTGTGCATCGAGTATGTCCCTGAATATTCTGAGGACCCCGAGCTAAAGAGACATTTGGTTCTGGGGGAATGTTCCGTCCCCAGGCCAATAAGCATGACTCGGTGGGACGTAACCCGACCCCGAGCTGTAACAAACATCGATCTCGGCGGTACAAGAGCATACCTGAGCCGGAAAGAGACATCGGTCTCGGCGGTACAAGAGCAGACCCGAGCTAGAAAAAGACATCGGTCTCGGCAGTACAAGAGCAGACCCGAGCCGGAAAGAGACATCGGTCTCGGCGGTACAAGAGCAGACCCGAGTCGGAAAGAAACATCGATCTCGGCGGTACAAGAGCAGACCCGAGTCGGAAAGAAACATCGGTCTCGGCGGTACAAGAGCAGACCCGAGCCATAAAACAAATATCAAAACCATTGTGTGGGCCACAACAAACAAGCATAAATAAATGTCAGCCTAAGACAGAACAGGTCTTACTCACATTTTTGGGATCCGTTGTCTTTCTTGCAACTCTACAAGGGTCACTACAAGTAATGCTCTTCTTAATACGTCTTCTCTGAATCTCAGCATTCCACGCATCCGACCAGATGACTTCCGCTATCAACTTTGGTCGACCTCAAAAACTGAATGGTCTATGTACACACTGAGATAGCCTTCTTTCACCAAGTCTTCCACCTGTCTCCCGCAGGTCTCTGCACCCATTCGTGGCATGTCCCCTTACATTATGGTAGATACAGTAAGCCCTACTATTTCCCTCCTCAATCGGGAACCTCCTCAAATTAGGCTCGGCCAACAGACCTTTATCCTGGATTTCCCGAACTATCTGGGCCATAGGTTTGTTCGGGGGGGTGTATATTGTCCTCCCTACGACACGGTTGATTTGGACAGATGACTTTATCTCTTGAACATGACTACTCGGAGGTGTCGGTCTGAGTTTCTTCTGCTCCGGGACCGGTTTCCTCAAATTTCTGATCGAATCCCACTGATTGTCTGACCTGAGTATCTTAGCCTTTCGGGTGTCTACTCCCCGGACAATCTTTTTCTCCTCCTCTATTAAGATAAACTTCCTGGCCAACTCCAGGGCATTGGCATAATCCGATACGTCTTGAATCCTCAGGTGAGTCCACAACTTCCCGACCTTCAGACCTCATTTGAGACTTTCTAGTGCTTCCGATGACTCGTACGCTCCGACCTCGAGCACCAAATTGTGGTACCTTTCAATAAAATTCCTCAGGGGCTCATCATCCCCCGCTTCATCAGTATCAATTCTCCCACCATTTTCTTTGGGACGCATGCCCCTTTGAATTGCCGAACAAATGACTTCCTAAGTTGCGCGAAGCTTCCGATGCTCCCTGGGGCTAGACTTCTGAACCACAGAATGGCAGATTCTCCCAAGGTCAGGGGGAAAAACTTTGCAAACGGCATCCCCTACTACTCTTTGGACCTCCATTAATAGGACAAAACTTTCAATATGGGACTTTGGATCTGAATGGCCTTTGTAGGGCGTCATGGATGGCATGTTGAAACGTCTTGGGAATTTTGCCGACCTTATTTCTTCTGTGAAGGGAGATTCAACCTCGTCGTCCCGAGCATCTGCTGTATCAGTTTTGGGGTTTACTCCCTACTTGGTCATTTCTTTTCTTAACCAAGACTTTATACTGCCATCTGTGTCACTATGCCGCCTCCCGCGGCCTCCTTCGCGTCTGTCACCACGGGTGCGGCGTTCCTCATAACTTGAGACTTCCCGTCCAGTTTCACTATCCTTAATGTTTCCCCTTCTGGTATCGCGAGGGCCATCACAGGATGAATCTGGCGACTGTCTCCCCTCTTCTTCTTCCCACGTATCCTCCGTTTGTAAATCTTTTTCTACCACTACGGACCTCAATCCGTAGGGACCCTTCTTCCTCGGTTCATCGTCATCGCTCATATCTGCGACCCTTTTTCCTTCCGCTATTTCGCCTCTCCTCCGACTGGTTCCGGCTTCAAGTTTCTCATTATTCGTCTCTTCCATCATCTCCAGTTTGTTCATCATGGATTTCAGAAGGATTTGATTTTCCTCCCTATCTTTCCTCATATTTTCCTCCATTTTCTCCATCCATTCTGCTGTTGAACTCCCCGATGACTGGCGATTTTCACCTTCTGCCATTTTCTTACCACGCGAGCTGCTTTTCGTTGAGTCCCCACAGACGGCGCCAACTGTTGACGGCTGATTTTGGTCTCAGGGCAATATGGGAATATCACTCCCGAGACAATCCTCCCTCAATAGTGAATTTGTTTGGTTATGGGGGACCAAAAGCAAATTTAACAAAAGACAGATAAATGCACCAATTAACAAGGAGATTTAACGTGGTTCGGCGGATCTTGGTCCGACCTACGTCCACGGGCGCAAAAAGGATGATACTTTTATTACTCAAACACGCTTCTCAGCTCTGCTTCTTGTTTTTACAAGTCGGATCTTAATGATTCTGATACTCCTCTTTCCTCTTGTTCTCCTTATGCACACTCTACCCTTCTATTTATAATAGTGTAGAAATCATATTCCTATTCGTACAAGAATTTCCTGGTTGAAACTATTCCCTGTTCCCATAAGGATTCCTAGTCAAGACTATTCCCTTTTCTCATAAGGATTCCTAATCAAAACTACCTTTACTTTCTTTCATTCTACTAGGACACAGACTTATCAGTTTACCCCATGAAGGTAGGATAACTTATCATCTTATCCGAGAAAATATGATGCCTTATCTTCCTGAGCACGCCTCACCATGTGCTCGATCTTCATGAGGTCGGTCATAGTGGTCCTTTGGACTGAGAATGATTCTGCCGATCTGATAATTGCTCGGTCATCCGAACTCAAGTGTTCGGCCATTTACTCATGTGGTCGGGTCGGTATCAACGATCCTGACCAAGAAGGGAATTTACTCTTTTACCCATGTCGTGCTGTTTAAATATCATAGTGCTTAAAAAACACCATCAACACCTTGTATAGGTAGGGAAAGAATTTTGTAATTATGGGAGGAATATTTAATTTTTGTGTCATAAGGAAATGATATCTTTAATTAGGGAGGTAATTTATTTTATTTAGGAAGATGATTATTGGGATTTGATTTGATTTCATTTAGTTTAGGCATGTGATTTAATTTAATTAGGAATGTGATTTATGAGATTTGATTTTAATTATTTAATTTAGGAATGAGATTTTTTTTGATTTAATTGGATTTGATTTTATTTAATTTAATTTGATTTGATTTAATTTTTGACATGTGTTTTAAATGTTTTAATTATTATTTGATGTGATTTAATGGGCTTGGACTAGGTGGGCGTGTGGCTTTGGTTTTGGGCTAGGGATGTGTTTTAAAATAGAGGTCCAACAAGCAAACCCGAAGCTAAACAAGCGAATTAAATCCAATAAGATGTCAATTCCTGACTCTTCCCTTCCGACGTCCGTTTCCCGCGACTTCCACAATTTAAAAAGGCAGTGTCTCCATGTGAGACTCATCATCGGGACTTACATGCAAAAATAAAATGCCTACAGTAGTGCCTTGCATACTAGTATCCTAGGCATACCACGTATACAAGACCCAACACTCTACCCACTGCAATCACTGACTCCCTAGACCATGCTCTGATACTATCTTTGTAACATCCCTATCCTGGAAGATGTTACCGGCAGGGAATAGGCCATATTATTCCTCTGAGCCTCTGACCTCTGACATCTGCTATTCTTATCTCACATAAAAACTCATGCATGGGACCATTGCCCAACTCATAAATCATGAATGTATAACACTTGTAATACTACATACTCTGTTTTAATACATATTACAACTCTGACAATGATTACTAAAATGCAATGTATAAGAAGCCTTTACTATACAAGATATATGTTACATGTCACTTTCTGACTCTAACTGAACTAGACTTTATTTCTAGCTTGACCTGGTGGACTGCATACCCTAGTTGTTGGACAGTTATGACCCATAGCGTCACTATTTGTACAAATTAACTATGTGACAAAGGAAATTGCTCTTTTATCATTTGTGATTAGATCACCAAGATGTATAAATGATGAAAGGTCCATATGTTTAGTTTCTGGATTGAGATGATATGAGACAGTATCAATCCATGAAGGTTTAATCATTAAATATCCTTAGTCATAGTATTATCGAGATCGGACATCGATAATGCGTAACAGATTAATATTACACTTGTGCGCGTTGTAAGGGCATAACGACATAGTTCTCATATATTTGTGTATAGGATACTCATGCAAGTGTAGTAGGATGTTATGTTTTACCGATGGTACGGAAAAAAGCTTTGCTCTGGATAGACCCCTCGGAATTCCATTAGTAGTATAACTATGTGTCTATGGAAGTCCGAAATCAGGGTAGGTGTATTTGGTCTTAACCTGAGACTTGCACCACTAATACTTGTGACAATCAATATACTTTGGTTTTAGGTCGTCCAGGGCTTTAACAGGTTCTGTGTACGCCTCTGCTGGGTATATTGAGAATCGTAGAGTATTGGGTGTGATGTCAAGACGGAAGTATCACTCCAGTCATAGTGGAGATGATGGTCACGTAGGATACGGAACTGGTTCTCTTATGTACTGCAGTCATCGGGATAATATGACTAGGTCATGATTATCCGATTATAGAGACTAGTTACCAGAGATCCGATATGTGCTTCATACGGGGCATACACAATTCCAGCCCCAAGCCTAGCACGTGACATCCGATACTAGATCGAGATACCCAATACTACGTATACTACGCCTGATATATATCATATATTCCTGTAAGGATATTTCTGGAGAATTGGGTAGGCATGGCGCTTTGCTAGAAGCCAACCTTGTCTTGTAAATCAGTACAAACATAGTACTAGGTACGTACGTGTTCGGATAGTCCAACGACCGGACTTTACTACCAACATATCCGGGGATCTCATGGGTCACTTCCCGAAAATTCACCGATGACGTATGACTCGCACTTGATTAATCTGAGATTAATTAATGATGAGAGAGAAAATTAATCTGGGATTAATTACGAAGATATTTTATCTGGGATAAAATATCAATTAAAGAGAGATAATAATTAATTTGGAATTAATCGATAAAAAATATATTCGATATATTATACGAAATTGGATTTCGACGCAAAATTAAAATTATATTTTAATTTGGGCGGACGAGTTAATTTAGAATTAATTCGTTAGCGACGTGAATAGTAGTTTTGCTAGGCATAATTATTTAATTACGTCGCAACGGAAAATTTGTTAATTTGGAATTAGTGATCCCGAGCCCGATAGTGTTTGCGAGCGCACTCGCATTTCGAATTCAAGTGCGGCCCGCAAGTAATATCAAGCGTCAAATGGGCTATTTTTCGATGTGACAACTTGATTGATTGAGTGATGTGAATAGTTGATAGAAATGGTTGGCATAATTGCCATTTGACTTTTTGGTTGCAATTTTGTGTATATGATTTTTGGAAAATCATTTACCAATTAGTTGTAACAAAATAACACTCTCGCTCTCAATTCTTCTTCCTCTCTCTCACGCCCAAATGAGCTGTTTTTCTTATGGTTTTTGGCTCACTGCCGAGAGCAAGGAGAAGCAAACATGATGATTTTGTTGCAAAATCAAGAGTGCTAGCACACAATGGAGTCATCCTAAGGTGATAGGGAAACCCACTTGTGAGCAAGGAATCAACACAAAGCTTGGAGCTTGATGGAGATCACCATTGCCGAAAATTTGGAGCCCAAATTTCAGCTCACTGTCGTGACTTCCAAGGAGGGCAGAAAAGAGTTTTGTTCTTCATCGCATCACCTTTACCGATCGATGTAAGTATTCCGCAACTTCTTCGTGTATTCACATGTATGTTTCATCACTTTAATCGATCTTCGGGACCGTAGATTTTCCCAATAATGGTATCAGAGCGAGATAAAAGCATGAGACTTGATTTAGGGTTAAATTTTGGTAAATTGATTTTGAGCATGATTTGGTTAAATTAATTGATTGAGTATGCTTAAATGATGTTTAATTGAAGTTTGATTGGATCAATTTCATGAAATATTGTTTGGAACAATTTTTGCCCAAAATTTAGGCTTGGCCGAGAATGATGTGCCCTAAATGTCTTGGAATTTTTTTTATTTTTGATTCATTGGATGACTTGAAATCAATTGGGAATGTTGATTTAATGTTGAATTGGATTTAATTGGATTGAATTCGAATTGGACATAAAATTGCCCAAATTGCCGAGACATGTAAATTGGGTTTGATTTTTGATCAATTGTGTTGGACACTAATTGTTGATCATGAGCATAATTAATTAGGCTAATTGATGTTTTAGAAATGTTAATTTGGGTAATTAATTATTCTATACACTTTGAGTAATTATATTGTGAAATTGGAATTTTGGAATTTAATTATGTTGGGCTAATTTTGGAAATTGGGCTTGAAAAGTTGTAATTGGGCTTATTGGGCTTGGTTGTACCAATATGGGTTTAGGCTAAATTGGTTGGATCCAATTGGGCCCAAAAACATTTCCATAAAGTCCAATTATGACTTAATGGACCTTTAATATTTATTAATTGGGCCTAATGGGCCTAAATTGGTTTCTAGGCATATAAGGGTGATTCCTTTAAATGGGCTTTAGTCTTTGGGTTTGACCCAAGTTGACCAAAAGTCCATGCCTTAAGAAATTAATTAAAAGCCCATTGGACATTAATTAAATTAACATTGGATGTTAATCGGGCTTTGAGACCCGTAACGATTAAATTTGGAATTTAAGTCGTAAATGTTGGTTTCTATAATATGTCCCAAGAAAATATTAAGCATACATGAAATACAACAACAAAGAATATATATAAACATGAAGTATGGCGGAATCATACTTACAATGCTATGTTGATGAAGAAAAATCAAACCAAATGGAAGCTCCAAGGTAGACTAGGTTCGGCCAAGGAAGACAAGAAGAAGCAAGCATCAAACTTTGTGTATTCCTTGCTCTATGATGGTTTCCCTATCACCTCTTTTGATTCCTTTGAAGGTGCTAGCCTTGCATGTTCCAAACAACAACCCTTCTTCAAGTTTTTTGGCAACCAAAATTGAAGAAGAAGGAGAGCAAAAACTGTTTCAGGTTTCGGCCAAGAGTGAGAGAGAGAAGAGAGATTTTCTTAATTGATTTTGATACCAAAAATCAATTTATATTTATGCCATAATATTTATTAAATAATAATAAATCTATGACACAAGCCATGCAAAGGCTTAGAGTGTCCAACACTCAAATTCCATGCATAACATTGAGTGTAAAATACACTATCACCATGCAATGCATCATTAATAAAATAATGCATATAATGACATGTGTCATGTGGGCCCCACATGTTTCCAAATGAAAGTGGGCCCACTTGCACTCACGCGTTCGGGTTCGATATTTCCGAAATACCGAACTTGCATCGCGACGTTAATTAAATCGAATTTAAATAAATAATCGCTCCTAGCGAAATTATTATTTACGTCGCTTACGAATTAATTCTAAATTAACTTGTATGCCCGAATTAAAATCTAATTTTAATTTCGCGTCGAAATCAAATTTCAATTATTATATCGAATATAATAATTTTACTGATTAATTCAAAATTAATCGTTCTCTCTCTCTAATAAGGCACTTTATCCGAGATAAAGTTTCTCCGCAATTATCCAAGATTAATTAAGTTCGAATCAAATATCATAGGTGAATCTTCAGGAAGCGACCCAAGAGATCTCCGGATATTTTGGCAGTGAATACGGTCGTCGGATAATCCGAACACGCACGTACCTCGTACTACGTTCTTACCGATTCACAAGACAAGGTTGGCTTCTAGCAAAGCGCCATGCCTACCCAATTCTCCAGAAATATTCTTATAGGAATATAAGATCTATATCAAGCGTAGTATACCGTAGTATTGCGTACATCGATCCAGTATCGATGATGATCACATGCTAGGCCTGGGGCTGGAGATGTGTCTGCCCCGTACGAAACATGTATCGGACATCAAGCAACTAGTCTCTTTAAATCGGACAATCCTGACCTGGTCATATTGTCCCGACGGTTGCAACCTTTTATAGAGTGCTAGTTCTGCGTCCTGTGTGATCATCACCTCCATATGTCTGAAGCGATACTTCCATCTTGACATCACATCCAGTACACTACGATTCTTGATAAACCCAGAAGAGGTGTACACAGAACCGGTTAAGGTCCCCAACCACCAAAACCAAAGTTTACCGATTGTCGCAAGTACTAGCGATGTAAGTCTCAGGTTAAGACCATATACCCTACCCTGATGCGGCCTCCCATAGACACGCAGACATACTACCAATGGGATTCCGCGGGGTCTATCCAGAGCGAAGCTGTTTTCCGTACCATCGGCAAAACACAACCTCCTATCGCACTTGCATAAGTATCCAATACTTAAATATATGAGAACTATGCCGTTGTGCCCTCACAACGTGCACAAGCGCAATACTAGTCTATTCCGCATTATCGATGTCCAGTCTCGATAATACTACGACTAGGGATATTTAATGATTAACCTTTGGGGACTGATACTGTCTCATATCATTCTCAGTCCAGTACTAATCATATGGACTTTCGCCATTTATACTCAAAGTAAATAATATTTACAAAATGGCAAAAGGCAATTTCATTATCACATAGTTAATTTTGTACAATAATACAATATCATTTACAAACAGTGACGCTATGGGACATAATGTCTAACAATCTCCCACTTGGCCTATAGCCAGTCACTCAAGCATCTAATACCCGAACTATGTATGTGTCGTTCAAAAACTTGCTGAAGACAGCTTTCGTCAGCGGATCTGCAATGTTGTCATCTGATGTGACCTTCTCGACTTTTACATCGCCACGATGTATATAATCTCCCGAATCAGATGATAACGTCGAAGAACATGCTTGGACCGTTGATGAGACCTTGGTTCCTTAGCCTGTGCTATAGCCCCGTTATTGTCACAATACAATGGAACGGGCTCAGCTGCTAACGGAACTACTCCTAATCCGATTAGGAACTTTCGGATCCAAACTGCCTCCTTTGCTGCTTCAGATGCAGCGATGTACTCCGCTTCTGTTGTTGAATCGGCAACAGTATCTTGCTTGGAAGATTTCCAGCTCACTGCTCCGTTATTCAAGCAAAAATGTACCCGATTGCGACTTGTAGTCATCCTTGTCGGTTTGGAAACTTGCATCGGTATACCCAGATACCGCAAGTTCTCCACCTCCATAATTAAGAAAGCATCCTTAGTTCGTTTAAGATACTTAAGGATATTCTTAACTGCTATCCAGTGACCTTCACCTGGATCGGCCTGATAGCGACTGCACATGCTCAAAGCATATGAGACATCAGGTCGTGTACATATCATGGCATACATGATCGATCCGACTGCCGAGGCGAACGGTATCCGACTCATGTGGTCTCTCTCTTCCTGAGTCTTAGGACACATGTCCTTAGACAGAGAGGTACCACGTACCACTGGAACCAATCCCCTCTTGGATTGTTCCATGTTGAATCGCTTCAACACTTTATCAATGTATGTACTCTGGGAGAGTCCAAGCAGCTTTCTAGATCTATCCCTGTAGATCTTTATTCCAAGAATAAAGGCTGCTTCTCCCAGATCTTTCATGGAGAATTTTAATGAAAGCCAAGCTTTCACCGACTTTAGCATGGGAATGTCATTGCCTATAAGCAATACGTCATCGACATAAAGGACAATAAAAGTAAGTGCTCTCCACTAACCTTCTTGTATATACACAAGGGTCATCTGCGTTTTGCACGAAATCATATTCTTTTATGATCTCATCAAAACGCTGATTCCATGACCGTGATGCTTGCTTCAATCCATAAATGGATCGATTTAACTTACAAACCTTGTTTGCAAGTCTAGGTACGATAAAACCGTCAGGCTGTTGCATATAAACATCCTCCAAAAGGTTTCCGTTAAGGAAATCGGTTTTAACGTCCATCTGCCATATCTCGAAGTCGAAATATGCAGCTATTGCAAGCATTATCCGAATGGATTTAATCATGGCAACGGGTGAGAAGGTTTCGTCATAATCAATACCATATTGTTGACGATACCCCTTCGCTACAAGCCTAGCCTTGTACGTTTGTACGTTGCCATCCATGTCGGTCTTCTTCTTGAAGATCCATCTGCATCCAATAGGCTTTACGCCTTCTGGTGCATCAACCAGTGTCCAAACTTGGTTGGCGTACATGGAATCCATCTCGGACTTCATGGCTTCTTGCCATAAAGCGGAATCGATATTTTGTATCGCTTCCTCATACGTAGCCGGCTCATTATCCTCAATAAGATTAATATCTATATGAGGTGAGATCAGGAACCCATACCTCTCAGGTACTGTTCTGACTCTCTCCGACCTACGCGGTCCTTGTGTATGTGAAGTTTGTGGTACAGACTCATCCCGGACGGTCTGTTCTTGTTCCGTCGTTGATTCATTGCCAGGAACAGTATCACTACGATCTTCATCGAGTTCTACTTTCCTCCCACTTACCACTGCATTTATAAAATCCTTCTCAAGGAAAAATGCTTGTAGAGCAACAAATACTTTGTTCTCTTGTGGGTGATAGAAGTAATATCCTTTGGTTTCCCTAGGATATCCTACAAAAAGGCATTTATCAGTTTTGGGTTCAAGTTTGGTACTTTCCAAACGTTTAACATATGCCCAGCATCCCCAAATCTTTAGGAAAGAGAAACCTGGTTTCCTTCCTGTCCATATCTCATATGGGGTCTGTTTAACAGACTTCGACGGTACCTTATTCAAAATAAGTATAGCACTGTTTAATGCGTATCCCCAGAAGGATATTGGTAGCTCAGTGCGACTCATCATTGACCTCACCATGTCCAACAAGGTGCGGTTTCTCTCCGTTCGGACACACACGTTTAATTGCGGTGTTCCAGGAGGAGTCCACTGTGACAGAATACCATATTCTTTCAAGTAATCTTGAAACTCATAACTTAAGTATTCGCCACCACGGTCTGACCGTAATGTCTTAATACTCTTCCCTGTTTCTTGTTTCTCTCTCACTTCGTGTCGAAACTCTTTGAATTTCTCAAAAGTTTCCGACTTGTGTCTCATAAGATACACATAACCGTAACGAGATGCATCATCTGTAAAGGTTACGAAGTAGTGAAATCCACCTCTAGCCTGGCTAGACATGGGCCCGCATACGTCAGTATGAACGAGAGCTAACAGTTCTGTGGCACGTTCACCTTTACCGCTAAAAGGTGATTTAGGCATTTTGCCTAAAAGACAAGATTCGCAGACGTCATATGAATTGGGATCAAATTCGTCCAAGTACCCACTCTTTGAAAGTGTGGATATGCGAGTCTTGTTGATGTGTCCTAGACGACAATGCCACATATAAGCTTCATCTTTTAGATTACTCCTTTTGAGCCTTTTGTTTGTCATTTTAGGAGATTCATTTATATTCAAAATATAAGACCGTTATTTGCAACAGCTGTGCAAATTTCTCTGCATCATTTTTATATAAATAACACCCAGTGTTCCTGAATACAAAAGTGTAACCCTGCTGGGTTAACAAGGACACAGATATAATATTCCTAGTTAAACTAGGTACAAAATAACAGTTCAAAAGTTTAAGTTCATGCCCTGAGGGCAGTACTAAAACAAAAGTCCCTACGGCCAAAACAGCAACTGGTGTTCCGTTTCCGACCCGTAGATCCATCTCCCCTGATGCCAGCACCCTGCTATCATGCAGATTCTGCACATCAGTACAAATATGAGCACCACAACCAGAATCAAAAATCCAATTTTTAAACTAGAAGTATTCATATTTATCTCAATAAACAAACATACCAGAGGCAATGGCCTTGCCAGCCTTGATATCCTCCCTCTGCACAATGCTCATTCGGCAGTCACGTTTCCAGTGACCCCTCTTGCCGCAGTTGAGGCAGATGTCGCGAGATTTGTCCTTTGGCTTCCTAGAAGCCACTGTCAACTTGCCTTTACCCTTCTTCTTGAACTTCTTCTTCCTTGCACCTCCAATTGCCTTGGGGCCACCTTTGGCGCATGAGAGGTCAATGCAAAATGCGCCTCGCCTTGCTCCCCTTTAGGAGTTCCCTTTCGGACTCCTTCAAGACAGATAACAGCTCTCCAAGAGTGTCATCTGTATCCATCAACTTGTAGTTGATTATGATTTTTTTCCAAGTATTAGGAAGTGACTGCAAGATCATATCTATAGTCAGCTCAGCCTCCAAGACTATTCCCATATTGGCCAACTCATCATATCGGCGGCGATCATTTGAGTCCCGTGGACTTCAACTGATGGCCGTCTGTCATCCGGGAGTGGAAGAGTTTCCTTACTAGGTCGTACCTCTTCATCCGCTTATTGGTGCGGTGAAGATCACGCAATCTTGCCATCATGTTATAGGGATCCAAGTCCCTGTACTGGCGTCTGAAATGCTGGGTCATTGCAGCTAGCATAACTGACTGAGCTTGGTCACAATCATCACTATGAGTCTTCCATAACTCTAGCTCCAGTGGCTCAGTGGGTTTAGGCGGGAGAGGTGTCTGAATAGTATACAGTATCCTCTCAGCCCGCAAGCACTATCTTGAGGTTCATTTCCCAGTCGGCAAAGTTTGTCCCTTTGAAGACATTATCGCCCATGATTATGTCGCGGATATTACCTTTGCCAATCATCTTGACAACTATAGTCCAACTATAAAGTCAACGATGTTATGGGTACAGTCAAACTGTTACAAGTAAAATAACAATATATTAGTCCAACTAATTATTTAAAATATTGACGAAATAATTTTGAAAGACGCGTAAGGCTAAATATCTGAATGAAATTGCAAATTCAATAATAGCCTCCCACTATTTTCTTCAAGTTTCTAACCCTCTGTAGAGAACTCGGGAAATAGAATTTCCTAGTGGGCTAGGATCCCGTTAAATAACACACAACCTTGACTTTGGCCAATAAAAATGTATGCTATTTAACTTAGGTAGATCTCCATGATCAATTGGATCTCATCCAATTCCTAGATCCGGTTAGGTGGACATCCAAGTCCGAAACATATATATAATGCCAATGTAACCATTACATTTTCCTAACCCTATCCTCCGAATCAACTAGGCCTTGGCTTTGGCCAAAAACAAACCTAATGATTCCAGTTAAGCGGGACCCCCTTGACGAGGAAAGTTTCGTAATCAATGTTTGGACAAAAAGTGATCTTGACTTTGGCCAATAAAAATCACGATTTGGACAAGACACCGATATGCAACAAAACTCTCATGATTCAAGTACATCCTTGATTGACAAAGGTCTTGACTTTGGTCAAAAACAAACCAATGCCAACTTCGGATCTTGAACAAGAACCATTCAATGGAAGGATATTCGCTTAATATAAATTGAGGATTTTCGCGTAATTGGCAACCATTTATTTATGAGGTATCATCATCATTATTTTATAAGCATCATACATATAAGCATTCTTCTAAAACATAAATAAAGCGCGTAAAGTAAAGTAAATTAATAGTGATATGCGGATGGATATATAAACAACTTGTTCCTAGAACAAATCACTCCCTTTCCTCTCCCGTTGTTAGCACTATTCTACTTCTACCCAATTACATAATACAATAAGAGAAACCTCATTTACATTGAGGGGAATTAGGTGAGAAGAGAATACAAGAGATAAAGAGATAAGGCTGGACACGCAGGTCCAATTTATAAATTCCAAATTTACAATAATTTCTAAAATTACCCTTTCCCTTCTAATATCCATCCGATATACACTATTCATTCATCACATACATATATATTCAAACAAGACATGCTTTTACAACAACCATCTAATCCAATTAATTAGTCTTTGTTTAAGTGATCATCCAATGTTCAAACAACGGTTTGATTTTGCGCGAGTCCAACTCGATTGAGAATAAGTACATAAGGTACGAATTCGCGAATTATATCGAACTACTAATTAAATCTAATTCAATTCGTATTCAATACTAATTCGTACGAATTCGCTTTAAAGACTTAGATTCTAAATCTAATCTCATTGGGCCTCAAAGCCCAACTAACATCCAATGTTGAATTTAATTCAAGTCAAATGGACTTAGAATTGATTTATTAAGGCTTGGGCTTTGGTCAATGTGGGTCAAACCCAATTACCAAGCCCAAATAAGGAATCACCCTTAAATGCCATAAAACCAATTTTAAGCCCATAAGGCCCAATTAAATTTTAAAGCCCATTATATTATATTTGGTCTTAATGGAGTGATTTAGGCCCAAATTGGATCCAATCCTTTTGGCCCAAATCTACTTGGTCCAACCAAGCCCATTATGCCCAAATACAATATTAAAAGCTCAATTCACCAATTAAGCCCATTAATTAAATTTTAATATTCCAAACATTAAAGTCCAATTAATTAAAGTGTAATACCAAGATTAATACATTAAACCAATATTTTCAAAAAATACCCATTTAATTTATTAATCATGTATTGTTCAAAATAAATGTCCAACATTAATTTTAACAAAAATCAACTCCTTTACATGTCCTATGTATTCGGCCAAGGTGAGTTTTTGTGTCGATTTGTTTTTCAATCCGATTGAATTACTAATCAACGTCCCGTACACGTTCTAAGTCATCCAATGATCTTAAACACAAAAATTCCAATCCACTCCAAGTAGCAACACATTCGGCCAAGGCATGGATTTGGGGAAAAAATCATCCAATGCATTTTTCATAAAATTGATTCCATGTAACATCATTCTATATACATGTAAGCATTCTTATTAATCAAATTTCACAAGAACATGCTTCAATCAATTTCACCAAACCATTCGGCCAAGGTCAAAATTTTGGGAAAAATCATCCAATGCATTTTTCATAAAATTGATTCCATATAACATCATTCTATATACATGCAAGCATACTTATTCATCAAATTTCACAAGAACATGCTTCAACCAATTTTAACAAATTTTAACCTAAAGTATTTCATGCTTAACCATGGCTCCATGATACCATTGTTGGTTTCTATAATATGTCCCAAGAAAATATTAAGCATACATGAAATACAACAACAAAGAATATATATAAACATGAAGTATGGCGGAATCATACTTACAATGCTATGTTGATGAAGAAAAATCAAACCAAATGGAAGCTCCAAGGTAGACTAGGTTCGGCCAAGGAAGACAAGAAGAAGCAAGCATCAAACTTTGTGTATTCCTTGCTCTATGATGGTTTCCCTATCACCTCTTTTGATTCCTTTGAAGGTGCTAGCCTTGCATGTTCCAAACAACAACCCTTCTTCAAGTTTTTTTGGCAACCAAAATTGAAGAAGAAGGAGAGCAAAAACTGTTTCAGGTTTCGGCCAAGAGTGAGAGAGAGAAGAGAGATTTTCTTAATTGATTTTGATACCAAAAATCAATTTATATTTATGCCATAATATTTATTAAATAATAATAAATCTATGACACAAGCCATGCAAAGGCTTAGAGTGTCCAACACTCAAATTCCATGCATAACATTTGAGTGTAAAATACACTATCACCATGCAATGCATCATTAATAAAATAATGCATATAATGACATGTGTCATGTGGGCCCCACACGTTTCCAAATGAAAGTGGGCCCACTTGCACTCACGCGTTCGGGTTCGATATTTCCGAAATACCGAACTTGCATCGCGACGTTAATTAAATCGAATTTAAATAAATAATCGCTCCTAGCGAAATTATTATTTACGTCGCTTACGAATTAATTCTAAATTAAATCGTATGCCCGAATTAAAATCTAATTTTAATTTCGCGTCGAAATCGAATTTCAATTATTATATCGAATATAATAATTTTACTGATTAATTCAAAATTAATCGTTCTCTCTCTCTAAATAAGGCACTTTATCCGAGATAAAGTTTCTCCGCAATTAATCCAAGATTAATTAAGTTCGAATCAAATATCATAGGTGAATCTTCAGGAAGCGACCCAAGAGATCTCCGGATATTTTGGCAGTGAATACGGTCGTCGGATAATCCGAACACGCACGTACCTACCTCGTACTACGTTCTTACCGATTCACAAGACAAGGTTGCTGCTTCTAAAGCGCAGCCTACCCTATTCCCTTCTCCAGAAATATTCTTATAGGAATATAAGATCTATATCAAGCGTAGTATACCGTAGTATTGCGTACATCGATCCAGTATCGGATGATCACATGCTAGGCCTGGGGCTGGAGATGTGTCTGCCCCGTACGAAACATGTATCGGACATCAAGCAACTAGTCTCTTTAAATCGGACAATCCTGACCTGGTCATATTGTCCCGACGGTTGCAACCTTTTATAGAGTGCTAGTTCTGCGTCCTGTGTGATCATCACCTCCATATGTCTGAAGCGATACTTCATCTTGCATCATCACATCACATCCAGTACACGACGATCTTGATAACCCAGAAGAGGTGTACACAGAACCGGTTAAGGTCCCCAACCACCAAAACCAAAGTTTACCGATTGTCGCAAGTACTAGCGATGTAAGTCTCAGGTTAAGACCATATACACCTACCCTGATGCGGCCTCCCATAGACACGCAGACATACTACCAATGGGATTCCGCGGGGTCTATCCAGAGCGAAGCTGTTTTCCATACCATCGGCAAAACACAACCTCCTATCGCACTTGCATAAGTATCCAATACTTAAATATATGAGAACTATGCCGTTGTGCCCTCACAACGTGCACAAGCGCAATACTAGTCTATTCCGCATTATCGATGTCCAGTCTCGATAATACTACGACTAGGGATATTTAATGATTAAACCTTTGGGGACTGATACTGTCTCATATCATTCTCAGTCCAGGTACTAATCATATGGACTTTCGCCATTTATAACTCAAAGTAAATAATATTTACAAAATGGCAAAAGGCAATTTCATTATCACATAGTTAATTTTGTACAATAATACAATATCATTTACAAACAGTGACGCTATGGGACATAATGTCTAACAGTAAAGGTTCGTTAATAAAGTGTATTATTTAATTTGATATTAAATAAATGAATTAGTATTAAATACATATTAAATTGGATTTAATGTTGTAGTTTAATTTAATTCAAGAATTCGTATCTTTGAGTACTTATCAAATACGAGTCAGACTCGCGCAAAATCAAATCGTTGTTTGAACATTGGATGGTCATTAATTATCAGATTAATTAATTGGATTAGATTGATTGATAACATGCTTGTGTGAATACATGGTTGCGATGCATGAATAATGTATATCGGATGGATATTAGATGGGGGTAATTTTGGAAATTGTTGTAATAAATTTAGAATTTATTAATTGGACCTACGTGTCCAGCCTATTACCTCCTTACTTTTTGTATTTCTCTTCTCACCCATTCCCCTCAATGTAAATGAGGTTTCTTTAGAAGTGTTATGTAACGGGTAGAAGCAATACTTGTGCTAGCGGGAGAGAGGAAAGTGAGAGATTTGTTCTAGGAATAATGTGTTAAGTATCCATCCGCATATCATTATTATATTTATTTACGCGCCTTATTATGTGTTTAGAATGCATGTTTAAGGGGTGTATGATGATGAGACCTTAACAAAGATAATAAATTGGTTGTCAATTTGCACGCGAAAAACCCTAACAAAATATTAAGCATTTTTCCTTCCATTGAGTGATTCTTACTCAAGATCCAAGACTGGCATTGGTTTGTTGGCCAAAGTCAAGGCCTTTGTCCGTCGAGGATGTATTTGAATCATGAAAGCTTTGTTCCATATCGGTGTCTTGTCCAAGTTGTGATTTGTTGGCCAAAGTCAAGATCACTTCTTGTCCATCGACATTGATTACGAATCTTTCCAAGGTCAATGGGTCACGCTTAACTGGGATCACTAAGTTTGTTGTGCCAAAGCCAAGGCTTAGTTGATTCAGAGGAAAAGGTTAGGTATATATTGGATATATTGGCATATATAAGATATATGTTTCGGACTTGGATGTCCCCCTACTGGATCTAGGAATTGGATGGGATCCAATTGATCTTAGAGATCTACCTAGTTAATTATCATACAATTTTTTGGCCAAAGTCAAGATTGTGTGT
Source organism: Zanthoxylum bungeanum (assembly GCA_019454045.1). Lineage (NCBI taxonomy): Eukaryota > Viridiplantae > Streptophyta > Magnoliopsida > Sapindales > Rutaceae > Zanthoxylum > Zanthoxylum bungeanum. The sequence goes on from SKCR01040992.1 coordinate 63,032, forward strand.
TATTTAACGGGATCCTAGCCCACTAGGAAAAAGGTTTCCCGAGTACTCAACAGAGGGTTAGAGGCTCGCCGAAAAATAGTGGGAGGCAAGTATTAAATTTGCAATATTCGTTTAGTTACTTGCCGTACGCGCTCATAAAAAATTATTCGTCGTTAAATATATTATTTATTAGTTGGACTAATATTTAATAATTAATTGTTGTTTTAAATAAACAGTTGGACTGTATTCAAACTATTTCATTATAGTTGATTATATAATTGGATTATAGTAATCAATATATTTGAATTAATCAATTAAATTATAGTTGATTATATAGTTGGACTATAGTAATCATTATAATAAATAGTACCTGAAATCGTTTATTAAATAGTTGGACTATTAGAATCAAGATAAATTGAAAGATTAGTGTTTAAAACATAATCTTGGGTGAAAATGTGTTTAAACGACTTTAATTTTCAAATTGGGAATAAAATTTCAGGATGGTCCTGGAAACTAATAAGTTACTTTATTTGATAAAATAACATATTAGGCCTAAGCCCGGAGTTAATCAAATAGTGGAGCATGATCTTTGGAAGATTCATGTGATGATAACTTTAGTGCTTAATCTAATATGCTTGCCAAATAGACTCCTTAATTTCTTAATCAGAACTAAGGATTAGATCCTTAAAGTATGATAATGAAATTGAAGGATCTTCATAGATCTATTTTAGATCTTTGAAGTACAAAATTGCAATAATAAACTCTTGGAGAGTTAATGGATATTCTCAATGAGACAAAGCCAAAATTTGCAATAAGGCAAGAAGCGCAAGGCGCACCTTACTTCAACATCCTAGAAGGCCAAGGCTTGGCCAAAGGCTTCGGGAGTACCGAAAAGGGCAAAGGAAAAATCATTATAATCTTCTAGGAAGATAAAAGGACATATCCCAAGATGTCTGCCTAAATTATGGCAAACGGGATCGCGGAAGCGTGACTGCCATTTGGACAAATTAGACATGAAGGAATTAAAGACGGTGCAGGGCTCTGACTTCAAATATGTTTGTCATAATATGTTCACTACTAGTATTAAAATTGGATTTTAGATACTGAGTGTGACACATAAATATGTACTGATGTGCAGAATCTGCTATGAGCAGGATACTGACTTCAGTTGAGATTAATCTGCGAATTGAAAACGTGACGAAAGTCGTTGTTTTAACTGTAGATACCTAAGTTTAGGAACTACTCTTCGGGTGTGTACTTAAATTAGGAAACTATTACAATGTAACTAATTTGACTAGATACATTATCTCTATATCAGGGTTTAACCCGTTGCGGGTATACCTTTATATTCTAGAACACTAAAGTGTTTCATTATATAAAGATGATATTGAGATAAACACATTAGATGTGAATAACAGTATTTATATTTTGAATATAAATAAATCTCAAACATATAACATGACAAATAAATAGCTTGAACTGAATTAATCAGTTGAAAATTAATTGTGGCATTGATGTCTGGGACACAATTAAACAAGACTCGTATATCCACACTTTTGAAGAGTGGATACTAGGACAAATTTGATTCTATTCAAATAAAGTCTACGAATCTAGTTTATTAGGCAAAGTGCATGTAACACTATTTACTTGGTAAAAGTGTAAATGCCACTGATCTGTTAGCCCTAGTTCATAGTGAAGCAAGTGGGCCCATATCTAGCTAGGCTATATGTGGATATGAATATTTTGTGACCTTTACGGATGTGACATCGCGTTATGGTTATGTGTCTCTTTTGAAACACAAATCGGAAACTTTTAAAGTTTCGACACGAAATAGACAAACAGATCGGCTAAAGTATTAAAACATCACTATTAGACCATGATGAAAATACTTAAGCAATAAGTTTCTCAATATTTGAAAGAGTATAGTATTTTTTCAATGAGGACTCCTCCCGGAACACGTCAATTCGACGGTGTGTCCGAACGGAGAAATCGAATTTTGTTGGACATGATAAGGTTAATCATGAGAAGCTCTAAGCTACCATTTCCTTCAACAGATACGCATAAACAGTGCAGAACTTATTTAGAATAATGTTCCATAAAAATCTATTTGACAGACTTCATATTAGATATGAGTAGGAAAGGAACCAGGTTTTCCCATTCCTGAAGATTTGGGTATGCTAGGCATATGTTTGGATGATACCAAACTAGAACTCGAATCGGATAAGTGCCTAAGTTTTTGGTTATCCTAGGGAAACCAAAGTATTGTACTTAAACAACTCACTAGAGAACAATGTAATTGTTGCTCAGCATGCGTTTTTCCTAAGAGGAATACCTATATGCAGTGGTAAGTGAGAGGAAAGTAAAACTCGATGAAAATCGGAGTAATACTATTACAGGCATTGATTCCTCAATGAAACATAAATAGTTCATCAAAGATGAAACTATACCATAATCTTCGAATACACAAGAACCGCGTAAGTCAGAGAGAGTCAGAAAATAACCTGGCGTATGGGTTTCTGATCTCACCTCATAAAGATGTCAATCTTATTAAGGAATATGAACTGACTACGTATGAGGAAGTGATACAAGGTATCAACTCCCTATTATGGCAAAGTGCGATAAAGTCCGAAATGGATTCCATGTATACCAACTATGTTTGGATACTAGTTGATGTACCGCAAGGCATTGTGCCTAATTGTACCATATAAGTCTTCAAGGAAGACATACGTGGAAGGCAACATAGCAACGTACTAAACTAGGCTTGTAGCGAAAAGGTATCGTTATCAACATTGTGTCGATTACGATGAAACCTTTTTTCCTGTTGCCACAGTAAATCCATTTGGATAATGCTTGCTAATGCTGCATATTTCATTTATGAAATGTGGCAGCTATATGCCAAAACCACTTTCCTTAACGGAAACCTTTTGGAGGATGTTTATAACATCCTGACGGTTTTATCGTACTATAACTAGCAAACAAGGTTTGCCGGTTATTCAATCCATGGATGGATTAAAGCAAGCATAGTGTTCTTGGAATTATCGTTTTTATGTAATCATAATGGTGAATGATTTAATTCAAAACGGAAAATGATTCTTGTGTATATAAGAGGGTTAGTGGGAGCGCACTGACAGTGAATGTCCTGTATAATAATGACATATCATTTCTTGGAAATGATATTCCCATTAATATAATCGGTGAAAGCTTGGCTTTCGAGAAAATTGTCCGTAGAATTCTTGGGAGAAACAACCTTTATTCTAGGAATAAAGATCTACTGGGATAGATTTAAAGTTGTTGATAATCTCCGAGAAACTCATATATTGAAATAAATGTACGCGACCAGGTGTCTCATACGCTTTTAGCATATAGATTCACAATCAGGCCTATCCAAGTGATAGTCATTGGATTGATGTTAAGAACATCCTTTAGTATCTTAGAGGAACTAAGGATGCTGTCTTATTCTATGGAGAAGGAGAACTTGAAGTGACTAGGATCACTGTTGCAAGTTTTCTAACCGATAAAACCGACTATAAGTCGTAACAACGGTACTATACAGTTTGAATAACGGAACAGTGAGCTGGAAATCTTCCAAGCAAGATACTGTTACCGAATAAATAACAAACGCGGGTTATTGCTGCAGCTGAGGCAGCAATAGAAGCCATTTGGGTCGATAATAAATCTAATTAGATTAGATATAGTTCTGTTAGCAGCTGAGCTAGGCTTCAGCACAGGCTAAAGAATTAATGATCTCATAAACGATCCAGATACATGCTTCCAATATTCATCTGATTCGTTCAGATCATACATCGTGGCGATGTGATGATCGTATAAATCGCATCAGATGATAATCATGCAAATCCGCTGACGAAAGTCTTTTCTCAGAAATTTGAGCGAACTGTACATAGTTCGGGTGTAGGACACTCGAGTGACTGGATATAGGCCAAGTGGGAGATTTTAGGACAGTTATGACCCATAGCGTCACTATTTGTACAGATCATGGTGTTGTTGTACAAATTAACTATGTGACAAATGAAATTGTTTTTTTATCATTTGTGATTAGATCACCAAGATGTATAAATGATGAAAGGTCAATATGATTATTTCCTGGATTGAGATGATATGAGACAGTATCAATCCACGAAGGTTTAATCATTAAATATCCCTAGTCAGAGTATTATCGAGATTGGACATCGATAATGCGTAAAAGACTAGTATTACACTTGTGCGCGTTGTGAGGGCATAACGGCATAGTTCTCATATATTTGGGTATAGGATACTCATGCAAGTTTAGTAGGAGGTTGTGTTTTACCGATGGTACGAAAAATAGCTTCGCTCTGGATAGACCCCTCGGAATTCCATTGGTAGTATAACTATGTGTCTATGGAAGTCCGAAATCAAGGTAGGTGTATTTGGTCTTAACCTGAGACTTGCACCGCTAATACTTGCGACAATCAATATACTTTGGTTTTAGGTCGTCCAGGGCTTTAACAGGTTCTGTGTATGCCTCTGCTGGGTATATTGAGAATCGTAGTGTATTGGGTGTGATGTCAAGACGGAAGTATCACTCCAGTCATAGTGTAGATGATGGTCACGTAGGATACGTAACTGGTTCTCTTATGTACTGCAGTCATCGGGATAATATGACTAGGTCATGATTATCCGATTATAGAGACTAGTTACCAGAGATCCGATATGTGCTTCATACGGGGCATACACAATTCCAGCCCCAGGCCTAGCACGTGACATCCGATACTAGATCGAGATACGCAATACTACGTATACTACACCTAATATAGATCATTTATTCCTGTAAGGATATTTCTGGAGAATTGGGTAGGCATGGCGCTTTGCTAGAAGCCAACCTTGTCTTGTAAATCGGTACAAATGTAGTACTAGGTACGTATGTGTTCGGATAGTCCGACGACCGGATTTACTGCCAACATATCCGGAGATCTCATGGGTCACTTCCCGAAGATTCACCGATGACGTATGACTCGCACTTGATTAATCTGGGATTAATTAATGATGAAAGAGAAAATTAATATGGGATTAATTAATGAGATATTTTATCTGAGATAAAATACCAATTAAAGAGAGATAACGATTAATTTGGAATTAATCAATAAAATAATATATTCCATATATTATACGAAATTGGATTTCGACGCAGAATTAAAATTGGATTTTAATTTGGGCGAACGAGTTAATTTAGAATTAATTCGTTAGCGACTTGAATATTAGTTTTGCTAGGCATAATTATTTAATTACGTCGCAACGGAAAATTCATTGATTTGGAATTAGCGAACCCAAGCCCGATAGTGTTTCCGAGCACACTCGCATTTCGAATTCAAGTGCGGCCCGTAAGTCACATCAAGCGTCAAATCATTAGTCACATCAAGCATCGAATCACATGTCACTTTGAGTGATGTGACAACTTGATTGATTGAGTGATGTGATGTGAATAGTTGATGGAAGTGGTTGGCATAATTGCATTTGAATTTTTGGTTGCAATTTTGTGTATATGATTTTTGGAAAATCATTTACCAATTAGTTGTAACAAAATAAAACACTCTTTCTCAATTCTTCTTCGTCTCTCTCACGCCCAAATTGGCTGTTTTTCTTATGGTTTTTGGCTCACTACCGAGAGCAATAAGAAACAAACATGATGATTTTGTTGTAAAATCAAGAGTGCTAGCACACAATGGAGTCATCCTAAGGTGATAGGGAAACCCACTTGTGAGCAAGGAATCAACACAAAGCTTGGAGCTTGATGGAGATCACCATTGCCGAAAATTTGGAGCCCAAATTTCAGCTCACTGCCGTGACTTCCTAGGAGGGTAGTAAAGAGTTTTGTTCTTCGTCGCATTGCCTCTACCGATCGATGTAAGTATTCCGCAACTTCTTCGTGTATTCACATTTATGTTTCATCGCTTTAATCGATCCTCGGGACCGTAGTTTCCCAACACTAGTGACTACTATCAATATCCATCCTCCCGAGCTGGTCCTCCAAGAACCTGCAAAACCAATCACTAGGGGTGAGGGAGGGTTAGATCGTTTGTACAATCTAAGTGAGTGGATGATTTAAAATAAAAATTGAAATACTATAATGAAAATGTTTAATTCTAAAATTGTGGTTCTTTCATAAAATTATATTATATGAAAACCCTTTTTCTTGTCTGAAAACTCTGAACTGTTTTCAGAAAATCTTGTCTGGAATCTTTTTTATAAAACTTAACTTTTCTGAAATCTGCTTTTGAAAGTCTGGTTCTCTAAACTTATATCTGAAAAATCTGTTCTGAAAACTGTTTCTGAAATGTCTGTTTCTAATATCTGATCTCTGAAAACTGTTTTCTAACAACCTAATATTTGAAAACTGATCTGTCTCTGAAAAACTTGACGTATGGGGATGTTACTTATCGCTGTCCCCCAAAGCATGCCACTCCTGTCACTGAAACTAGTGGTCTTAGGGCGTTACATATCGTTGTCCCCCAAGACACTGAACTAAAACTGAGGGTGTGAATCTATGCTACCCTCCAAGCTCTGAAATTATGATCTAAGGGCATCTGTCAGCCCTAGCCCTGAACTAAGATTTAAGGGCATTACGTATCGTCGTCCCCTCTATCCTCTACATGTGCATATGTGATGTCCATCAATTCCATATCTGAATCAAGTTACATACTGAGGTGGGTTTTCCCCTATGCCTCGAAAACATATAACTCATATTTTGAAAAACATTTCTTTTTTAAATCATCAATATCTGAAAAGAAACTGTAATAAAATTCTGGCTAATGCCCTACATGCTCAAAAGTAAGTCTGATGTCAAAACTGTTAAATAAAATCAGTTTGAGAAAAAAGGTCCACTCACTGAATCAGAACTTCCTGGTGATGCCTTGCGACGGTGGCGGAACCACATCTCCTTGTGATAATCTAGAATTTACAAAATTCATTAGAACCAAGGTTGCGAATTATATCTTTGCTTAACAAACTCTATTCGCTATTCATGATAACTCATTTTTGCTATGTTACTAACATTTTAGGGTGGTCTAACAATTTTTACTACGCTACTTCGAGGATTACACAAGCTACTTCACAAAACTCCATATTCTTCCCTCTTTGCAGAAAATTTCAGCGCACCAACACTGAATTTGAAAATTCGGTGTACTAAATCGGGGTTGAATTTGGGGCTGAAATTTTAATATCATACTCACTTATGTGTATTATTTATGTTTTCTTTTACGGATCACGGTTTCAATCCTAGAACTAAATTTATGGACTAAATTTTAGGGGTTGTGCGACTAGAAAAAAATTGGGCACAGGGGCAGCAGATAGCCCGACTTCAAAAATTTGGTTTGCCTACATCCTACTTCGAAAAATTCTAATTTTTAGATATGTTATTCCCTCATGTATCTAATTTATCCAGAATTTTATGGATCTTAATTTCGACCTATAGAACTCAACTTATAAGCAATAAATCAGGACATGTCCAGAAGGTGTCCTAAACTAAACTCACTGTCCGTGTTATCTAATTCTTTGCCATGTTTGATAAATTTATTTCAACCATTACCACTAGAATTTTCACGCATTAAAATACATAAGCAATTCTCTAAACTTCAATATCTATATTCAAGAACCAACCTCAATCACCAACCTCTTATATACTATAAATCAAAGCATGGATACTAAAGCCATTAAAAATTTCAACACCAACTCAAATTCATCTCTCAACACACATCATTCCTATCACACTATATCATCAACCTCCATCAAAGTAACCACAACCATACTTTTAAAAATAATGACACATCCAGCCATCCCTTCACATGAAACGCATAATTTCATTCTTATATTATCAAGAAATACACAATCAAGTGTGCTAACAACTCAATCAAAGCTAATTAAGTAATTCAAAATCATAGGGTTCATAAGATACGAATTTAGGGCTCCCAAATATCAATCTCAAAATTGAAATTAGAGGAGGAAAATAAGATAGAGAGCTTACTTTGTATGAGAGGAATCTTGGCACTAATACTTGCTACTTCAAATTGATGAAAAATTAAAGAAAGAAAATGATTTATTTTTCTAAGGGAGGGGGAAGCTTCTCACTTTTTTTTTTTTGCTTGAAGAGGGAGATGGATGAATAGTGCTTAATTTATAGGGCATAAGAATGATCTTTTTTTGCAAATGAGTGGCTTAGGAGAGACCACATCACCCCAATGCTAGTATGTTCCCGAAATCACTGTAGTAGTCACGTAAATATTGATTTTTATCCATCTTCCAATTTTACTTTGGGAAAATGTTAAATGTAGAGCTTGTAGGTATCAGTCTTAGCTTTCCGACGATATAAAATTAGTAAAAATCAGAATTCATATGAAATTGTTATGACCCAAATACCATGGGCTGTACGTAGTAAAACATTTTACAGTTTCGTATCGGAATTTCCGATTTCGAGGAATTCACCGATTGTCCCCAAAGTCATTCCATGAATGTATATGTGCTCAAACATAATTGAAATTATGTAACACTCATCCCACGATGTAACAGTAGTCGGGATTTTTGGTCGTTACAGCCAATTTCTTATATATTTCCTAGTAAATACTTTTGTAAACACTTTATTATGAATAAAATAAACAGTTTCAATAATATAACATCTTTTTATATCTGTTAAAGATATAATTGACCTTAGAATGATTAGTTATGGTTAGGGTTGGTGCTTTGAGCGCCAATTTTATTATGTATTTCCCTGTAAATACTAATGTAACATTTTATAATGGATAAATAAACAGTTTTTATTATATAACATCCTCTTTTATATGGTAAAGACGTAACAAACCTTAGAATGATTAGTTATGATACTGTTTCAAAAGCGTCGCAACTGAGATTGAGTTGTATCATGACGTTGTCATTCTTAGACTATTCCTGGTCAAGGTTTACACTACTTGGTTAGTAAAATAAACCCGTTGAGACTAGTACATATCGTATATTAGAATCTTGGATTCTGATGATTTCACAATGAACCATGGTTCTCGGAGACTCGCATAGACGTGTAGGTATTTATAACAGATAAATACGGAATGACTCATCGAGGATTCTTAATGGATGGTACAGTAACGTCAATAAGAATCTTCTCGGGTTGAGTGAGCATAGTGATTCTTTGACTTGAGATCCCACTAAGGATATATGAGTTATCCTCCACACTTAGATGGTAGTCACGTCACTGATATATTTAGATCAAACCTCCGCATGTTCGTTGGGTGTGGACTGATGCTCAGGATATCTTATGTGTATCAAGAAAGGATCTGTCAGTTCTGTGTACAGAGCATAGGTATTCAATATGGATTTAGCAATATGTGAAATCCACGGGCCTGTGGTACACTGTAGAAATTAGTTCTAAGTGTTATTAAGTGATTGCTAATAGAAACGTCGATGTGATTATATCTATAGAGATTTGTCGTTAATATCTATATCTCTGGAATAATCTGAATACCTGTGACAGAGAGATTATACGTATTCTATGACATCGACCTGTATGGTTCAAAAAGTTTATCCGTGTTTGTCATAATTTACAGGTGGGTAGATTATAGACACGAAATTTAATTTCGTGACGAATATGCCTGAATCTAGAGAGTCTCACTAATAAAATATACTCGTAGAACACTATGGCAACTTTTATGAATAATACTTATTATTTATAAATCATTCAACGGTTAAACGAAAAATACATGCGAAGAGACCTAATGATCATTTCTTAATTAATTTGTATTTGTATTTAATATTTGATATTATGAAATACACATTAATTAATTGTCAAATTATGATATTTGACATATATCATTAATATATGTATTTGAGATATTTAATGTAAATATAATACATATATTTAAGATATTTATATTCAATTATTTAATTATTAAATAATTAAATTAGTTAAAAACTAAATATCTTATGCATGATTAATGTTAGGAAATGGCATCATTCTATTGGTTCACTTGTAAAGTTTACTTTATGATAAATGTTATCATTTGAAACAAGTAAGCTTGAAGTCATTACCATTTAATTTGTTGAAATAGAAATTAAAATATCTTGATATTTTCTTTGACAAGTTTCGGCGATGGGGTGATAAACAAAAGGGTTTTGTTTTTCATTTTTTCTGATTACAAAGGTTACCAAATATTTACTAAGTTAAAAGTTTAAGAGAAAACCTTGAAGGAGAAAAGAAAACCTTAAGGAAAAAGTTGCTTTTGTAAGTATTTTCTCAATTTCTTCAACCTGAAAATTATTTCCATGTTTCTAAGCTTCAACATGTGTTGCTTAGAATTTTCTCTACTCTTTAATTATGTAAATTAATTGATTAGAAACTTGTTGGAAAGATATTGCATGTGTGTATGAACAAAGTATGCCTATAATTTGTTATTAAGCATTCTAATGATTAATTAGAAATCATGTTGCCATTCTAGAATTGTTAAGCCACTCATTGATTACCTAGAATTATTCTTCTGTTTTTTCATGATGGTGAGACTTGTTTGGTGTGGTAAAGATTGGATTAAAGTATTGAATTTGTTTAATTTTGGTATTTTGTCAATTTGAAGAAATTGTAAAATTAGGGTTCATAACCCTTTCCAAATTTGGGGCTTTTCATATATGTGATGTAATTTGATGTATATATGATGTATGTCAAATTTGGGATTGATTGGATTTGATCTTGACATGTTTTGAACAAAAACAGACCAAATTGTAAATCCTGAAAAATCTGGGGACTGTTCGGCAATTGTAAAAAAATTTGGAATTTTTGTAGTAATTTGTATTTTGATGTTTTGGACATGTATAAATCATTTTTGGATTGACTTGAAATCACTTAAGTAAGTATTTGACTATTTTAGGACTAAAATGATCAAAATGTAATATTATGGGGTTAATTCGGTAATTATAAGAAATTTGATTTCTTGGGTTAAAATTTTAGATATTAAGTATTGGTTAATTAAATAAATATGTTTATTTAATTGATCCAAGAAAAACTTTTGAAATCAGAAAATTCTGATTTTCCGCGTTCCGATGCGTTAACCCGGTAATTCCCTATAAAACCCCAATAAAATGGTATTAGAGTGAGTCTGATTATGGACACCCATTATGATTATGCCTTTAAATTCAATGTTTAATTTAATCTTTACTTTATGCATGCATGTGTTTATTTAATTTGATTAAATAAAGTAAAAGCATCTTTTACGGAAAAATCCCTACTTGAAAATAAGGTTTTTATTGAATATGTATTTGATGCTTATTACTTTATGCATATATCCGAGAACGTGTCAAAGCTGTTGGGATATGGTCGGTAGAAATTTATTTAGACCGGATATATTTGATATTAGTTGAATTCAAGCGAAAGCGGAATCCTGAATGTGCCAAAGCTATCAGGGTTACGCAAGTATCTTGAATTTATCATTGACTTGTTTAACCTTGGTGTGCCTCCTTTTGAACTTGCCAAAGCTGTCACAATGAGAACGACCAGGATCGAAAACCCAGAAGTCACTATTGAGTGATCGACAATGAGTTGTCTACCTAATGAGTATTCGTAGGCGAGAACGTGCCAAAGCTGTGAGCTGAAATATATTCATGGGTTCCACCTTTCACTATTATGTTATGATTTGATTATCGCATATTTTGTATTCTGTTGGGGATTACAGTTTTGCATTAAATAATGGGAGAGACATTTTTAGAATAAAAATCCATGATCTATTTAATGCTTTATGATATGATATGAAACTATTTTATATGCTTATTATTTATTCGCTATCTATTTGATAGATTTGTGATGGCGGCACCAATGGCCAACCCCTTTGCTCGTATGCTTGATTAAGGGAGCTGAGAATTTTATCGACTGGGATATGGATTTTAGGATAGTCCTCGAATCCGAGAAGCTGGGAAATATATTGGAAGGTTCATTACCGCTTGCTATATCTCCAGATGCATCACCTGAAAAAGTTGAGACTTTCCGCAGATGGAAAGATAATGATTTAAGAGTTAAATCATATATACTTAGTTCTCTTTTTTCTGAGCTTAAGAAGCAATACTTTGAGATGCATGATGCTTATAGCATGATGACACTTCTTCATGAACCAGGAACATGTCGTGGTTCATAGAGTAGCAATGAAACTGTTCCATTTTAAACTCGATGAGGGGCAGGCTGTGAGCTCGCATTTGATTTGTTTGACTGATTTGATAGAGCAATTGAGGCGTAGTGACTTCCCTCTCAATGAAACTCTGGGACGTAGTGTCATACTCAGTTCGCTCCCGGCGTCATATCGCCAGTTTGTCATGTACTTCAAAATGAATGGGATTCACTGCTCTTACCATGAATTATATATGATGCTGCTCACAGCGGAGGAAGATTTAAAGAAGTGAGTTATAACTCGCCTTCTAAAATCCACTTCACTTTCTACTTTTTCCCAATCCAAGTCGAAGGGGAAGAAGACAAAAGGAAATAAGAAGAAAGGTTTCAATGTTCCTCTGCAGGCTAAGGTAGTGAAGCCCAATAGAGCTTCTGAAGATAAGTGCCACCACTAACAAAAAGTCGGGCACTAGATAAGAAACTGTCTGGACTACCTCGCACAAATATGAAGGAAAAGAGCATCGACATCAGGTACTTTTAGTTTTCTTATTATTGATATCTCATTGGCTTATGAAGCTATGACATCTAATTGGATTTTAGATTCTGCTTGTCCTATTCACAATTGCAATACGTTTTAGGTGCTGACGAAAAATAGACAACTGAAATCTAGGGAGATGCAGTTGCGATTCGGGAATGGTGACTCTTTGGATGCGGTTGTAGTGGGCATATGCGAGATTCCCTTATCCAATGGGAAACTTTTGTTAAATGAATGCTATTTTGTGCCAGGATGTGTGGTGAATATTATGTCACTTTTTAAATTAGATACTGAAGTATATAATGTAAATATTAAGAATCGTTCTTTGTATTTATATGACAGAAATAATATTCAGATCATTTATTGTCCAAATGAGCATGCTCATTACATATTGCGTACCTCACAAGATATCTTTAATACTGGAATTAATAAATGTAAACAATCTGATATAAATAATATTGAACTGTGGCACATGAGGTTGGGTCATATAGGCGTGAAATGCCTAACCCAGCTGGTTAAGAATGGTTTAATACATGATCTCACCATTGAACCTTATCCAATTTGCGAATCTTGTATACGGGGTAAAATGACCAAAGCCTCATTTTCAGGTGTTTGACACCGAGCCACTGACCTATTGGAACTCATACATTCTGATGTATGTGGTCCCATGAGTCAAACTGCTTACAATGGTTTTTCTTACTTCGTTACTTTTATTGATGATGTGTCACGGTACAGTTATGTTTATCTGATGAAACATAAATCGAAAACCTTTGAAAAGTTCAAATAATTCCGAAATGAAGTAGAAAAATAGACTGGTCAATATATTATGTGCCTTCGATCTTATCGAGGTGGTGAATATATGAGTAGAGAGTTCACTGATTATTTAAAGGAGAATGAAATTCTCGCTCAATATACTCCTCTGGGCACTCCGCAGCATAATAGAGTGTCAAAAGGGAGAAATCAGACATTATTGGAAATGGTCTGATCGATATTGAGTTATACAGATTTGCCCTATTGGAGAAATCAGTTACAATGGTATAGTTTTGGTAACTGTAAGACAGCAAATATACCATTCAGACATTGCTTACATCTTTCGAAGAAGATGTGTCCACAAACAGAAGTTGAGAATATTACAATGTCTAATCAGCCTTATGCTTCGTGTTTGGGCAGCATCATGTATGTCATGTTATGTATTAGGCCTAATATCAGCTTCGCAATTAGTGTGACCAGCGGATATCAGTACAATCTAGGAAATGACCATTGGATGGCCATTAAACATATCTTCAAGTATCTTAAAGATACTAAGGATAAGTTTATTATATATGGAGGAAAATAACTGCAAGTTAATAGGTATACAGATTCCGATTTCCAATCAGATCCTGATTATAGTCTACATCAGGATTCATGTTTACCGTTAACAGAGGTACAGTTTGTTGGAAGATTTACAAACATGGGTTGACAGCTGATTCCCACAGAGGCGGAATATATTGGAACTTCTGAAGCTGCAAATAAAGCTGTATAGGTCAGGAACTTTATCACATAATTAGGTGTAGTCCCAAGTATTGAGAATCTGATTTCGTTATACTGTGATAATACTGGAGCCATTGCACAAGCAAAAGAACCAAGGGCGCATCAGAAGTCGAAGCATGTGGAATGAAGTTACCACATCATTCGAGAGATTGTGTCGCGAGGGGATATTATCATATGCAATGTACCGAGTGAAGATAATGTAGCAAACCCACTTGCCAATGCCATACCTCCGAAGTTATTTGATAAACATATGGAGTCGATGGGTATTAGATACGATCGATATTGGCACTAGAGCAAATGGGAGATTTTGTTAGGGTTGGTGTTCTAAGCGCCAATTTTATTATGTATTTCCCTTTAAATACTAATGTAACATTTTATTATGAATAAAATAAACAATTTCTATTATATAACACCCTCTTTTATATGGTAAAGACGTAACAGACCTTAGAATGGTTAGTTATGATACTATTGCAAAAGAGTCCCAACTGACCTTGAGTTATATCATGATGTTGTCATCCTTAGACAGTTACTGGTCAAGGTTTACACGACTTGGTAAGTAAAGTAAACTCATTGAGACTGATACATGTCGTTTATTGGAATCTTGGATTCCGATGGTTTCTCAATAAATCATGAGTCTTGGAAACTCATATAGATGTGTAGGTGTTTATAACAGATAGACACTGAACGACTCACCAAAGATTCTTAATAGATAGCACACCAATGTCAATAAGAATCTTCTCGGGATGAGTGAGCATAGTGATTCTTTGACTTGAGATACCACTATGGATATATGAGTTATCCTCCACACTTATATGGTAGTCACGTCACCGATCTATTTAGATCAGACCTCCGCATGTTCGTTGGGTGTGGACTGATGCTCATGATATCTTGTGTGTATCAAGAAAGGATCTGTCAGTTCTATGTACATAGCATAGGTATTCAATATGGAATTAGAAATCTGTTAAATCCATGAGCCCGTGGTACATTGTAGAAATTAGTTCTAAGTGTTATTAAAAGGTTGCAAATAGAAACATCGACGTGATTATATCTATTGAGATTTGACGCTTATATCTATATCTCTGGAATAATCCGGATACCTGTGATAGAGGGATTATAGTATGCTATGACCTCAACCTGTATAGTTCAGAGAGTTTATATGTGTTCATCATAATTTACGGGTGGGTAGATTATGGACAGGAAAATTGATTTCGTGACGGATATGCCTGAATCTAGAGAGTCTCACTAATGAAATATACTCATAGAACATTATGGAAACTTTTATGAATAATACTGATTATTTATAAATTGTTTAACGGTTAAACGAAAAATACATGCGAATGGACCTAATGGTAATTTCCTAATTAATGTGTATTTGTATTTAATATTCGATATTTTTAAATACACATTAATTAATTGTCAAATTATGATATTTGACATATATCATTAATATATGTATTTGAGATATTTAATGTAAATATAATACATATATTTAAGATATTTGTATTTAATTATTTAATTATTTAATTGTTAAATAAATAAATTAGTTAAAAACTAAATATCTTATGCCATGATTAATATTAGGAAATGGCATGATTCTATTGGTTCAATTGTAAAATTTGCTTTATGATAAATGTTATCATTTGAAACAAGTAAGCTTAAAGTCATTATAATTTAATTTGTTAAAACAAAAATTAAAATATCTTGATATTTTCTTTAACAAGTTTCGGCAAGGGGGTGATAAACAAAAGGGTTTTGTTTTTCAATTTTTTTATTACACAAGTTACCAAATATTTACTAAGTTAAAAAATTTGAGAGAAAACCTTGAAGGATAAAAGAAAAGCTTAATGAGAAAGTTACTTTTGTAAAGTATTTTCTCAATTTCTTCAACTTGAATTTTTTTTTCAAGTTTCTAAGCTTCAACATGTGCTGCTTAGAATTTTCTCTACTCTTTAATTATGTAAATTAATTGATTAGAAATTTGTTGGAAATATGTTGCATGTGTTGGACAGTTATGACCCATAGCGTCACTATTTGTACAGATCATGGTGTTGTTGTACAAATTAACTATGTGACAAAGGAAATTGCTCTTTTATCATTTGTGATTAGATCACCAAGATATATAAATGATGAAAAGTCCATATGATTAGTTCATGGATTGAGATGATATGAGACAGTATCAATCCACGAAGGTTTAATCATTAAATATCCCTAGTCAGAGTATTATCAAGATTGGACATTGATAATGCGGAAAAGACTAGTATTACACTTGTGCGCGTTATGAGGGCATAACGGCATAGTTCTCACATATTTGGGTAGAGGATACTCATGCAAGTGTAGTAGGAGGTTGTGTTTTACCGATGGTATGGAAAACAGCTTCGCTCTGGATAGACCCCTCAGAATTTCATTGGTAGTATGACTATGTGTCTATGGAAGTCCGAATCAGGGTAGGTGTATTTGGTCTTAACCTGAGACTTGCACCGCTAATACTTGCGACAATCAATATACTTTGGTTTTGGTCGTACAAGGCTTTAACAGGTTCTGTGTACGCCTCTTCTGGGTATATTGAGAATCGTAGTGTATTGGGTGTGATGTCGAGACGGAAGTATCACTCCGGTCATAGTGGAGATGATGATCACGTAGGATACGGAACTCGTTCTCTTATATGCTGCAGCTATCGGGATATTATGACTAGGTCATGTTTATCCGATTATATAGACTAGTTACAAGAGATCCGATATGTGCTTCGTACGGGGTAGACACATTTCCAGCCCCAGGCCTTGCATGTGACATCCGATACTGGATCGAAATCTGCAATACTACGTATACTACGCCTGATATAGATCACATATTCCTGTAAGGATATTTCTGGAGAATTGGGTAGGCATGGCTCTTTGCTAGAAGCCAACCTTGTCTTGTAAATCGGTACAAATGTAGTACTAGGTACATACGTGTTCGGAAAGTCCGACAACCGGATTTACTGCCAATATATCCGGGGATCTCATGGGTCGCTTCCTGAAGATTCACCGATGACGTATGACTCGCACTTAATTAATCTGGGATTAATTAGATGAAAGAGAAAATTAATCTGGGATTAATTACGGATATATTTTATCTAGGATAAAATATTAATTAAAGAGATAGAACGATTAATTTGGAATTAATCGATAAAATAATATATTTGATATATTATACGGAATTGGATTTTGACACGGAATTAAATTTAGAATTTAATTCGACCGAACGAGTTAATTTAGAATTAATTCGTTAGTGACGTAAATAGTAATTTTGCTTAGCAAAGTTATTTAATTATATTAGATTTAATTTCGTCCCAATAGAAAATTCGTTAATTTGGAATTAGCGAACCCGAGCCCGGGAGTGTTTGCGGGCGCACTCGTATTACGAATTAAAGTGCGGCCCATAAGTCACATCAAGCGTCAAATCATTAGTCACATCAAGCGTCAAATCACTTGTCACTTTGAGTGATGTGATAATTTGTCACTTGATTGATTGATGGAGGTGGTTGGCATTAAAGCCTTGACTGTTTTGAAAAGCAAAAATTGGTCAATGAATTTGTAAATTCATTAAGTGTTGGATAATATGACCCATAGCGTCACTATTTGTACAGATCACGGTGTTGTTGTACAAATTAACTATGTGACAAGGAAATTGCACTCTCATCATTTGTGATTAGATCACCATAGATGTATAAATGAAGAGAGGTCCATATGATTAGTTCCTGGATTGAGATGATATGAGACAGTATCAGTCCTCGAAGGATTAATCATTAAATATCCCTAGCCGGAGTATTATCGAGACAGGACATCGATAATGCGGAATAGGCTAGTATTGCACTTGTGCGCGTTGTGAGGGCACAACGGCATAGTTCTCATATATATAAGTATTGGATACTTATGCAAGTGCGATAGGAGGTTGTGTTTCACCGATGGTACGGGAAACAGCTTCGCTCTGGATAGACCCTTCGGAATCCCATTGGTATTATGACTATGTGTCTATGGGAGGCCGAAATCAAGGTAGGTGTGTATAGTCTTAACCTGAGACTTACATCGCTAATACTTACGATAATCGATAGACTTTAGTCTTGGTGGTACAGGGCTTTAACCGGTTCTGCGTACACCACTTCTGGGTTTATCAGAGAGTCGTAGTGTATTGGGTGTGATGTCAAGACGGAAGTATCACTTCAGTCATAGTGGAGATGATGTCACGCAGGATACGGTATTAGTGCTCTTAAGTGTTGCGCAACCATCGGGATATTATGACTAGGTCATGCATATCCGATTATAGAGACTAGTTACCAGACATCCGACATGTGCTTCGGACGGGGCAGACACTTATCCAGCCCCAGCACTAGCACGTGACTATCCGATACTAGGCCGATATACACAATACTACGGTATACTACGCTTGATACAGATCTATATATTCCTGTAAGAATATTTCTGGAGAATTGGGTAGGCATGGCGCTTTGCTAGAAGCCAACCTTGTCTTGTAAATCGGTATAAACGTAGTACGCGATACTTACGTGTTCGGATAGTCCGACGACCGTATTTACTGCCAACATATCCGGAGATCTCATGGGTCGCTTCCTGAAGATTCACCGATGACGTATGACTCGCACTTTAATTAATCTGGGATTAATTCGATGAGAGAGAAAATTAATCTGGGATTAATTACGGAGATATTTTATCTCGGATAAAATATCGTTAAAGAGAGAGAACGATTAATTTGGAATTAATAGATAAATTAATATATTCGATATATTATAACGAAATTAGATTTCGACGCGGAATTGAAAATGGATTTTAATTCGGGCGAACGAATTAATTTAGAATTAATTCGTTAGCGACGTGAATAGTGAATTCGCTAGGCGTAATCATTTAATTACGACGCAACGGAAAATTCGTTAATTTGGAATTAGCGAACTCGAGCCCGGGATTGTTTGTGAGCGCATTCGCATTTCGAATTCGAGTGCGGCACGCAAGTCAAATCAAGCGTCAAATCGCAAGTCACATCAAGCGTGAAATCACATGTCACTTTGAGTGATGTGACATTTGAGTGATTGATGTGAATTGATTTGAGGTGATAGACAAGCATTTAATGTTTTGCTTTTTGAAATAGAAAAAGTAAATGGTTTTATTATATTTTGGAAATTATATAAACCTTTTACAATTTTTATTTTCTAATTCATTCTCTCTCTCCCATTTACGTTTTTGCTCATTTTGGAGCCAAAAACTTCTTCATCTTCTCTCTCGGTCTTGACCGATTCTTCTCCTCAATTTTTCTGGTCTGACCGATCAATGAAGGAGAAACAAATGATCTTGTTGCAAGATCTATGTGCTAGCACACTCTTGGAGGCATCCTAAGGTGATAGGGAAGTGAGTTCGTGAGCTTGGAAGCTTGAAGCTTGGAGCTTCAATGGTGTCCATCAATGGCCGATTCTTGGAGGAGGAAGCAGCCCTCACGCCGAGCAGTCCACCATGTTCGCAGCTCACTGCCGAGCAAGGGAGAGCAGTGCGTTCGTGGTCTTTGTTGCATCTCTACCGATCAATGTGAGTTATTCTGCACCTCCTTTGATATGTATTCAACTCGTTTATGCATGATTTATGATCCTTGGGACTTGATTGAAACTCAACATTAAGTGTATTAGATACACAATTTTCACCAACCAACACAACATTCTCCCTTCTCTTTCTTCTTCCATCTCTCTCGGCCTAGGGTCTCTTCCTTCTTCAATTTCTGGTTTCATCGTGAGCCATTGAGAAGCTAAGGAATTTTTGTGGCTAAAATTCCTAAGTGCTAGCACACTTTAGAGTCTTGCGAAGGTGATAGGGAACCGCACCCGTGAGTATGGAATCATCAAACAAAGCTTGGAGCTTGAAAATTCCGTAGCTAAATTTGGAGGAGCCAAAATTTGCTCACTGCCGAGACTACCTTGGAGGGAGCTTGAAGTTTTGTTCTTCGTCGCATCGCTCAATCGATCAATGTAAGTATTCTGAAACTTCTTTGATGTATTCGCACGTATGTTTCATTGCTTTATTCGATCCTCGGGACCGTAGAAACCCAACAATGGTATCAGAGCGAAGTTGAGCATGAAACTTGAATTAAGGGTTAAAATTGGGTAAATTGATTTTGAGCATGATTTGATAAAATTACTTGATTGAGTATGCTTAAATGATGTTTAATTGAAGTTGGATGTGATCAATTTCATGAAAATTGATTTGGAACAATTTTCCCCAAAATGTGAGGCTTGGCCGAATATATTATTGCCCTAAATGTCTTGGTATTTTTTGTTTGTTTGATCATTGGATGACTTGAAACAATTGGGTAATGTTGATATAAGATTTAATTGGATTGGATTTAAAATTGGACATAAAATACCCTAATTGCCGAGACAAAGAAAGCATAAATGGGTTTGATTTTTGATCAATTGTGTTGGACACTAATTTTTGATAATGAGCATAATTAATTAGGCTAATTGATGTTTTGGAAATATTGATTTGGGTAATTAATTATGGCAATACACTTTGAATAATTAAATTGTGAAATTGGAATTTTGGAATTTAATTATGTTGGGCTTAAATTGGATTTGGGCTTGAAAAGTTGTAATTGGGCTTTAATGGGCTTGGTTGTACCAAGATGGGTTTAGGCTAAATTGGTTGGATCCAATTGGGCCCAAAACCATTTCCATAAAATCCAATTATGACTTAATGGACCTTTAATATTTTAATTGGGCCTAATGGGCCTAAATTGGTTTCTTGGCAAATAAGGGTGATTCCTTAAATGGGCTTTGGTATTTGGGTTTGACCCATATTGACCAAAATTCCATGCCTTGAGAAATTAATTAAAAGCCCATTGGACTTTAATTAAATTAACATTGGATGATAATCGGGCTTTGAGACCCGTAACGATTAGATTTGGAATCTAGGTCGCAAAGGTTTATTAATAAAGTGTAATATTTAATTTGGAATTAAATAAATGAATTAGTATTAAATACAAAATGAATTGGATTTAATGTTGTAGTTTAATTTAATTCAAGAATTCGTACTTTGAGTACTTATTCACAAAACGAGTTTGACTCGAGCAAAATCAAATCGTTGTTTGAACATTGAATGGTCACTAATATCAAATTAATTAATTGGATTAGATTGATTGATAACATGCTTGTGTGAATACATGGTTGCGATGCATGAATAATGTATATCGGATGCATATTAGATGGGTGGGGCAATTTTGGAAATTATTTTAATAAATTTAGAATTTATTAATTGGACCTGCGTGTCCAGCCTATTACCTCCTTTCTCATTGTATTTTTCTTCTCACCTATTCCCCTCAATGAAAATGAGGTTTCTTTAGAAGTGTTATGTACTCGGGTAGAAGTAATACATATGCTAGCGGGAGAGAGGAAATGGAGAGATTTGTTCTAGGAACAATGTGTTTAAGTATCCATCCGCATATCATTATTATATTTATTTACGCGCCTTATTATGTGTTTAGAATGCATGTTTAAGGGTGTATGATGATGAGACCTTAACAAAGATAATAAATTGGTTGCCAATTTGCACGCGAAAAACCCTCAACATCATATTAAGCGTTTTTCCTTCCATTGAGTGATTCTTACTCAAGATCCAAGACTGGCATTAGTTTGTTGGCCAAAGTCAATGCCTTTGTCCGTCGAGGATGTGTTTGAATCACGAAGGCTTTTTTCCATATTGGTGTCTTGTCCAAGTTGGGATTTGTTGGCCAAAGTCAAGATCATTTCTTGTCCATCGACATTGATTACGAAGCTTTCCAAGGTCAATGGGTTCCGCTTAACTAGGATCACTAAGTTTGTTGTGCCAAAGCCAAGGCTTAGTTGATTCAGAGGAAAAAGGTTAGGCAATATATTGGATATATTGGCATATATAAGATATATGTTTCGGACTTGGATGTCCACCTACTGGATCTAGGAATTGGATTGGATCCAATTGATCTTAGAGATCTACCTAGTTAATTATCATACAGTTTGTTGGCCAAAGTCAAGATTGTGTGTTATTTAACGGGATCCTAGCCCACTAGGAAATAAGGTTTCCCGAGTACTCCACAGAGGGTTAGAGGCTCGCCAAAAAATAGTGGGAGGCAAGTATTAAATTTGTAATATTCGTTTAGTTACTTGCCATACGCGCTCATATCATTTTTCGTCAATATTTCATCGTCAAATTAATTATTAGTTGGACTAATATTTAATGTTGTTTTAATTAAACAGTTGGACTGTATTCAAACTAATTCATTATAGTTGATTATATAATTGGATTATAGTAATCAATATATCTGAATTAACCATTTCAATTAATAGTTGATTATATAATTGGATTATAGTAATCAATATAATTGAATTTAATTAATTAAATTATAATTGATTATATAGTTAGACTATAGTAATCATTATAATAAATAGTACCTAAATCGTTGATTAAATAGTTGGACTATTAGAATCAAGATAAATTGAAAGATTAGTGTTTAAAACATAATCCTGGGGAAAATGTATTTAAACGACATTAATTTTCAAATTAGGAATAATAAATTTCAGGATCGTCCTGGAAATTAATAAGCTACTTTATTTGATAAAATAACATATTAGGCCTAAGCCCAGAGTTAGGCAAATAGTAGAGCATGATATTTGGAATATTCATGTGATGATAACTTTAGTGCTTAATCCGTTAAGCTTGCCAAATAGACTCCTTAATTTCTTAATCAGAACTAAGGATTAGATCCTTAAAGTAAGATAATGAAATTGAAGGATCTTCATAGATCTATATTTAGATCTTTGAAGTACTAAATTGCAATAGTAAACTCTTGGAGAGTTAATGGCTATTCTCAAAGAGACAAAGCAAAAAGTTTGCAATAAGGCAAGAAGCGCAAGACGCACCTTACTTCAACATCCCAGAAGGCCAAGGCTAGGCCGAAGGCTTCTAGAGTGTGGAAAAGGGCAAAGGCAAAATCATTACAGTCTTCTAGGAAGACAAAAGACATATCCCAAAAATATCTGCCTAAATTGTGGCAAACGGGGACACGGAAGCGTGACTGCTGAATGGAAAAAGCAGACATTAAGGAATTGAAGAACGGGCGAGGCTCTGACTTCAAATATGTTTTTCATAAACATGTTCGCTACTAGTATTAAAATTGGATTTTAGATACTGGAAGTGGTACAAAATATGTACTGTTGTGCAAAATCTGTTGAGAGCAGGATACTAACTTCAGATGAGATTAATCTACGAATTGTAAACGGGACGAAAGTCACTATTTTAACCGTAGATACCTAAGTTTAGGAACTACCCTTCGGGTGTGTACTTAAATTAGGAAACTGTTAGAATGTAACTAGTTTGACTAGAAACATTATCTCTGTATCAGGGTTTAACCCGTTGCGGGTATACCTTTATATTCTAGAACATTAAAGTATTTCATTTTATAAAGATGATATTGAGATAAACACATTAGATGTGAATAACAATATTTATATTTTCAATATAAATAAATCTCAAACATATGACATGACAAACAAATAGCTCTAACTGAGTAAATCAATTGAGACTTATAAGTTGCATTGTTGTCTGGGACACAATTAAACAAGACTCGTATATCCACAATTTCAAAGAGTGGGTACTAGGACAGATTTGATTCCATTCAAAGAATGTCTATGAATCTAGTTTATTGGGCAAAGTGCCTAAAACACTATTTACTTGGTAAAAGTGTAAATGCCACCGATCTGTTAACCCTTGTTCATAGTGACGTAGGTGGGCCCATATCTAGCTAGGCTAGAGGTGGATATGAATATTTTGTGACCTTTACGGATGTGGCATCGCGTTATGGTTATGTGTTTCCTTTGAAACACAAATCGGAAACTTTTAGAGTTTCGACACAAAATAGACAAACAGATCGGCTAAAGTGTAAAACCGTCATGGTTAGACCATGATGAAAATACTTAAGCAATAAGTTTCTCAAATACTTGAAAGATTACAGTATTCTTTCAATGAGGACTCCTCCCGGAACACGTCAGTTTGTGATGAGTGGTATTTATATCACTATTTCTCACTCATTTAACCTAATGTTTTGTATTGTTTCTCGAGTTTTATGAACGTTTTGATGTGTTTTGTTGTTATTTTGCAGATAAATAAAGTTTGGAAAGCACTGGAGGCAATTTGAGGCAAAACCGGATAAAAATGCGTCAACAGGGATATTTTCGTCTTTTGCGCGTCGCGACGCTGGATCACTTTGCGCCGCGACGCCCAGCATGTGCCAGATCTGCTATCATGCGCCGGGTCCACAAATCAGAATTTGAGAAAAGTTTGACTTTGCTAAAATGCGCCGTGACACGTGTCACCATCACAGCCGATCTGCTAACGTGCGCCTGCCACATGTCATCATCCTACGGTGCCGACAATCATCATCTATGCTATCTTGCGCCTTGCCACGTGTCGACATCGCAACGGACTTGCTAAAATGCACCGCTGCCACGTGTCACGATCTGACGCTGCCGACAGTCGCACCTCAGAGTGACGTAAGCAATGACGTCATGAACAGTGCCACATCATCGGATAAGATCTGAGCCGGTGAATCAGCAAGTGACACGTGTCACTGTAGCGGGCGTCGCGAAGCGCCTTTAGCGTCGCGACGCCCAGACCCCATCCGCGCCTATAAATAGCGCTCGAGATTTCCGTTTTTGTTGTACCATTTTCCTCCCACTTCTTTGATGTAGTTAGGGAGTTCTTCTCTCTCTAAGTTTCTTTTAATAAAGTTTTGTAATTTTTAATTACGTTCTGTAATAATAATAATTTACTTTCTTTATTTTACAGTTTTTACTACTCATTATGAGGAGGTAACTTCCTTCTGTTAAGGTAAAAGGTAATTCTTTTACTATTACTTCTTAGATTATTCTCCCATAATTATAATATATTCAAAGTTTTAAATTGACTTAATCAGGATACCGCCAGATTGGTCGGTGGGTAATAAAATTCATATTCCGCCTTTATGGCTGGTTATTTTGGTTCCGCCTTTATGGCTGGTTATTTTGGTTCCGCCTTTATGGCTGGTTATTTTGGTTCCGCCTTTATGGCTGGATGTTTTTTAAACTGATTAAATAAAAATACCGCCTATATGGCTGGTTGGTAATGTTTTGCAAAGCTTATATTATATTATGGGAGAAATCTAATTAGTATATAGTAGAAGTAATTCCTTTTACCTTAGCAATTTTATTTTAATTCACTTTCAGTATTTATTTACTGCATTTACTTTATGCAATTTTATTTTAAGTCTTTTAAGTTTTTAGCCCTAGTTATGTGTCGTAGCTAAGTTAGTTATCTAGGGTTGTGATGAATTTCAATTAAACCGGTTTATAAGGGTTAGATTATAGTTTGGGTAATTTAAAGATTTATTTATTGAGTCTTAACCTTAAAGCCTTTTTATTAACTGGCCATTAATAAAATTGATTAGGTAAACTTAAAATGAACTAGACATAGGGATTTTAAGTTTAAGACCTTAGACTCAATAGCCCACGATCTTCCTTGAGGATAGATAACCCTTTAATAGATTTCCTTACAGGATAGGAATATACCTGTCGGGCGGGGGTAGCCATAATTGGAACTTGAACTTAATGAATCTAGGTAATTTGGTTGACATAGACATATGGTTCAATTGGATTATACTAGGTATTTGTAATTGACCATCGGAAGAGGCTTTTACATAATTTAGTGTTCCAGGTTATTAAATTGATATATTACCCAACTATAGGATAACTACTTCATCTTTTAAATAATATTGAAATAAGTCACAACCCTGGATAGTTTTTATAAATTGAATTTTTCATCATTTCACTTAAGCAAAAATTTATTTACTTGTTTTAAATTTAGAATCATCGCCTTTTTCCAACCAAATCAAATCAATTCGTTAGATACCAGTAAACAGTTAACCTCATAAAGATTAATAAGATAAGGTTTTAAGTCCTCGTGGGATCGATACTTTTTATACTACTTGAACGATACGTACGCTTGCATTATACGTGTGTGTTTACGCCGGTCAAGTTTTTGGCGCCGTTGCCGGGGACTTAGTTATCTTTTATTATTAGTTTAGGGGTTAGATACTTTTACTTGTATCTAATTTATTTTCACTTATTGTTTTTGTTTTCTTGTGTTTCAGGTTCTCAGAAACTTCATGAGACGAACCAGAAGCTTTGAACTCCGACCGCTTGACCCAGAAATTGAAAGAACCATCAGACAGTTGAGAAGAGAAAGGCGAGAAGCCCAAGAAGCTTTAGTCAACATGGAACCTGAACCTTTGGAGGTTGCACCACCAATTCCCATTCGAGACAGAACCATTCCGGTGGTTGACAGACTCATTTCATGTATTGTACTTCCTCCATTACCAGCAAATGCAGGAGACATCAAAACTTGCATTCAGATGATTCAGCAGTCAGTTCAGTTTGGAGGAAATGCAACTGAAGATCCTAATGCCCACATCAGCAACTTCCTGGAAGTTTGTGGCACTTTCAATTACAACTGAGAAGCTGAAGAAGCAATGAGACTGCGTGTTTTCCCATACTCCTTGAAGGACAGAGCTAAAGCTTGGCTACATTCATTACCAGCAGGGTCTATCACCACATGGAACACTCTTGCCACCAAATTTCTTGCAAAATACTTTCCACCAGTCAGAACCGGAAAGCTGAGAAATGACATCACATCCTTTGTGCAGCAAGATTCAGAATCCATGTACGAAGCTTGGGAAAGGTATAAAGACTTACTCCGGAAATGTCCACACCATGAGATTCCAAAATGGCTTCAAGTCCAAACATTCTACAATGGACTTTCTGGAATAATGAGAACCACAATTGATGCTGCTGCTGGAGGTGCCTTGATGGCAAAAGGAGAAGATCAAGCCTGGGAACTAATCGAAGAAATGGCCAACAACAATTCCTTGTGGCCAACAGAAAGAAGTCTGATTCAAAGAATTGCAGGAATTTATGAAGTTGGAGCCAATACAGTAGTCAACACCAAGCTAGATCAAATATGCAAATTCATGGAGACTCTTACCACTGGATCTACAAGTTCACCATATGGAGGAGCACCAGAACAAAACCAACATGTAGAGACGGTGAATTATGTCAACAATTTCAACAGACAGGGGAACAATCCATATTCCAACACCTACAACCCAGGGTGGAGGAATCATCCTAATTTTTCATGGAGCAACAATTCAGGGCAACAGCAGAACTATCCACCACCTGGATTCCAGCAACAGAACAAAGGCCAGGAGCAGGCAAATGAACCAGGAATAGCAGAACTGCTGGCTCAGTTAAAAAAATACGATGCTATCTTTCAGAGCCAATCAGCTTCCATCAAAGCACTGGAGAATCAAATCGGACAACTGGCCAATGCTCAGAGTTACAGACCGCCACGAACCCTTCCTAGCAACACTGAGCCAAATCCAAGGAACATGGGGAATGAGCAATGTCATGCCATCATGTTAAAAAGCGGTACTGAAATCAACAAAGATGTTGGAGTCAAAACAGCTGTTGAGGAAGTTCCAAAAGAGGCAGTTCCACAGATGGAAGAAAAAGAAGCAAAAGAAAAAGAAGCAAAGGAAAAAGAAAAAGAACAGATCACTCCACCACCACCTTTTCCTCAGCGTCTTCAGAAAAATAAACTGGACAAGCAGTTTGCTCGTTTCTTGGAGATTTTCAAAAAGCTGCACATCAACATACCATTTGCAGAAGCCTTGGAACAAATGCCCAGCTATGTCAAATTCATGAAAGACATTCTTTCACGAAAACGGAGATTGGGAGATTACGAGACAGTAGCTTTAACAGAAGAATGTAGCGCCATCATTCAGAGGAAACTTCCTCCGAAGTTGAAAGATCCTGGCAGTTTCACAGTTCCATGCACCATTGGAGAACATTACATTGGTAAAGCTTTATGTGATTTAGGTGCCAGTGTTAATTTAATGCCTTTTTCTATTTACAGGAAACTGCAAATCGGAGAAACAATGCCTACCTCAGTATCTTTGCAACTTGCTGATCGAACACTCGCATTTACGAGAGGAGTCGTGGAAAATGTGCTGGTTAAAGTTGACAAACTAATCCTTCCAACAGACTTCATCATCCTTGACATGGAAGAAGACAAAGAAGTACCTATCATTCTTGGGAGACCGTTTTTGGCTACAGGTAAAACTGTGATTGATGTGCAAAAATGAGAACTAACCATGAAAGTGCAGGACCAAGAAGTGACCTTTAATGTTTTCCAAGCCATGAAATTTCCAAGCGATGAAAGGGAAGAATAAGAATGCTTCAGAATTGATGTTGTTGATAGAATTGTTCAGAATACTGAGTCAAATCCCACGGATACACTTGAAGCTTGCATCACCAACATGACTGACAGCGAGCTAGATGCTGAAATCTTGGAATGTATCAACTACCTTGACAAACCATTCCGATTCAAAGTAACACCACCAGTTGAAAGCTTGGAACTGCCAAAGAAAGATCGAATCAAACCTTCGATTGAAGAACCACCGCAGTTGGAACTAAAGTTACTTCCGAGCCATCTCAGGTATGCATTTCTTGGAAACTCTTCTGAATTACCTGTTATTATTTCTTCTTCACTAACATTGGAGCAGGAAGAAAAGCTACTAAGAGTGTTACGAGAGCACAAAAGAGCAATTGGCTGGACTATAGCAGACATTCGAGGCATTAGTCCATCATTTTGCATGCACAAGATCCTGATGAATGATGAATACAAACCCACAGTGGAGCATCAACGGAGACTCAATCCAATCATGAAGGAAGTCGTGAAGAAAGAAATCATCAAATGGTTGGATGCTGGTATCATTTACCCCATCTTAGATAGCACTTGGGTAAGTCCTATGCAGTGTGTACCAAAGAAAGGAGGAATTACTGTTGTCACCAATGAAAAGAACGAGCTGATTCCAACAAGAACAGTGACTGGATGGAGAGTATGTATGGATTACAGGAAGCTGAAAAAAGCCACGAGAAATGACCATTTTCCGCTACCATTCATTGACCAGATGTTAGACAGACTGGCGGGACATGAGTTCTATTGCTTTCTTGACGGATATTCAGGGTACAATCAGATTGCCATCGCACCAGAAGACCAGGAGAAAACTACTTTTACATGTCCCTATGGTACTTTTGCTTTCCGCAGGATGCCATTTGGATTATGTAATGCCTCTGCCACTTTTCAGCATTGCATGATGGCCATCTTCTCAGACATGCTGGAGCAGAGTATGGAGGTTTTTATGGATGATTTTTCTGTGTTTGGAGATTCTTTTGACCATTGTTTGAAAAATTTGGAACAGGTATTACAGAGGTGCGAAGATACAAACCTGGTACTCAATTGGGAGAAATGCCATTTCATGGTACAGGAAGGCATTGTTCTTGGACACCGGATTTCACAAAAGGGAATCGAAGTAGACAAAGCAAAAATCGAGTCAATTGAGAAACTACCTCCACCAACATCTGTCAAAGGGATTCAGAGTTTTCTTGGACATGCAGGTTTTTACAGGAGATTTATCAAAGACTTTTCCAAGATTGCCAAACCTCTTTGCAATCTTCTGGAAAAGGATGTGACTTTCAACTTCACCAAAGAATGCCAGGAAGCTTTCGAAATCTTAAAACATAAGCTGATTTCTGCCCCCATCATTGTAGCACCAGATTGGACCCTTCCATTCGAGGTAATGTGTGATGCTAGTGATTTTACTGTAGGTGCAGTTTTGGGACAACGCAAAGCAAAGATTTTCCACACCATTTACTACTCCAGCAGAACTCTAAATGAAGCTCAACTCAACTACACAACCACTGAAAAGGAGTTGCTAGCAGTTGTGTACGCTTTTGACAAATTCTGCTCCTATCTGCTGGGTCCCAAAGTGGTGGTCTACACAGATCATTCAGCAATCAAATATCTGATCACAAAGAAAGATGCCAAACCCAGATTGATCCGTTGGATACTTCTTTTGCAAGAATTCGACGTGGAGATTCGAGACAGGAAAGGAACAGAAAACCAGGTGGCAGATCACTTATCGAGGCTCGAGAATGGAGAAACAGCTGACAAAGGACTGACAATCAAAGAAAATTTTCCAGATGAACAACTGTTTTCCATAAAACAACATGAAGTCTCTTGGTATGCTGACTATGTCAACTACATAGTATCAGGAAAATGGCCGTTGGAATGGACAACCCAGCAACGGAAGAAATTCTTCAAAGAAGTCAAGCATTATGTCTGGGATGAACCATACCTGTTTAAACGCTGTGCTGATCAATTATTGAGACGGTGTGTTCCACAGGAGGAGGTCAACAGTGTTTTGCAACACTGTCATTCATCACCATACGGCGGACACTTCAGTGGAAACAAAACTGTAGCCAAAGTCCTTCAATCAGGTTTGTTCTGGCCCACACTTTTTAAAGATGCTTATCTTTTTGCTTTTCAATGTGACAGGTGCCAGAGAACGGGGAATATTTCGAGAAAAAATGAAGGACCGTTGCAAAACATTTTGGAAGTGGAAATATTCGATGTATGGGGTATTGATTTCATGGGACCCTTTGTTCCATCATTTGGAAACCTGTACATCCTGGTTGCTGTAGACTACGTCTCCAAATGGGTTGAGGCAATTGCACTACCATCCAATGATTCCAAAGTGGTGATCAAATTCCTGAAAAAGAACATTTTCACTCGGTTTGGAACACCTCGAGCAATCATCAGCGATGGTGGCTCTCATTTCTGCAACAAATACTTCGATGCACTCCTATCCAAATACAGAGTTACTCACAAAGTTGCCACTGCTTACCATCCACAGTCAAATGGACAGGTTGAGGTTTCAAACAGGGAGATCAAGAGAATCCTAGAAAGGACCGTTGGATCAACAAGGAGGGACTGGTCTACAAAATTAGATGATGCATTATGGGCCTACCGAACAGCTTACAAGACACCCATTGGTATGTCTCCATATCGATTGGTGTTTGGAAAAGCATGCCATCTGCCAGTTGAGCTTGAACACAAGGCGTACTGGGCACTGAAGAAGTTGAATCTTGACTCACAAGCTGCAGGAGAGAAAAGACTTCACCAACTCAATGAATTGGAGGAATTTCGCCTACAGGCTTATGACAATGCCAAATTATACAAAGAAAAGACCAAAAAATGGCATGACCGAAAAATAATGCATAGACAGTTAGAACCAAGGCAGCAGGTGTTGTTGTACAACTCGAGATTGAAACTTTTCCCTGGAAAGTTGAAATCTAGGTGGTCCGGACCATTTGTGATTACTCAGGTTTTACCATATGGAGCTGTTGAGTTACTGGATCCCAATACCAACAACACATTCAAAGTTAACAGTCAGCGTGTCAAGCACTACTGGGGAGAATCATTTGAGCGACAAAAAGAAAGTGTCACACTTTCAAATCCAGCATAAACGTTCAAGAAGTCACGTCTAGCTGACGACTTTAAACTTATCGCTCGCAGGGAGGCAACCCATGCAATTTTTGTATATATTGTGATTTGATGTGATTTAATTTTGTGTGTTTAGTTTTTGCAGATAAATTCATTTCAAGATGGAAGAAGCCCTCGTAAATCTTCACAAGCAATTTCCTTCTCTACCTCAAAAATCTCCGATGAAAGTCTATAAAGCTCGCTTGGAACGGATGAGGTTACTGACAATCTATGGTGTTCCCAATGACATCCGTTGGGTAATTGAAGCACGAGTCCGATTGGCAGGTGAGTCTTCTGACTCTTTTATTTCACACTTGCCTGGTTTTGGAAGAAGCACCTATGCAAAGAAACGAAGAGCTAAGCAAATGGGTGTTTGTTACAAATGTGTGTTGGTTTTATTCTAGGTCCCAAGATCATCAAACAAGCATGAAGAAGTGTGAAATACATATCAAAGAAGTTGCGGAATACTTACATTGATCGGTTGAGACGATTTGGTGAAGAACAAATTGATTTTCACCTCCAAAAACGCAACTGCAGTGACCAGTCCACTACCTCACGTTTTTCAGTTTTGAGCTGAGATTTGAGCCTCGAATTTGCGTCGAACGATTCCCGGCTCGTGGGTGAGTTTCCCTAACACCTTCACAAGTCTCTCGGAGTGCTAGCTCCGCTTGATTTTGCCACAAAATCAAGGCACAAATGCTTCCCTTCTCACGGCAAAATGAAGAAACCAGTGAGTGTGTTCACTGCCCATTTGGGCGTGAATTGTGTGAGAGAGAGAGTGAAGAAAAAGTGTATTAGTTTGTTAGAAAGTGTAAAACATTTACCTTATATATTTTCCAAAATATAATAAAGGTAATTACATTTTATTTGGCTTTCAAAAAGTCAAATACTAAACTTTCCAACCACTAACACTATTCCAACAACTCACATCACTCAAAGTGTCAAGTTGTCTTTCAATCAATGAATCACATCAATCAATCAAATGTCACATCACTCAAAGTGACATGTGATTTGACGCTTGATGCGACTAATGATTTGACGCTTGATGTGACTTGCGTGCCGCACTCGAATTCGAAATGCGAATGCGCTCGCAATCACTCTCGGGCTTGGTTTCGCTAATTCCTAATTAGCGAATTCTCCGTTGCGTCGTAAATAAATGATTACGCCTAGCGAATCCACTATTCACGTCGCTAACGAATTAATTCTAAATTAATTCGCTTGCCCGAATTAAAATCCAATTTCAATTTCGCGTCGAAATCCAATTTCATTTAATATATCGAATATATTAACTTTACCGATTAATTCCAAATTAATCGTTTTCTCTCTTTAGACGATATTTTATCCTAGATAAAATATCTCTGTAATTAATCCCAGATTAATTTTCTCTCTCATCAAATTAATCCCAGATTAATAAATGTGCGAGTCATACGTCATCGGTGTATCATTGGGAAGTGACCCATGAGATCCCCGGATATGTTGGCAGTAAATACGGTCGTCGGACTATCCGAACACGTAAGTACCAAGTACCACGTCCTACCGATTTACAAGACAAGGTTAGCTTCTAGCAAAACGCCATGCCTACCCAATTCTCCGGAAATATTCTTACAGGAATATATAAGGATATATATCAGGCGTAGTATACCAAGTATCGTGCATATCGGCCCAGTATCGGATAGTCACGTGCTAGGGCTGGGGCTGGATAAGTGTCTGCCCCGTCCGAAGCACATATCGGATGTCTGGTAACTAGTCTCTATAATCGGATATACATGACCTTGTCATAATATCCCGATGGCTGCAACACCTCAGAGTACTAATACCGTATCCTGCGTGACATCATCTCCACTATGACTGGAGTGATACTTCCGTCTTGACATCACACCCAATACTCTACGATTCTCAATATACTCAGCTTTGGCGTACACAGAACCGGTTAGAGTCCTAGACGACCTCAACTAAAGTATATTGATTGTCGTAAGCATTAGCGGTGCAAGTCTCAGGTTAAGACCAAATACACCTACCCTGACGTCGGATTCCCATAGACACATAGTCATAATACCAATGGGATTCCGAGGGGTCTATCCAGAGCAAAGCTATTTCCCGTACCATCGGTGAAACACAACCTCCTATCGCACTTGCATGAGTATCCAATACCCAAATATATGAGAACTATGTTGTTGTGCCCTCACAACGTGCACAAGTGCAATACTAGCCTATTCCGCATTATCGATGTCCAGTCTCGATAATACTACGACTAGGGATATTTAATGATTAATCCTACGTGGACTGATACTGTCTCATATCATCTCAATCCAGAAACTAATCATATGGACCTCTCTTCATTTATATATCTAAGGTGATCTAATCACAAATGATGAGAGTGCAATTTCCTTGTCACATAGTTAATTTGTACAACATCACTATGATCTGTACAAATAGTGACGCTATGGGTCATATTATCCAACAATCTCCCACTTGGCACATAGTCAGTCACTCGAGTGTCTTACACCCAAACTATGTACGGTTGGCTCAAATTGTTGAGGAAAGGTTTTCGTCAGCGGATTTCCATGATTATCGTCTGACGCGATTTATACGATCATCACATCGCCACGATGTATGATCCGAACGAATCAGATGAATATAGAAGTATATATCTGGATCGTCGATGAGACCTTTAATTCCTTAGCCTTGTGCTGACGCCTAGCTCAGCTACTAACAGAACTATATCTAATCTAATTAGATTTATTATCGACCCAAATGGCTTCTATTGCTGCCTCAGCCGCAGAATTAATCCGCATTTGTTGTTTATTCGGCAATAGTATCTTGCTCGGAAGATTTCCAGCTCACTGTCCCGTTTTTCAAACTTTATAGTACCGTAGTATTAAACTGTTTGGAAACTTGCAGCAGTGATCCCAGTCACTTCAAGTTCTCCTTCTCCATAGTTTTAGACAACATCTTTAGTTCTCTAAGATACTAATAGATGTCCTTAACTTCAATCCAGTGACTATCACTTGGATTGTCCTGATTGTGACTCCATATGCTCAAAGCGTATGAGACACCATATCATGTACATTTTAAATGTACAATTTCCCAGAGAGTGTTAACAACTCCAAATCTATCCCAGTAGATCTTTATTCCTTGAATAAAGGTTGTTACTCCCCAGAATTCTACGGAGAATATCTATGAAAGCCAAGCTTTCACCAATTGCTTTATGGGAATTTCACTGTCAGTGCGCTCCCACTAATCTCCTTATATACACAAGAATTATTTCGTTTTTAGTCAAATCATAAACCATTATGATTATTTCAAAATGTCAGTTCCAAGAACCTTATGCTTGCTTCAATCCAAACATGGATCGAATAACCCGCAAACCTTGTTTGTCGGTTATACAAAATCGTCAGGATGTTGTAAGCATCCTCCAAAAGGTTTCCTTTTCAGGAAGGCGATTTTGATCTTTAACTGACACATTTCATAAATGAAATATGCAGTATCAATAAGCATCATCAAAATGGATTTACTATGGCAACAGGTAAAAGGTTGAACCGTTATTAACATAACGTTGATAATGATACCTTTCCGTCACAAGCCTAGCTTTGTATGTTGGTATGTTGCCATCCATGTATGTCTTCCTTGAAGACGTTTACAGTACCAATAGGCACAATGCCTTGCGGTACAACAACTAGTATCCAAACATAGTTGTTATACATGGAATCCATTTCGGACTCATGGCACTTTGCCATAAAAGGGATTTGATACCTTGTATCACTTCCTCGTACGTAGTCGGTTGGTATACCTCCATAAGATTTACATCTTTAAGGGGTTACTTCAGAAACCCATACCCCAGGTTGTTTTCTGATTCTCTTCGATCTACGTGATTCTTGTGTATTTGAAGATTAATGGTTTAGTTTCATCCTTGATGAACTATTTGTGTTCCATTATGGACTTCGTGCCTTGAATAGTATTACTCCGATTATCATCGAGTATCACTATCCTCCCACTGACCACTGCATATCGGTATTCCTCTTTGGAAAACCGCATGGTGAGCAACAATCATATTGTTCTCATGCGAGATTTATAAGTACTATACTTATGGTTTCCCTTAGGATAACCTATATTTGACACTTATCCAATTTGGGTCCTTAGTTTGGTATCATCCAAATGTTATGCCCGGCATACCCAAATTATTAGGAATGAGAAACCATGTTTCTTTCCTTTTCATATCCAATATGATATCTGTCAAACAGATTTATATGGAACCTTATTCTAAATAAGTTTTGCACTGTTAATACATATCATGTTGAAGGAAATGATAGCTCAGAGCGACTCGTGATAAACTTTATCATGTCCAACAAAATTCGGTTTTCGTTCGGACACACCGTCTAACTGACGTGTCTCGGGAGGAGTCCTCATCTGAAAGAATACTATACTCTTTCATGTATGTTTGAAACTTACTGCTTAATTATTTTCATTACGGTCTTACCGTGACGGCATAATACTATAGTCGATCTGTTTATCTACTTCGTGTCGAAACTCTAAAAGTTTCTGATATGTGTTCTTCGAAAGAAACACATAACCATAACGTGATGCCACATCCGTTAAGGTCACGAAACATTCATGTTCACATCTAGCCTAGCTAGATATTGGCCCACTAACTTCACCATGAATAAGGCTAACAGATCGGTGGCACTTACACTATTACCAAGTAAACAGTGTTTTAGGTACTTTACCTAACAAACTAGATTCGTAGACTTTATTTGAATAGTCAAATCAGTCCTAGTACCCACTCTTCAAAAGTGCGGATATAGGAGTCTTGTTTAATTGTGTCCCAGACAACAATGCCACAAATAAGTCTCTATTGATCAAATCAATTTGAGCTATTTATTTGTCATTTTATATGTTTGAGATTTTAATTATATTCAAAATATAAATTCTGTTATTCACATCTAATGTGTTTATCTCAGTATCATCTTTATATAATGAAACACTTAGTGTTCTAGAATAGAAAGGTTTATCCACAATGGATTAAACACTGATATAGAGATAATGTCTCTAGTCAAACTAGTTAAATTATAACAGTTCCTAATTTAAGTACACACCCGAAGGGTAGTTCCTAAACTTAGGTATCTACGGTTGAAACAGCGACTTCCGTCCCGTTTCCGATTCGCAGAGCAATCTCAGCTTGAAGTCAGTATCCTGCTCAAAGCAGATTCTGAACATCAATACATATATTTTATGTACCACACTAAGTATTTAAAATCTAATTTCAATACTAGTAGTGAACATAACTTTGACAATCATTTTTAAAGTAAGAGCCTTGCCCTTTCTTTAATTCCTTCGTGTCTGCCACATCCAAATGGTAGTCACTTTGGGATATGTCAATTATCCTTTTCAATATTTCAGGAACCTTAGGCCAAGCCTTAGGTTTTTAGAATATCGAAACAATGTGCACCTCGTGCTACATGCCCAATTGCAAATTTTGACTTTATCTCCTCTAGAATAGTCAATTAATTCTCCAAGAATTATAAATTGCAATTTTAATACTTCTTAAATCTAAAATTAGATTTATGACAAGTATATTAAATTAAGCACTAAAGTCATCATCACATAAATCTTCCAAGATTTTATGCTCTACTTATATTGCTTAATTTTGGGCTTAAGGTATAATAAGTTATTTTATCAAATAAAGTAACCTATTATTTATTCCCAATTTGAAAATTAAATCATTTAAAATATTTTAATCCCAGATTATATTTTAAATATCCAACTTTTCAATTTTTTATCTTGATTACAATAGTCCAACTATTTAATCAACGATTAGTGGTACTATATATATTATAATGATTATAATAGTCCAACTATATAATCAAATATAATCCAAATTAATTAACCTCAATTACATTGATTACTATAATCCAATTATAAAATCAACTGTAAACTGAAATTAATTAATTCAAATATATTGATTAATATAATCCAATTATATATAATCAACTATAATACAGTCCAACTGTTTATTAAAACAACAATTTAAATATTAGTCCAACTAACATTTAATTTATATGACGAGTGATACTTGATTGAGCGCGTATGGCGAGTAATTGAACGAATATTGCAAATTCAATTCTTGCCTCCCACTATTTTTCGTCGAGCCTCTAACCCTCTGTCGATTACTCGGGAAACCGTGTTTCCTAGTGGGCTAGGATCCCGTTAAATATCACACAATCTTGACTTTGGCCAACAAATTGTATGATAATTAACTAGGTAGATCTCTAAGATCAATTGGATCTTATCCAACTCCTAGATCCAGTAGGTGGACATCCAAGTCCTAAACATATATCTTATATATGCCTATATATCCAATATATACCCTAACCTTTTTCCTCTGAATCAACTAGGCCTTGGCTTTGGCACAACAAACCTGATGATCCCAGTCAAGCGCGGACCCATTGACCATGGAAGCTTCGTAATCAATGTCGATGGACAAGAAGTGGTCTTGACTTTGGCCAACAAACCACAACTTGGATAAGACACCAATATGGAACAAAGCCTCGTGATTCAAACACATCTTCGACGGACAAGGGCTTGACTTTGGCCAACAACCCATGCCAATCTAGGATCTTGAGTAAGAATCACTCAATGGAAGGAAAAGACGCATGATATTTGATGAGGGCTTTTCGCGTGCAAATTGGCTACCAATTTCATTATCTTTGTTAAGGTCTCATCATCATACATCCTTAAACATGCATTCTAAATACATAATAAAGCGAGTATGAAATAAAATAATAATGATATGCGGATGGATACTTAACACATTGATCCTAGATCAAATCTCTCCCTTTCTCACTCAAGCTAGCACTTGTATTACTTCTACCCCTTACACTACACTTCTAAAGAAACCTCATTTACATTGAGGGGAATAGGTGAGAAGAGAATACAAAGAGAATAGAGGTGATAAGGCTGGACACGCAGGTCCAATTTAATAAATCGAATTTATTACAACAATTTCCAAAATTGCCCCACCCGACTAATATCCATCCGATATACATTATTCATTCATCACAACCACGTATTCACACATAAGCATGCTATCAATCAATCTAATCAAATTAATTAATCTGATAAATATGTGATCATCCAATGTTCAAACAACGATTTGATTTTAGTCGAGTCAAACTCGTTTTTGCGAATAAGTACTCAAAGTACGAATTCTTGAATTAAATTAAACTACATCATTAAATCCAATTTAACATGTATTTAATAGTAATTCACTATTCAATTCCAAATTAAATATTACACTTTATTTAATAAACCTTTAACGACTTAAATTCCAAATTTAATCGTGTCGGGTCTCAAAGCCCGATTAACGTCCAACGTCAATTCAATTCAAGTCTAATGGGCTTTAATTAATTTCTTTAAGGCGTGGGCTTCGGCAACCAAAGCCCAATCAAGGAGTAACCCCATAAGCCCAGAAATCAATTTAGG
Source organism: Zanthoxylum bungeanum (assembly GCA_019454045.1). NCBI lineage: Eukaryota > Viridiplantae > Streptophyta > Magnoliopsida > Sapindales > Rutaceae > Zanthoxylum > Zanthoxylum bungeanum. The sequence goes on from SKCR01040992.1 coordinate 102,132, forward strand.
CCCATTAGGCCCAATTAAACTTTAAAGGTTTATAAGTTGTATTTGGGCTTAACGGAAGTGGCTTTGGGCCCAATTGGATCCAATCCAATTTGTCCAAATCCAACTTTGTACAACAAAGCCCAATAAGCCCATTTACAACATAATAAGCCCAAATCCAATTTAAGGCCTAAATAACTAAATTACATGAATCCAATTCCGCAATTTAATTACCTAAAGTGCATTACATGATTAATCACCCAAATCAATATTTCCAAAACATTAAATTAGCTTAATTAATCATGTTCATTATCATCATCACATGTCCAACACATAAATGAAAAATCAAACCCATTAACCATGCTTAAAGTCTCGGCCAAGGGAGATAATTTTGTCCGATTTGAATTCAATCCAATTAATTCCACAATCGACATCGAATTAATATCCCGAATGATTTCCAACACATCCAATGTCCAAAATCAAAAATCCAAGACTAAATTAGGGCATGTTACATTCGGCCACCATAAGCATTTTGGGGATTTTGTTCAATTCAAAATTAAATCCAATTCAATCTTAAATTAACATCATCCAACATCATTACAACTCATCCAATGAATCAAAATGAAAAATTCCAAGAATTCCAAAATACATTACACATTCGGCCAACATGAATTTTTTGGGGAAAAATTGATCCAATCATTATTTCATTAAATTGATCCAATCAATCACTAATTAAACATGTTATAAGCATACTCAAACATTCAATTCATTCAAATCATGCTCAAAACAAGTTTACCCAAATTTTAACCCTAAAAGTTTCATGCTTGAACCTAGGCTCTTGATGCCATTGTTGGTTTTATTCTAGGTCCCAAGATCATCAAACAAGCATGAAGAAGTGTGAAATACATATCAAAGAAGTTGCGGAATACTTACATTGATCGGTTGAGACGATTTGGTGAAGAACAAATTGATTTTCACCTCCAAAAACGCAACTGCAGTGACCAGTCCACTGCCTCACGTTTTTCAGTTTTGAGCTGAGATTTGAGCCTCGAATTTGCGTCGAACGATTCCCGGCTCGTGGGTGAGTTTCCCTAACACCTTCGCAAGTCTTTCGGAGTGCTAGCTCCGCTTGATTTTGCCACAAAATCAAGGCACAAATGCTTCCCTTCTCACGGCAAAATGAAGAAACCAGTGAGTGTGTTCACTGCCCATTTGGGCGTGAATTGTGTGAGAGAGAGAGTGGAAGAAAAAGTGTATTAGTTTGTTAGAAAGTGTAAAACATTTACCTTATATATTTTCCAAAATATAATAAAGGTAATTACATTTTATTTGGCTTTCAAAAAGTCAAATACTAAACTTTCCAACCACTAACACTATTCCAACAACTCACATCACTCAAAGTGTCAAGTTGTCTTTCAATCAATGAATCACATCAATCAATCAAATGTCACATCACTCAAAGTGACATGTGATTTGATGCTTGATGCGACTAATGATTTGACGCTTGATGTGACTTGCGTGCCGCACTCGAATTCGAAATGCGAATGCGCTCGCAATCACTCTTGGGCTTGGTTTCGCTAATTCCTAATTAGCGAATTCTCCGTTGCGTCGTAAATAAATGATTACGCCTAGCGAATCCACTATTCACGTCGCTAACGAATTAATTCTAAATTAATTCGCTTGCCCGAATTAAAATCCAATTTAAATTTTGCGTCGAAATCCAATTTCATTTAATATATCGAATATATTAACTTTACCGATTAATTCCAAATTAATCGTTTTCTCTCTTTAGACGATATTTTATCCTAGATAAAATATTTCCGTAATTAATCCCAGATTAATTTTCTCTCTCATCAAATTAATCCCAGATTAATAAATGTGCGAGTCATACGTCATCGTTGTATCATTGGGAAGCGACCCATGAGATCCCCGGATATGTTGGCAGTAAATACGGTCGTCGGACTATTCGAACACGTAAGTACCAAGTACCACGTCCTACCGATTTACAAGATAAGGTTAGCTTCTAGCAAAACGCCATGCCTACCCAATTCTCCAGAAATATTCTTACAGGAATATATAAGGATCTATTTCAGGCGTAGTATACCAAGTATCGTGCATATCGGCCCAGTATCGGATAGTCACGTGCTAGGGCTGGGGCTGGATAAGTGTCTGCCCCGTCCGAAGCACATATCGGATGTCTAGTAACTAGTCTCTATAATCGGATATACATGACCTTGTCATAATATCCCGATGGCTGCAACACCTCAGAGTACTAATACCGTATCCTGCGTGACATCATCTCCACTATGACTGGAGTGATACTTCCGTCTTGACATCACACCCAATACTCTACGATTCTCAATATACTCAGCTTTGGCGTACACAGAACCGATTAGAGTCCTAGACGACCTCAACTAAAGTATATTGATTGTCGTAAGCATTAGCGGTGCAAGTCTCAGGTTAAGACCAAATACACCTACCCTGACGTCGGATTCCCATAGACACATAGTCATAATACCAATGGGATTCCGAGGGGTCTATCCAGAGCGAAGCTATTTCCCGTACCATCGGTGAAACACAACCTCCTATCGCACTTGCATGAGTATCCAATACCCAAATATATGAGAACTATGCTGTTGTGCCCTCACAACGTGCACAAGTGCAATACTAGCATATTCCGCATTATCGATGTCCAGTCTCGATAATACTACGACTAGGGATATTTAATGATTAATCCTACGTGGACTGATACTGTCTCATATCATCTCAATCCAGGAACTAATCATATAGACCTCTCTTCATTTATATATCTAAGGTGATCTAATCACAAATGATGAGAGTGCAATTTCCTTGTCACATAGTTAATTTGTACAACAACACTATGATCTGTACAAATAGTGACGCTATGGGTCATATTATCCAACAATGTGCACGTTGGAATTGCAACACTCGTTGTCGTTCTTTAGGAATGGTGTCTGTTAATCGCGAAGACAAAATTAAATTCATTAGGGATGGCTTGAGTAAGGAGTCTTTAGATGTTATATCTTCGACTCTTGAGACGCATCCCAGTGGATATGTTCACATAGACTTTCGCAGATTACATACACAATTTCAAAAAGAAAGACAACAGTTAAGTCTTGGGAATCTGACTAAAAAAGACCCTGTTTGCCAATTTATAAGAAAATTGGATGGGAAGCTTGTCCCTGACGCATAGACGTTAATCAAGCTGTAAATTTTTGTACATATTATATCTCTTTGTCTTTTCCTAATAATATTGATTTGTTTTGTTGTTTTCTTTTGTTTTCTCCGACAGGATCCAGATCTTGTTGACTATCATAATCTATTTTACTATTTTGCTACTAATCGTCATTTGGAAGATACTTGTGCTATTTTTACTCACCCTTTTCAGGTACTATAAATTCAGCTCATCATTGCACCTTTGAAGTCATCCAGAGTTGAGAAAGAAAAACATAAAAAATGGAAGCCACTTCAAGAAGACGAGTTGAAAACATCTGTGTATTTTGCGGTAGTACTGTTGGTACTAAACCACAATACATAGAAGCAGCACAGGAATTGGGTCGAGTTTTAGCTGCAAGGAATATGCACTTAATATATGGCGGGGGAAATCTTTGACTTATGGGGATCGTTTCAAAGGCTGTACAGGAAGGAGGCAGTCATGTTTTGGGAATCATCCCAAAACCCTTGGCAGAGGCAAATCTTATTGGATCATCAAACGGAGAGGAACTGATCGTATCAGGTATGTCTGAACGTTTGGTAGAAATGATTAACCGTGCTGATGCTTTTATTGCTTTGCCAGGTGGCTTAGGTACATTGGAGGAAATTTTAATAGTTCAATCTTGGGCGAACCTGAACATACACCAGAAACCGCTTGGACTGCTTAACGTTGATGGATTTTATGATTTTCTTTGTGTGTTTCTTGATGATGCTCGGAGAAATGGGTTCGTGTCAAAACCTATGAAAGAACTCCTCTTCACTGCCAGACTGGTTATGACTGTTGTGGGCACCGACCCAAAGCTCGCTACATAGACGGAAGGTATTGTATATAAATAGAGAAAAATCAAAGAAAAAATCAGAAAAATCAGAAAATTATTCCATTGCTACAAAAAAGGTGTGAAATCTGATAGAACTTTAGGACAAAAATATTACTCTCTTATCAACTGCACTTATGACTGTTGTGGGCAAAAATGAGTTGATTAATATTTTGTTGGCTGTGTATATGGAGAATGATAAAAATAATCAGAGAATTTACTTATTCGGTAATTTAGAAAGAAACAAAACAACTAGTAACTTGGAGTAGAATTTTCACCTGATTAGTCACTAACTTTCTTTATTCTCTTTTCGCTTGTCTTTTTGCTTTTGTGTGCATTAGTTTTACTAACTTTTTACTTTTGTAAAATGTTTGTGGGTATCATTGATGTAAACCCTCACGAGACTACAACTCGTCCACTAGGGACACCTAGGGGTTTAAAGGCTTGTTGCATATGCTAAATGCAACCGTGATCCCTACGAAATTGGCTTAGTTAAATTTTCTTTTCATGTTATTTTATTTTCTGTTTTGCTCGAGGACTAGCAAAATGTTAGGTTTGGGGGTGTGATGAGTGGTATTTATATCACTATTTCTCACTCATTTAACCTAATGTTTTGTATTTTTTCTCGAGTTTTATGAACGTTTTGATGTGTTTTGTTGTTATTTTGCAGATAAATAAAGTTTGGAAAGCACTGGAGGCAATTTGAGGCAAAACCGGACAAAAATGCGTCAACAGGGATATTTTCGTCTTTTGCGCGTCGCGACGCTGGATCACTGCGCGCCGCGACGTCCAGCATTCGCCGGATCTGCTATCATGCGCCGGGTCCACAAATCAGAATTTGAGAAAAGTTTGACTTTGCTAAAATGCGCCGTGACACGTGTCACCATTACAGCCGATCTGCTAACGTGCGCCTGCCACATGTCATCATCCTATGGTGCCGACAATCATCATCTATGCTATCTTGCGCCTTGCCACGTGTCGACATCGCAACGGACTTGCTAAAATGCGCCGCTGCCACGTGTCACGATCTGACGCTGCCGACAGTCGCACCTCAGAGTGACGTAAGCAATGACGTCATGAACAGTGCCACGTCATCGGATAAGATCTGAGCCGGTGAATCAGCAAGTGACACGTGTCACTGTAGCGGGCGTCGCGACGCGCCTTTAGCGTCGCGACGCCCAGACCCCATCCGCGCCTATAAATAGCGCTCGAGATTTCCGTTTTTGTTGTACCATTTTCCTCCCACTTCTTTGATGTAGTTAGGGAGTTCTTCTCTCTCTAAGTTTCTTTTAATAAAGTTTTGTAATTTTTAATTACGTTCTGTAATAATAATAATTTACTTTCTTTATTTTACAGTTTTTACTACTCATTATAAGGAGGTAACTTCCTTCTGTTAAGGTAAAAGGTAATTCTTTTACTATTACTTCTTAGATTATTCTCCCATAATTATAATATATTCAAAGTTTTAAATTGACTTAATCAGGATACCACCAGATTGGTCGGTGGGTAATAAAATTCATATTCCGCCTTTATGGCTGGTTATTTTGGTTCCACCTTTATGGCTGGTTATTTTGGTTCCGCCTTTATGGCTGGTTATTTTGGTTCCGCCTTTATGGCTGGATGTTTTTTAAACTGATTAAATAAAAATACCGCCTATATGGCTGGTTGGTAATGTTTTGCAAAGCTTATATTATATTATGGGAGAAATCTAATTAGTATATAGTAGAAGTAATTCCTTTTACCTTAGCAATTTTATTTTAATTCACTTTCAGCATTTATTTACTGCATTTACTTTATGCAATTTTATTTTAAGTCTTTTAAGTTTTTAGCCCTAGTTATGTGTCGTAGCTAAGTTAGTTATCTAGGGTTGTGATGAATTTCAATTAAACCGGTTTATAAGGGTTAGATTATAGTTTGGGTAATTTAAAGATTTATTTATTGAGTCTTAACCTTAAAGCCTTTTTATTAACTGGCCATTAATAAAATTGATTAGGTAAACTTAAAATGAACTAGACATAGGGATTTTAAGTTTAAGACCTTAGACTCAATAGCCCACGATCTTCCTTGAGGATAGATAACCCTTTAATAGATTTCCTTACATGATAGGAATATACCTGTCGGGCGGGGGTAGCCATAATTGGAACTTGAACTTAATGAATCTAGGTAATTTGGTTGACATAGACATATGGTTCAATTGGATTATACTAGGTATTTGTAATTGACCATCGGAAGAGGCTTTTACATAATTTAGTGTTCCAGGTTATTAAATTGATATATTACCCAACTATAGGATAACTACTTCATCTTTTAAATAATATTGAAATAAGTCACAACCCTAGATAGTTTTTATAAATTGAATTTTTCATCATTTCACTAAAGCAAAAATTTATTTACTTGTTTTAAATTTAGAATCATCGCCTTTTTCCAACCAAATCAAATCAATTCGTTAGATACCAGTAAACAGTTAACCTCATAAAGATTAATAAGATAAGGTTTTAAGTCCTCGTGGGATCGATACTTTTTATACTACTTGAACGATACGTACGCTTGCGTTATACGTGTGTGTTTACGCCGGTCAACGGTGTGTCCGAAAAGAGAAATCGAATTTTGTTAGACATGATAAGGTTAATCATGAGTCGCTCTGAGCTACCATTTCCTTCAACGGATACACATAAATAGTGCAGAACTTATTTAGAATAAGGTTCCATAAAAATCTGTTAGACAGACTTCATATTAGATATGAACATGAAAGAAACTGGGTTTTCTCATTCCTGTAGATTTGGGTATGCTGGGCATATGTTTGGATGATACCAAACTAAAACCCAAATTGGATAAGTGTCTAAGTTGTAGGTTATCCTAGGGATACCAAAGTATAGTACTTATACAACTCACAAGATAACAATGTAATTGTTGCTCACCATGCGGTTTTCCTAAGAGGAATACCTATATGAAGTGGTAAGTGGGAGGAAAGTAAAACTCGATGAAAATCGGAGTAATACTATCCAGGCACCGATTCCTAATGGAACATATATAGTTCATCAAGGATGAAACTATACCAATAATCTTCGAATACACAAGAACCGCGTAGATCGGAAAGAGTCAGAAAAAAACCTGGGGTATGGGTTTCTGATCTCACCTCATAAAGATTTCAATCTTATTGAGGAATACAAACTGAATACGTATGAGGAAGTGATACAAGGTATCGACTCCCTAATATGGCAAAGTGCCATGATATCCGAAATGGATTCCATGTATACCAACTATGTTTAGATACTAGTTGTTGTACCGCAAGGCATTGTGTCTATTGGTACTATATAAGTCTTCAAGGAAGACATACATGGAAGGCAACATACCAACGTACTAAGCTAGGCTTGTAGCGAAAAGGTATCGTTATCAACATTATGTCGATTACGACGAAACCTTTTACATGTTGCCACGGTAAATCCATTTGGATAATGCTTGCTAATGCTGCATGTTTCATTTATGAAATGTGCAGCTAAATGCCAAAACCGCTTTCCTTAACGGAAACCTTTCGGAGGATGTTTATAACATCCTGACGATTTTGTCGTACCATAACAAGCAAACAAGGTTTGCAGGTTATTCGATCCATGTATGGATTGAAGCAATCATAGGGTTCTTGAAACTATCGTCTTGATGTAATCATAATGGTATATGATTTAATTCGAAACGAAAATGATTCTTGTGTAAATAAGGATGTTAGTGGGAGCGCACTGACAATGAATGTCCTAAATAATGATAATAAATCATTTCTTGGAAATGATATTCCCATAAAACAATCGGTGAAAGCTTGGCTTTCAAGAAAATTCTTCGTAGAATTCTTGGGAGAAACAACATTTATTCTAGGAATAGAGATCTACTGGGATAGATTTAAAGTTGTTGGCACTCTCCGAGAACTCGTACATTGAAAAATGTACGCAAACTGGTGTCCCATACGCTTTGAGCATATGGAGTCACAATTAGGCCAATCCAAGTGTTAGTCGTTGGATTGATGTTAAGAACATCCGTTAGTATCTTAGAAGAACTAAGGATGCTGTCTTAAACTATTGAGAAGGAGAACTTGAAGTGACTAGTTTCACTGCTGCAAGTTTCCAAACCGATAATAACGACTATAAGTCATAACAACGGTACTATAAAGTTTGAATAACGGAATAGTGAGCTGGAAATCTTCCGAGCAAGATACTGTTACCTAATAAATAACAAAAGTGGATTATTGATGCAGCTGAGGCAGCAATAGAAGCCATTTGGGTCGATAATAAATCTAATTAGATTAGATATAGTTCTGTTAGCAGCTGAGCTAGGCTACAGCGCAGGCAAAAGAATTAATGGTCTCATTAACGATCCAGATAAATACTTCGATATTCATCTGATTCGTTCGGATCATACATCGTGGCGATGTGATGATCGAATAAATCGCATCAGATGATAGTCATGCAAATCCGCTGACGAAAGTCTTTTCTCAGAAGTTTGAGTGAACCGTACATAGTTCGGGTGTAGGACACTTGAGTGACTGGCTATAGGCCAAGTGGGAGATTGTTGGACATTTATGACCCATAGCGTCACTATTTGTACAGATTATGGTGTTGTTGTACAAATTAACTATGTGAGAAAGGAAATTTCTCTTTTATCATTTGTGATTAGATCACCAAGATATATAAATGATGAAAGGTCCATATGATTAGTTCCTGGATTGAGATGATATGAGACAGTGACAATCCACGAAGGTTTAATCATTAAATATCCCTAGTCAGAGTATTATCGAGATTGGACATCGATAATGCGGAAAAGACTAGTATTACACTTGTGCGCGTTATGAGGGTATAACGGCATAGTTCTCATATATTTGGTTATAGGATACTCATTCAAGTGTAGTATGAGGTTGTGTTTTACCGATGGTACGAAAAATAGCTTCGCTCTGGATAGACCCCTCGGAATTCCATTGGTAGTATGACTATATGTCTATGGAAGTCCGAATCAAGGTAGGTGTATTTGGTCTTAACCTAAGACTTGCACCGCTAATACTTGCGACAATCAATATACTTTGGTTTTGGTCGTCTAGGGCATTAACAGGTTCTGTGTACGCCTCTTCTGGGTATATTGAGAATCGTAGTGTATTGGGTGTGATGTCGAGACGGAAGTATCAATCCAATCATAGTGGAGATGATGATCACGTAGGATACAGAACTCGTTCTCTTATATGCTGCAGCTATCGGGATATTATGACTAGGTCATGTTTATCCGATTACAGAGACTAGTTACCAGAGATCCGATATGTGCTTCGTACGGGGCAGACACATTTCCAGCCCCATGCCTTGCACGTGACATCCGATACTGGATCGAAATACGCAATACTACGTATACTACGCCTGATATAGATCACATATTCCTGTAAGGATATTTCTGGAGAATTGGGTAGGCATGACACTTTGCTAGAAGCCAACCTTGTCTTGTAAATCGGTACAAACGTAGTACTAGGTACATACGTGTTCGGATAGTCCGACGACCGGATTTACTGCCAACATATCCGGGGATCTCATGGGTCGCTTCCCGAAGATTCACCGATGACGTATGACTCGCACTTAATTAATCTGGGATTAATTAGATGAGAGAGAAAATTAATATGGGATTAATTACAAATATATTTTATTTGGGATAAAATATTAATTAAAGAGAGAGAACAATTAATTTGGAATTAATCGATAAAATAATATATTCGATATATTATACGAAATTGGATTTCGACGCGGAATTAAATTTAGAATTTAATTCGGGCGAACGAGTTAATTTAGAATTAATTCGTTAGCGACATGAATAGTAATTTTGCAAGGCAAAGTTATTTAATTAAATTAGATTTAATTTCATCGCAACGGAAAAATCGTTAATTTGGAATTAGCGAACCCGAGCCCGGGAGTGTTTGCGGGCGCACTCGCATTGCGAATTAAAGTGCGGTTCACAAGTCACATCAAACGTCAAATCATTAGTCACATCAAGCGTCAAATCACTTGTCACTTTGAGTGATGTGACAATTTGTCACTTGATTGATTGATTGAGATGGTTGGCATTAAAGCCTTGACTTTTTTGAAAAGCAAAAATTGGTCAATGAATTTGTAAATTCATTAAGTGTATTAGATACACAATTTTCACCAACCAACACAACATTCTCTCTTCTCTTTCTTCTTCCATCTCTCTCGGCCTAGGGCCTCTTCCTTCTTCAATTTCTGGTTTCACCGTGAGCCATGGAGAAGCTAAGGAATTTTAGTGGTAAAAATTCCTATGTGCTAGCACACTTTAGAGTCTTGCGAAGGTGATAAGGAACCGCACCCGTGAGTATGGAATCATCAACCAAAGCTTGGAGCTTGAAGACTTCCATTGCCGAATTTGGATGAGCCATAATCTGCTCACTGCCGAGACTACCTTGGAGGGAGCTTGAAGTTTTGTTCTTCGTCGCATCGCTCAACCGATCAATGTAACTATTCCGTAACTTCTTTGATGTATTCGCACGTATGTTTCATTGCTTTATTCGATCCTCAGGACCGTAGAAACCCAACAGCATGTGTGTATAAAAAAGTATGCTTATAATTTGTTATAAAGTATTCTAATGATTAATTAGTAATCATGTTGCCATTTTAGAGTTGCTAAGCCACTCATTGATGACCTAGAATTGTTCTTGAGTTGTTTCGTGAGACTTGTTTGGTTTGGTAAAGATTGGATTAAATTATTGAATTTGTTTAATTTGGTGTATTTTATCAATTTGATGAAATTATAAAATTAGGATTCATAACCCTTTCCAAATTTGGGCCTTTTTATATATGTGATGTAATTTGATGTATATATGATGTATGTTAAATTTGGGATTGATTGGATTTGATCTTGACATGTTTTCAACAAAAAAGTACCAAATTACAAATCCTGGAAAATCTGGGGACTTTTCGGCAATTGTAAAAAATTTAGAATTTTTGTTGCAATTTGTATTTTGATGTGTTGGACATGTATAAATTATTTTGGGATTGATTTGAAATCACTTAAATAAGTATTTGACTATTTGAGAACCAAAATGATTAAAATGTAATGTTATGGGATTAATTCGGTAATTATAAGAAATTTGATTTCTTAGGTTAAAATTTAAGATTTTAAGTATTGGTTAATTAAATAAATAAGTTTAGGTAATTGATCAAAGAAAAAAATTTGAAATCGGAAAATTTTGATTTTTCGCGTTCCGCTGCACTAACCCGGTAATTCCCTATAAAACCCCAACACGTATGATACAGTCACAAAAGCATCGCAACTCACATTGAGTTGTATCATAACAGTATCATTTCTTTACATGTTCCTGGTCAAGGTTTATATTACTTGGTTAGTAAATAAATCCTCCAAGATCGGTACATGTCGTATATTAGAATCTTTGATTTCAATGGTTGATTCTCAATGAACCATGATTCTTGGAGACTCGTATAGATATGTTGGTGTTTATATAGGATAAACACTGAACGACTCACCAAATATTTTTAATGGGTGCTACACCAACATCAATAAGAATATTTTCGGGTTGAGTAGCATAGTGATTCTTTGACTTGAGATAACACTGTGGATATATGAGACATCATCCACACTTTGATGACATTCAAGTCACCGACTTATTTAGGTCAGACCTCCGTCTGTTCATTGGGTGTGGACTGATCCTCAGGATATCCTCTGTGTGTCAAGATAGAATCCTTCAGCTCTGTGTACAGAGCATGGGTATTCAATATGGAATTAGCAATCTGTTAAATCAATGGGCATGTGGTACACAGTAGAAGTGAAGTTCAAAGTGTTATTAAGAGATTGTTAATCGAAACGTCGACGTGATTATATCCATAGAGATTTGACGTTTATATATATATATATATTTGGAATAATCTGGATACCTGTGATAGAGGGATGATACGTATGCAATGACCTCGACTTGTATAGTTCAGTGAGTTTATTTGTGATCGTCATAATTTACGGGTGGGTAAATTATGGACACAAAATTAGATTTCGTGATGAATATGGATGAACTTAGAGAGTCTCACTAATTAAATATACTCGTAGAGCACTTGGGCAACTTTTATGAATAATATTGATTATTTATAAATCGTTTAACAGTTAAACAAAAGATACATGCATAAGGGGATTTTTGGTCATTTCCTAATTAATATGTATTTATATTTAATATATGATTTTATTAAATACACATTAATTAATTATCAAATTATGATATTTGACATATATCATTAATATATGTATTTAAATTATTTAAAGTAAATATAATACATATATTTAAATATTTATATTTAAGTAATATTTAATTGTTAAATAATTAAAATAATTGAAATATAAAATATCTAAGTTGATAATTATATAACGAAATTATTAAGTGTAAAATGTTGACATTTTACATTTAAAGAAAATGTTATCAAATTGATTTTGACTTCTTTAAATTGATTAAATTTGGAAAATATCTATTTTCTTTTTCCTTCCAAAATTTCGGCCAAAACCCTAGCAATATATAAAGGTTTTATTTTTTCATTTGCTTTACTTGGTGAAGCCTCTAAATATTACAAAGAAAAAGGTTGAGAGAAAAAAGTGAAGTGTTACGAAGAAAATTGAAGAACACTTCAACTTATGTGAGTTTTTTCTACTTTCCTCTAAATAGAAAAATATTTCTATGGTTCTTAGCTACAACATGTGATGCTTGGAAGTTTTTTCTACTCTCTTGGTTTTGTAATAAGTGTGTTTGGATGCTTTAATCGAAGATGTTTGTATGTATGTAATTATAGAAAGCTTGTAATGTGTTAATAAGCTTTCTTTTGATCATTTGATGATCTTGTTGCCATTCTAGAGTTGTTAGGTCACTCTTTGATGACCTTGAATTGTTCTTGAATTGTTTCAAAGTGGTGAGACTTGTTTGGTATTGTAGAGATTAGATTAAAGTGTTGGATTGTGTTAATTTTGGTTAATTTTTTAAGTGGATTAATTTAAAAAATTAGGGTTCTTACCTCAACCAAAATTGGGCCTTTTCATATATATGTTGTTTTATGATGTATATAAGATATACAAATCAGTTTGGTAGTGATTGGAAATCATTTAAGCTTGTTTTAACAAACTATGACCAAAATGATCAAGGCCAAAAAGTTTGGCCTTCTCGGCAATTTGAAGGAAAATTGGGTTTTTTTGTTGTGATTTGTATTTTGATGTATGTGACATGTATAAATTATTTTGGTAGTGATTTGACATCACTTAAATTTATATTTGACAAATTAGGAATAAAATGATCAAAATATAAATCTTTGGGGTCTCACGATAATTAAGGGAAAATTTTAGATTTTGGGTAAAAACTGCCTTTTTAAGTATGGAGTAATTAGAATAAATTAGTTTATTTTAATTACCCAATAAAAATTATTCAAATCGGAAAATTTTGATTTTTTGCGTTCCCTGTGTTACCCGGTAATACCCCCTAAAAACCCCAACAGAAATTTTAGCAGAATCAAAGCTTATAGAGATGAGTTATCACTGTCTTCTATCGGTGGCATCCATATTGAATTGAGATGTTACAGATTTGTTATCGGAGGAAAAGGTTTAGATATCGATGACTACAACTACATGGTATTCGATCGTCTGAGTAAGTTTTGTGTTATGAATAGACCATATAAGTTTGATGTTTTCTACCTGATTTGATCTCTCTTGTATATGGTATATTGTGCAATGATTTTGATTTGATATGGGTTAGATCCTTTTGATATATATGGTACGACATGATATGATATAGCTTGGATTCAATACAAATGAAATGAATCCTCTGTGATTTAACGTGTATGATTTGATGCGATTTCATTTGATTTAATTTGATGTAAATTGAATGAGTCTGTTATGGATCGAATGATTTTCATGTGATTTGACGTGATATGAATTGAAATATTTTGACTTGACATGGTGTGATTCTATTATGATTCGATGTGTCTGATTCGGCATGATTAATCTGATTTGCTACACCCTATCTTGAATTTGAAATGTTGTGATAGGATCTGTTCCGCACGAAATTCGTGAATTTTGATGATGTATAGAGTAAGATAGCTATTGGATATGGATATGATGGTTCCTATATGTGCTTTCATCTTCGATTGATTAGATATAAGGACGAAGAAACATTGAGGATAAAATTTTATTAGGAGGATAGATGTAATTTCCCGAATTTTCGTAATAATTCTGGAAGGTTCTCGAGTTGACGTTTAGATCTCGGAACGAGACGATGCTGGAGAATAAGAGTTTAAGCATTAAAAAATATATTGAAATATTTTAAAGTGAGATTTTGTTGTATTGGAAATCGCGTAACTCGAAACGAACGGTTACACATATTTTTGGATATTTTTATACGAGTAAGTTTCTTTATTTCGGCTATAGAAATAGAAAACGAACTCCGATTGCGGTCATTCTTGAACCGTTGGACTCGTTTTTCCGAGAAAACAACATTCAATTTTAACACTTTTCAAGATTTGTGCCAGAAAGGCCTCAAAAATATGAATTTCAGAATGAGTATAGTGTTAGGGACCAAATGACAATTTTATGGGGGCTGTTTTATAATTTTCAAAAAATTTATTATAAATACACACAAGTTTGTATAATTAATAAAGGGCCAAAGTTATCAAGCATCATCACCTGAGCGCTGAAATATCTTAGTGACTTTAATTTTAAAATATTAAAATTGAAAAGTTCACTAAAAAATTAGTTAAAAAGTTTAATTAAAAGTAGTTAAAATGAATTTTATAAATAATTTTAATTATTAGTGAACCAAATTTTAAGGGTTAAAATTGGAAAGATATATTATCCTACGTTATTAGAAATTAAAATATGAGATATTTCAATAGAAAACTAAATATTAATTACATTTTCCCCTAGGTTTCTTTCATATCCGCGATCTCCGTTGTTAATTCAATACTGTGAGATTCAAATGACGTCTCGAGACAGTTTTATTTTTGTCCCCCTAAAATTGGTGAGTCAATATTAAGGTCGAATTCCGACCAGATAGGAAACAATTAATTTTTTATTTAGAATAAGAATGTGGTTTGATTGTGATAGATTTACTGTGTATAAAAATAATATTAGTGTTTACACATATTTGCCATAGTGTCGAAATTTCATATAAATTTTGAATAGTATTTCTCTACAGATTCTATCTGAGCAGCAGGTCATTTAAATGAAGAAACCAACGAATCTAGATAAAATGTCCAGGCACCATGTTGCCGCATTCTAATTTCTTATATGTTTTATTTTATTTTTTCAATTTCCGTCTCTTGTTTTTAAATTCAGTTGTTTCTATTAACTAGCGAAGGTTCTTACAAAAGCAGGAAGCGGAATAAAATTGGCTGATC
Source organism: Zanthoxylum bungeanum (assembly GCA_019454045.1). NCBI lineage: Eukaryota > Viridiplantae > Streptophyta > Magnoliopsida > Sapindales > Rutaceae > Zanthoxylum > Zanthoxylum bungeanum. The sequence goes on from SKCR01040992.1 coordinate 117,562, forward strand.
CTAAACTTAATGGGGAATACTCAGGATAAGCTTTTGATCTTACTCCTTCAGCTGGCTTTATCTGCACTGCACTTAAGAAACAAAGGTCATCCATGGAGCAAGTTTGTGAAAGAGTGATTTTTTTTGTTCATGGAACTTTATAAAATATGTTGGCATCAAAATGTCTTTACCAATCATGCTCATAAAACCAATCAAAGATTTAGTAAATAGAATAATGAGCAAATTTTTGTGAGATGAATGTTTGAAGCCGAGAAGTTAAAATGTGATCATCAGTAGTCTATGAAATTTACATAATGACATGAAAAAATTTCCTAACTATATTCTTTGTATTTTTTAATCTGTTTCATTAACTCATTTTTCTTCCAATAAGTTATTTTGCTAACTAAACAAGCTCATTGTCTACGGAGAAATCGGGATCAGATGGTTTCAACAAGGTGGGCATCTGTAAGCTACTAGAAGCAGTTTTAACTGCTTGAACTTTCTGGTTAGCTCCTCTTCTAGTATTTTTAGCAAACTTTGAAGCCAAAATTGTGGCTCCAAGATTCTGGAAACCTTTGGGTTTGCGGGCTGATGTGTTTCTACTTGTTCCATCTGCATAATTTTCAACAGGTGCTTCATAGCTAGAGCTGCTGCAATTGTCAGGGCTTTGCATGTAGCTGAAGCCACTCTCCTTTATACTCAAATCCTTAGCCATCTTCCTCTTCCTAAACCTTCTCCAAGCAGATTGTATGAAGCAAGAAGCCCATGTCCTCCATTGGTGAGAATAGTACCTAAAGGCATGCTGGAGCTTCTTGCTGTGAAGCCGCTTGAATTGATGTGCAACAAATTTAAGGTCTTCAGCTTGAAGGGCAAAAGCTTCGACTTCAGTGACCGCTTTGACAGTCCGAGTTGAAGAAGGCAAGTTGAGTGTAGAGTTGGGCATTAAGGCCCATGTCAGCAGCTCTTCACCACAGAAATCACCTGGTTGAAGGTTGATAGAGTTGAAGAACCCAGACCTTCCTCCATTTGTTGTGGAGCTTTCCAGTGTTCCTCTAATTATGAAAAGCATCTCATTTACCGGATCATCTTCTCGAACAATGTAGGTTCCTTTAATACTCAATGATGAAACCAGGCGCTCACATATAGCATCAAGAAGCTGGTCATCCATTTGTGAGAAGAATGGGACCTGAACAACAAATTAAGCAAAGAAAGCTTCTGGATTATTAATGATTAATTGTAAAACATACAAGAAAAGTATATCATCTAATCACAGCGCAACAATATTGCAAGCTAAGATAGACTTACACGTCGAACAAGGGCAATGCATAAGTGCCTTTGAATTTCACGACGGAGGTCTGCAGGCAATGAACGGAGTATAGATTCTTCATTGACTCCTCTTGTAGCAAGCCATTTGTACTGAACAAACTGATGAACACGTTCTTGCAAATCCAGAGGTAATTGGCGGTGCCTCATCCACTCCTCTGTATCCCTTCGCCTAATCCTCCATTCTTCAAGTCTTACCGACATAGACTGGAAATATGTCTTCAAGATAGAGAGAAGAAAATATTACCACCAATACTAAAAAACTGGGCATGTTACTGTATATAACAAGTTCATATCTGTAATCCATCTCTAGAAATAAATAATTAAGAAATCAGCAATATCATTTCATTAGACAGCTATTTCAAAGAAGCTCCATCATTTAACACAATTTGAAGCACATCCAGAGAAAAAATCCAAATCCGAATGAATTTCATTTTTTTTTTTTTAAAAAAAAAACCAAAATAAGATTTATTCAATCTTGAACTTTTCAAGTTATTCCCAGCCAGAACCTTACACTCTCCCAATAAAGCGTAAATGAACTTATTCACCTAGATACTTCACCTGCAAGCTAGTTACCATCTTAAAAATCAGCCTTGTCAACATTGGTAGCCCACTCCCTCGACAGAGTGGGTTCTGTTGGGGTTTTTGTTGTAAATTCTCTTAATATAGAGTACGGATGGAGAAGGGTCATATCCCTTGAGTAATGCCCTATGGGAGAGGCATGGACATGTAGGGATATGTCCTCTAAAATTGATAGAACATACCTTTAGGCTCCAAAGGGTTTAAGGGAGGGGTATAACCCCTGGGAGGGTTACACCCCAAACCAAAGGGTGCCCTCAAAGGCACCATTCCATGTCTATTTAAAGGAGCCTTCATTGTTCTTTCAAGCATCTGAAATCAAATACAAAAGTCTCATTCATTTATTTTAGAGTCAGAGAGAGTTCCCACCATTGTTCTAGTTCAAGATCTTGTTAAGGAGTGCCCCTTGAACAAGAGGAATCCAAGTAATCATAGGAGGACGTTAGCCACAAAATCCGTAGAGCACCGAGACGGGGCTAATTAAGGACAGAGGCAACTCGACTTGGACTACATTTTTCGTCAGTTTTCCAGGATTTTCTTAATCTTAGGTTTTAGGGTTTATATCTATGTTGGCATTTTAGTGTAGATCTGTATTTGTATTGTGGTTTGATTTGTTTAATGCATGTTGATTTCGTTTAATTACACTTAATTCACCAACAGTTTTAGCGCGGGTGCAGCGGAAGCGCGCGGTTCGGGCGAAATCGTAATTTTAAAACTTTTAAAGTTACCGAATAAATCATTTGATATCATATATCTATAATTTATTCATATTTCACCTAAACATATTATTCGATATCATATAACGGCATAATTAATTATGAAAAACACCGCGAAACTTTTACAAAAACGATTTTCCGCAAAAAGACATAAAATGCGTTTTCGGCTGAACGGACCAATTGAAGCCACACGAAACTGCATAGGTCAGCTCTGATAGTATTCGGTTAGTCCATGGGCTGCCCAAACAGTGAAAGATTCACTGTTTGGATAGCCTTTACCCGGTTAGCCTGAATTTCACCCGGTAACGCCGTTTTTCGTCGTTTTCGCTTATTTTCACTTCGAAACAATTTCCGAAAATTATGCTAATACCCAATACACATCCAAACATCATATTTTTCATCACCAAAATATCAGATCAGTCCGTTTTTCATACTTAAACCCAATTTTATCAAGATTAATCTAATTAATCTAACACTAATTAAGTCTCATCATCATGAAATATCTCTAAAAAAATTCTAGGTTATTTTAGAGTGGCTCTTTAACTCTAGAATGGTAACTAAGTTGTCCAACAATAAATTGAACCCAAATTATATTAATTTAGTTCAAAGTTTACTCACACATTTATCTAGCTTCTCAATCCATCATCCAATCCAAAAACCCCCAAAATCAAAGTAGAAAACAATCTCTACAACCATTGCAAAAACACAAGAGCATCAAAGAAACAATTTTTTAAATTAAAGAAACTCAAAGATTACCTTTAATCTTCTAATTTCTTCAATCTTTGTTGTTGTGTGTGAGATTCTTCCATCTTTCTTCATTAGGCATTTTTGAAGGATGAAGAAGCTAGGGATTTTCAAGTTAACCACCCACCAAATGAAAGAAAACAATTTTTCTTCTCCTAAACCCAAAAATGGCGTGGATGTGGTGTTTTTAAAAAATCAATAATTAAAACAATTTTAATTAAAAAAGACTTGGTAAATGGCCATGACACTTGGCATAATATTTATCATATATTAACTTTAATATACTTTAAATAATAGTGTAACTTTTACACATTTAAATCAAATAATAAAAGTCAAACAATTATTATTTAATTTACATGTGTCATCAAATAATTTACCAAATAATATATATTTAATCTAATTATGTATCAAATACAAATACATATTAGAACAACCAAAATTACTCAAAGCAAGTGTAAATTCGTTTACCGATTAAACGATTCGAATTAACTAATTTAATCCAGTGAAGTGTTATAAATAATTTATATTATTCATAACGCGTTGCCCAAGTGCTCAACGAGTACACTTCATACTGTGGGACTCTCTAAGTTTAGGTGTATCCGTCACGGAATCTAATTTCGTGTCCATAATTCACCCACTCGTAAATTATGACGACCACGGATAATTTCGCTAAACTATACAAGTCGAGGTCATTGCATACGTATAATCCCTCTGTCACAGGCTAGCAATATTATACTAGGGATATAGATAAGAACGTGAAATCCCTAAGGTATAATATAGTCGACTTTCAAATTTACGATATCCAAATAACACTCGGAACTCGCTTCCGAAGTTATACCACGTCCATGGATTTACTAGATTGCAAACATATGTATGATACCTATGCTCTGTACACAGGACTGACAGATTCTATCTTGATACTCACTGGATATCATGACCATCAGTCCACACCCAACGGACAGGCGGAGGTCTGATCTAAATAGATCGGTGATGTGACTGCCATCAAAGTGTGGAGGATAACTTATATATCCACTGTGGTATCTCAAGTCGAAGGACCACTATGCTCGCTCGACTCGAGAAGATTCATATTGACGTTGGTGTACAATCTATTCGGAAATCTTCAGTGAGTCATTCAGTGTTTATCAAATAAACACCTACATGTCTATACGAGTCTCCTGAGACTCATGGTTCATTAGGATAAACCATCGGACCAAGTCATGATATACGACATGTACTGGTCTCAGCGGATTTTACTAACCGAACCGTGTTAGTAATCTTGACCAGGAACTTTATTTAAGGATATACAACTTATAGTGATGCTTCCCAATGTCAATTACAAACTACGTTGTAACTGCGCAGAACATTGTAAATCTTAGGGTCTTTGTCTAATATACACGTATCACTAAATCAAATTTAGTTTCAATCTAATCATAATTAGATATCTAATCGTAATTAGATCAAATATGTATATAAAAGACAAGAGGTGCTACCATTAAATAATAAATATTATGGAAAAAAAGAATTGTTCGTATTCATGAATCGGACATAAATATGATCCGGACTGACACTCCGAGCACCAATGACATGAGTCCAACCACACCAGAGACATTGCAGGATGCATCTAATAACTTGGAGGAACCCATGCAGTTGCCAACAGGTCCAATCACACGCCAAAGAGCAAAGAAGATCAGAGAGGCCTTTGCGGGACTAGCTCAGAGCTATGTGACCAGTTGCAGCAACCGAGTCAAGTGCACACCAGAGACATATATGGGCATAACCAGAGAGGTCCCCAAGCTATTTCATTTGACCCAGATCAGCTCAGACTGAAGCATAGCAGAGTAGCTTCAGCACCAGCATCCTTTTGACCCGATTTCACCCATTTTGGGACCATGTTGAATTCGGCCAAATGGGGGCATTTTTGTCATTTGTGCTCGACATTTTGACTTTATTTATGATGTAATTAGCATGGTTGACTATGCCATTAGGCTTAATTATGCTTAGAACCTTGCTTATTGAGTAAGCATGTCAATTTACTATTTGATGTAAGCACCTCAAATTAGCTTAAGTTAGATTAGTTTCTAATCATTGTTTTAAGCTACTTTAGGTGGGAAAAGACTTTTGGGGACGTGCTTGAGTGAATGGTTTGGGTAGTTTTCAGGTCTTTTGGTAATTTCACTTTAGGGACATTTTTGTCCATTCACACCTTTAGGGTTTCTCTTTGTAACCTATTTAAACTTTGTTTTCTTCTTCTTTGGAATAACATTCACGACATTTTCATCAAACTTTGAAGCTTTTAAGCTTTGGCTATGGCTAAATTTCTTGTAAGGAGGGATTCCCCTTTTCAAGTTCAAATTGACTTATCTAAGCTTGGCAACTTAGTGGCGTCTCCATTGCTAGCAAAATACAATCTGATTTCATGCTTGTGGTTATCATGGACGTGAGTTTCATGGTGGTTAGGGGCTGATCTTGGTTGGGTTTTGTTCCTACAAAATCAGTATTCAAAGTTCTTGGGGTTTTGAGAAAGATGCTTGGGGTTTGCTTGGTTTCCAACCCAAGTGAGTTCTTGTCATTTGGTATCAGAGCTTAGGGTTCTGAGGTCTGATTTCCTATCCTTTGTGTTGTTTAATGTTGTATTCATCTTTGTTTTTTGTTGTTGTTGTTGATTTCGGCCATTAAGGAATTTGTCCTCAAGTTTCGGCCATTGGTGTTCTTTGTTGTTTCTTGTTGTTTCTTGCAGATTTGTAATCCTTGTTGCATGAATAACAATCTGTCCTTTAGTAGTTTGTGCTAATTTTGAGTATTTCTTTGAGTTAAGCTTTGGCTACTTAGGTCAAAATTGGGGCTTTTGTGTTCTTTGCTTGAATCAAGTGTTTAGTTGTTAATTGTATGTTACTATGACGTGTTTAACATTGTTATTAAGTTATTAGTTTCAAAAATCCAAAAAAAAAAAAGAAAGAATCAGATCAGATTCGACCTAGTGAGATTTATTGACATATCTTGTCTTGCTATTGTTGAATACATGCAATTAGAGTTGTTTCCATAGGTATTATTCATATCAACTTTGCAAAAATCAGAATTGACATCATTCATCTTGGTATTTACGTGAGCTTACTTGTTTGCATTCTTGTGAAGTTAGCACAATCTTGTGAGTTTGAGTGAAAAGAAAGAAAGATTGAGTGAATTATTGATGAATGTGAATGTGTAATTGATGAAACAAATCTGAATGCACCAAAGTTGGTGATTGGAGTGAGTTGTATCATTGTTATCTTGCTGATTTGTGTTGTTAATGTTGAAGAATCAAGTGAAGCAAGGTTGAGTGCAACAAATTTGCACTAAATTCGTGTGTATCCAAGCAAGTATCACTTGCCACCTCTTGAAATATTGTTATTATAAGTGAAGAGGCAATAAATTCATCATTAGCTTGACATGGGAACTTGTGTGTAATCATTTGTTTTTAAGGTGCTTGAAGAGGCAAGTAGCTGCATCACCTAGTTGCTTACAAAAACTATTTACTTAGCTTGTAATTTGACTTGGCTGAATTGGAAATTGAGTTAGTTACATTGTAACTAGATCATTTATACTCATTTGCAAGTTGAAAGGTAGACATTACCACATTGCTGAATTGATTATATGAGTTACATTGTCATTTGAGTTGTATTTACATGTATTGCAAGTGCTAAGGATATAACTTGAAAATTACCGAATGTGGTAAGCTTGTTATTTGCATTGTATTTCATTTGCTTTGTATACACTTTGAGTGTGAGAGACAAAAGAAAAGAGTGAAAAAAAAAGAGAAAAAAAAAAAGAAAAGAAAAGAGTGAGACAAAAACAATAGCGAGTGATCACAAGATTGGCCAAGTGTCACATTGAGTGCTTTCTTGTTTGTTTGCGCATTTAGCTAACTCGTCTTTTTTCTTATTCCGTGCACTCTAGCTTAAGTCTCTTTGATTGAGTCTTCGTGATTACTATTCTTATTCGCATTATTCCACCTGCACTATATACATTATTGGTTCTTTGTGTTTCTGCTAGCTTGTGGACTACACCTTAGTTGACCATTCTGGGAATTGAGTTGATTTGTAATTGAATTGAGAAAGAACTCAAGAGTGGTAAAAGGCAGTGATTGTGAGCACAGTATCGGGTAAAAGCCAATAGAGTGCAAACACGAGTGGAGTGATATCATTCGAGTGTAAACACATGAGATTGTGAGGATTTACATATTTTTTTTGCTTTTTATTATTTATAATCTGTTTGTTTAGTGTTGAGATGGCAGGTCCAAGTTTAACTATTGATGATAAGATCGAGGTTTTGGATACTTTCAAAAGTGATATCCAAGATATTATGAGTGATTATAGAAAATCTTATGAGAAATGGAAAAAGACTTGGAAGGTAACTAAATATGCAGTGAATGAAGAGAGTACTCAACAACCAAAAGCTATTGAAGTTGTGTGTAATAAAGTGAGAAGAACTTGTGATGTTGAGTGCATAGCGAATGAAAACACTTGTGAGGCCTTGAATGTTGTGAATTGTGTTATAAGTGACATGGTGAGTGAAAATGCTTGTGAGACCGTGAGCATTGAGGGAGTAAACACTTGTGAGGTAGTGTGCTTTGAGGTTGAAAAACATAGTGAAGCTGAGCAGGTGTGTGAGGAGGTCCATGCAAGTATGGTTGAGATAGTGGCCATGAGTGATGATGAAGCTGTGAGAGCTGGTGAAAAGAAAGTAGATGTGGTAGTGAAGTTTTTCCATAACATTTTCTCTATTGTTTATGCTATTTCATCGCAGGTACAAGTGGTCAAGTATGATTATTTTATATTTCAATATCATCGTCCAATTGATTTTTTCATAACTATCTATGATCCGGGTTCGGATTCGAGGACGAATCCATTTCAAGAGAGGGAGAATGACATGATCCAAGGGATAACATTTGACATGAATGCAATCACCCAAGGAACATTAGAGCCTTTGCAATTGCTAACAGGCCCAATCACACGCCAAAGAGCTAAGAAGATCACAGATGCAATAGCGGGGCCAGAGTTTGCATATTATAGATGCATTCATCCTTCTAGTTTTTACTTGCCTTATGAGATTGATTATGATTCTAATTCTTTAACTCCTATGGATTTATTATCTTTGATTCTTATTAAGCTTGGGAGTATGAATGATAAGGGAAAGGCAGAGTTGGTGAGAATAATAGGTTTCCAACGCATTGTGTTTGACCCCGGCAATTGGGTGTGGCTTTATATGCAAGAGGAAAAGATCCAAGCTACAATCGAGAGGAGATGGACCTTTTCAAGTCTTGGAAAGGATCAATGACAATGCATATAAGATGGATTTGCCAGGTAAGTGCAACGTATCTTTTACTTTTAATGTTTCTGACTTAACTCATTTTGATGCAGGTTCAGATTCGAGGTCGAATCCTTTTCAACAAGGAGGGAATGACATGAGTCCAACCACACCAGAGACATTGCAGGATGCATCTAATAACTTGGAGGAACCCATGCAGTTGCCAACAGGTCCAATCACACGCCAAAGAGCAAAGAAGATCAGAGAGGCCTTTGCGGGACTAGCTCAGAGCTATGTGACCAGTTGCAGCAACCGAGTCAAGTGCACACCAGAGACATATATGGGCATAACCAGAGAGGTCCCCAAGCTATTTCATTTGACCCAGATCAGCTCAGACTGAAGCATAGCAGAGTAGCTTCAGCACCAGCATCCTTTTGACCCGATTTCACCCATTTTGGGACCATGTTGAATTCGGCCAAATGGGGGCATTTTTGTCATTTGTGCTCGACATTTTGACTTTATTTATGATGTAATTAGCATGGTTGACTATGCCATTAGGCTTAATTATGCTTAGAACCTTGCTTATTGAGTAAGCATGTCAATTTACTATTTGATGTAAGCACCTCAAATTAGCTTAAGTTAGATTAGTTTCTAATCATTGTTTTAAGCTACTTTAGGTGGGAAAAGACTTTTGGGGACGTGCTTGAGTGAATGGTTTGGGTAGTTTTCAGGTCTTTTGGTAATTTCACTTTAGGGACATTTTTGTCCATTCACACCTTTAGGGTTTCTCTTTGTAACCTATTTAAACTTTGTTTTCTTCTTCTTTGGAATAACATTCACGACATTTTCATCAAACTTTGAAGCTTTTAAGCTTTGGCTATGGCTAAATTTCTTGTAAGGGAGGGATTCCCCTTTTCAAGTTCAAATTGACTTATCTAAGCTTGGCAACTTAGTGGCGTCTCCATTGCTAGCAAAATACAATCTGATTTCATGCTTGTGGTTATCATGGACGTGAGTTTCATGGTGGTTAGGGGCTGATCTTGGTTGGGTTTTGTTCCTACAAAATCAGTATTCAAAGTTCTTGGGGTTTTGAGAAAGATGCTTGGGGTTTGCTTGGTTTCCAACCCAAGTGAGTTCTTGTCAACCAACCCTAACAGGTTCATGTCCTTGCAAGGAGTGAATCCAGCTCCCCTATCATAAATGAGTGGGGGGGGGGGGGGGGGGCCCATAAAATCTACCATAAATATGGGTGGGGTAAATATATTAATCATTTTATTTGCGAGGTCGATATGTCTATTATAGGAATAGAAAATTTGAGTTGTGCGATAATAGATATTATCTATTATGGTACTAATAGATTTCTAATTGTAAATATCAGTGGACTTGTGATTACAAAAAATAAAAATAAAAATAAAGTATAAATAGGAAAAAACAAACAAAATAAAAACATGCGGTCCTGCCAGAACCAAGTTTACCTTCATCTCAAATATCAAAAAGTTTAAACTTACCGGGAATGGTTATATAATAATGATTAAGTTGTAACAGTCTCCCACCGGTAAGTTTAATTCAAAACACAAGATACATAATAATTAAATAGAAAGTCGAAAGGACAGAAGTATAATTAGTGGAGGTCAAATGGGTGTTACCTATGGGAGAGTAGGCAACCATTTCTTTCCATATTAATGGATGATGCTAAAACTTAACTAAGAAGATAAGGAGTATGTTTTGGATTATCATGCTTCAAGTTAACTTTGAAGGACTGAAACACTTGCAAAAGGAAAAGATAAGGAGTGTGTTTTGGATTAATACTATATATAGTGCAACTATTACTCAAAAAATTGCAACAGCAACACAGAATGGAGAATAAGTAATATTAAAGGTGGTACCTGCATGTTGCCGATCAACAGTGCAAACAACAGGGAACCAATTATACATGTTAGAATAGCAAATAGATTCTCTCCCACATATATGCTTGTATCCAACTCCTGTGCATATGAACTGCAGAAAAAATAAAGTGGATATATAAGTATGAGCCCTGAAAGAAACATTTTAAGCACAATAACAACTACCATGTAATGAGTGAAGTGATGATAGATTGTAAACATACACATACTACAAATAATGAAATTAATTACAATGACAATCACAGAAACAGAACTAAAGTGAGTTAACTCCCACTCCCAGTATATATATGCTTGGATGTGATTTAAATTGAGATGATTTAGCTATATTGTATTGAATTGATACAAGTAATACCCAGAATATTTTCCCCTCAAGACAATTACTCATACAGGATTCTCTGCAAGTAACCATATCAAAGCCCATGAAATGTAGTCGCATTAGTAATTTTACATTCGACCATGGATAAAGATTAGTGGCAAAGTTTAAATGGAGATTGTACAAAGTCAGGGTGGCTTGAGGAAAGCCCATAAGGACTGTCAGGCCTTAAATTTGGGTCGAAATTATGAACCTTAAACACAAGAAAAGTTAATATCGAAATTAAAAAAATCTCTCCTTTTTCCAATCGGAGCCACGTACTTTATAAGAGTAAGAGTCCCAAAACTCAGGGCTGACCATATAAAAAGCATAAACAAACCAATAAAAAAACAAAATCCTACCTTAAAGTTCTTAAACCCCACCAAAGACAGTACAAAATCTTCTTAATAAAATCGGATCTAGCAACGTTTCCAGTGAAACAATCCGCAAATATTCCAAACTTGAAGTCAATGTCATCTTCCCTATGTGCATCACAATTATCAATAACAGTAGTGACATTCTTCCAATTCACCCGGTCAATGTCATTTTCAGTAGAGCAATCCAGAAAACTGGGCAAGCACAAAACTCTATTACGGTTCTCCCAAGCACATTTTGCTTTCCAGCAATCGAACTGCCGCCCTATGGCCATTAGGTACCAAGCTGCTCCTAGAACCTGCAGGCAATGGTATAAATGGTGAAAGCAATTGAGTTTTGGAAACTGAAAGGAGAGTAGAATAACAAACAAATCAGAGGAGGAGGGGTGAGCTGATATTCTTAATTACATGACTGGCAAGCAAGAACAGAACGAGATTGTAGGCAGCTCCTGCCCAATCAGTCTTAGCAACAACCCCAGTAGTTTTGATGATCCTTTGGTTCAAAGGAAAGATGACAAAGAGTCTTGGAACATATTGCAAGAGAACAATAAGAGCCACAGAGGAGTTGTTATAATCAGCCCTGGATTCCATCGTGGCAGGAATTACTATCAAGATGATAATCTGCAAATAAGTGACAAAATAAATTAAATAATAAAAAAAAAAAAAAAAAAACTTTATATACATAGCATTTGACTTTTGTAAATTAAGAAATTAGATACGAAAGAAACCTGAGGCAAAGGAAGGGCGGCAGCGAGATCAATGACAAAATCAGTCTTAAAATACCTATCAGCAATCTCTTTGGGATCCATAACTAAGTCTCCCCTCCCAAAACTCCTAGAACTGGGTGAAACAAAAGCTGTCCTAAACTTCATAACCATATGAAGAAAATAGAAAAGGTCAGTCACAGTTCGAAAGAAGGTGATCCAATTACGGGCGGCGTCATTCCTCCGTAGACATGCTTCACCGCCCACTGAGGTCAGATAAAAGTAGAGTGGATCAATGAAGAGAGCAATCAGGCAGGTTATAAGGAAGACGTAGTTCCAGTGGGCCACAATTTCGGAATCTGGGTCCAGGATTTTGTGGCGCCATAAGAGCGTTTGCGGGGAGGGGACAGAGGATGATAACAATGGCCGGTTATGGTTGCTGAATGGCCGGAAGATGGAAGATCCTGAGATGGCAGAGGCGGTGGCTGTTGCGGCGCGGGTGGAGGCCGATGACAAAACTGGAATGATTTTTCTACTCATCTTCCATTGCGGACTCCGCTGGCTAATCGGATTCCGCTCCGCTCGTAGCAAATATCGAGAGGAAAAAGCAAATCAAATTTGTTTTCTTCTTTGGAAGAGAGAGAGAGGTGGGAAAAGGTTGTTAGTTATTAAAGTGTGGAGATTTTCGCGGGAAACCGCAGGAAGAGCGTGGAAATTGGAAGGTGAATTGTGTCGGTGATGCATTAATAAACGACAGTGAATTGTGTAGGTGGGATTTATTCTTTTTTTTTTAGCTTGAAATAGTAATGTTGATGGTGTTTTTAGGCACTATAATATTTAAGACAGTACGACAAGGGCAAAAGGGTAATTCCCTGACTGGATGAGATCATGTAATCGACCCGACCACAACATGTGAAGACCGACCACTTTGGTCCGGATGACCGATCACTATAAGGTCGGCAGAAACACTCTCAGCATAAAAGATTGTCGTGACCGACCTCATGAAGACCGACCAGATAGCGAGCCGTGTTCAAGATGACAACACCCCATTCATTGCGGATAAGATAAGCAAATTATCCTACTCTCACAAGGAGAAGAAGTCAGAATCTAAAAATGAATAAGAAAAGAGAAGGCAGTACTAGACCAGGAATCCTTACAAGAAGAGAAGATTGAGTTCAAATAGGATTTCTTGTGCAAATAGGAGTCTGATTTCTGTATTATTATAAATAGGAGGGTAGAGCATATGTAAAAGGCATCATAAAATCATCATAAGAAAGTGAGGGATCAGAATCATCAAGCTCTGATTTGTAAAAGCAAAGAAGAGACCCGATGAGTGTATTTCAGTAATAAAAAGTACCACCCTGTTCTTGTCCGTGGACGTAGGTCGGATCCCAAAATCCGCCGAACCACGTTAAATCTCCTTGTCGATTGGTGTGTTTATCTGTCTTTTGCTAAATTTGCTTTTGGTTCCCCATAACCAAACAAATTCACCGTTGAAGGAGGATTACCTCGGATGTGATATTCCCATATTACTCCGAGACCAAAATCAGCCGTCAACAGTTGGCACCGTCTGTGGGGAGCCCTACAAAAAGCAACTCGCGTAGTGAGACAAATGGCGGAAGGCGGAAACCAACAATCATCAGGGAGCTCGGCTGCAGATTGGATGGAAAAGATCGAGGAAAACCTTAGGAAGGAAAGGGAGGAAAACCAAACTCTACTAAAAACCATAGTAGACCGGTTGGAAAGGATGGAAGGAGCACGCGACGGAAAATTCGAGGCCGGGACTAGCCGGCGAAAGAGTGAGATAGCGGAAGGAAAGAGAATTGTTGATACAAGCGAAGACGACAGACCTCAAAGGAGGGAACCCTACAGGGTGAGATCCGTGGTAGTACAAAGGGATTCCCAAACCGAGGACACATGGGAAGAGGAAGATGACAAATCATCACCAGATCCCTCCTACGATAGCCCTCACAGTACCCGGAGGAGAGGAAAAGAACATACCGAAGAAGTGCGGGACGACGCAGACCCTGAGAAGCGCCGCTCCCAAGATAGCAGAAAGAAAAGAAACCTCAGAGGGCGGCATGGCACCAGGGACAGCGGTATGAAATCTTGGTTACGGGAGGAGCTGGTCAAATGGGGAGTATACCCCAACGCAAACAGAGGGGATATCCAGGACGTCAAAGATGAGTCCCCCCTCACGGAGGAAATAAAATCGGAGAAATTCCCGAAGAGATTTAACATGCCGACCATGACACCGTACAAGGGCCATACCGACCCTAACACCCACATTGAAAGTTTCACCCTGCTGATGGAGGTGCAAGGGGTAACAGGGGACGCCATCTGTAAAGTGTTCCCCCTAACTCTGGCCGGACCAGCCATTCTATGGTACAGGAGCTTAGCCCCAAGAAGCATCAGCAGCTTCACACAACTGAAGAAGTCATTCATACGACACTTCAAGGGGGCTTGTGTCCCCAGAAAGACGATTGGAGAACTCCGGCTCATGAAGCAAGGAGACGATGAACCTCTGAAGATATTTATTGAAAGGTACCATAATATGGTACTCAAAGTCGGAGGGTATGAATCCCCTGAGGCCCTGGAAAGCTTGAAATGAGCCTTAAGGGTCGGAAGACTATGGACCCACCTAAGGATCCAGGACACCCCGGACTACGCCACCGCCCTAGAGGTGGCCCGGAAGTTCGTTTTGTTAGAGAACGAAGAGAAAGTGTCCCGGAAAGGGAACAACATCAGGGATAGAACCACAAGGGAGGGCGCCCCCCGCCGAACAGAAAAAGAATCCAGAAGACCACCCCCGAAACACAAAGAATTCAAGCCACTGCACCGGGACAATCAGGAGAGAAGGGCGCCGACCCAAGTAAACCACGTGGTCAGGGAGGATGCATACATTCCCCTAAAGAAACCACTGGGGCAAATTGTCATGGAGATCCAGGGGAAAGGCCTCTTAGTGGAACCCGACCAAAGGAGGTTTCCCCCGGACAGAAGGAACCAAAAAGCTTATTGTGTACACCACAATTCCAAAGGACATGCAACCGACGGATGTAAGGATCTGCGAGAACAAATGGAAGATCTGGCACGAAACGAATATCTGAACAAATACATTGACCACGAGGTCATGCCAGCCAGACAAAGAGCCCGTGGACGCCAAGTCAATATCATCGCAGGAGGGCAGACACTAGCCGGAAACTCAAACCGGTCAAGGAAAGATTACAGCAGAACCCGAGGACCAAATGTCTTAGAAACAGAGCAGGTCACAGGGTTGTAGGGAGCTCGGTCGGTACCAATAATGTTCACTGATGAAGATGCCCGAGGAGTAAGTTTCCCTCATGACGATGCATTGATAATCAAAGCAATCATCAGCGGGTCGGAGGTAGACAGAATCCTAGTGGACCCCGGGAGCGCGGTTGACATAATTTCCAGAGAAGCACTGGACAACCTAGGGGTGGAATATGCAACTCTGACCGACGATAGCACTCCCTTATACGGTTTCGGAGGATCAGCTGTCATCCCACTGGGAAGAATACAGTTGGCGATAACTGTCGGGACACACCCTCGGACCCGGACGATTATGACGGACTTCACTGTAGTAGACTGCATGAGCAGCTACCAGGCCATCGTCGGGCGTCCCTTCATGATGAAAAAAAAAAGCCGCAATGTCCTGCTACCACCTGAAATTGAAATTCCCCACTCGGGAAGGGATCGGAATTGTGTGTGGAAGCCAGAAAACAGCTCGCAGCTGCTTCGCAACCCTCTCACGAGAAACTCTCTGCATCACCGAAGACAACCGAAAACGACAAAGGAACCAGTGAGAAGAAGAAGAAGACAGAAGCCCAAACGCCTTGCCAAACAAAAATGCTCGACTCGCTGCAGCTGAGGAAACAGAGGAGATAGAACTTTACGGGCCAGGAAGAAGTATAAAGATAGGGGGAAGCCTGAGCAAGTCTACACGACAAAATCTTCTGGAATGCCTGAAGGAATACCCGGACATCTTTGCCTGGGGATACAATGACATGCCGGGGATCGACCCGAAATTCATCAATCACCGCCTGGCAGTAGACTCATCTCGCAAACCGGTCAGGCAAAAGAGAAGGAACTTCAATCAAGAGAGGAGTAAAGTAATAGCAGCCAAGGTCGAGAAATTACTGAAGGCGGGTCTCATCAGAGAAGCAAGGTACCCGGATTGGGTATCAAACGTAGTATTGGTCAGGAAGAACAATGGAAAATGGCGAATGTGTGTCGATTTCACCGACTTAAACAAAGCGTGCCCAAATGACAGTTTTCCTTTGCCGAACATAGACCAGTTGGTAGACACCACAGCCTGTCAAGGATTGCTGAGCTTCATGGATGCTTTCTCCGGATACAAGCAGGTCAAAATGTGCCCGGCGGACGAAAAGAAGACAACCTTCATCACAGGATCAGGGGCTCTACTGCTACAAAGTGATGCCCTTCGGGCTAAAAAACGCTGGGGCAACCTTCCAAAGGCTAGTGAACAAGGTTTTCAAACCACTCATCGACGTCACAATGCTAGTTTATGTCGATGACATGATAACAATGTCAAAAGAACCAGACAACCACATGGACGACCTGAAGGGGACCTTCGAGCTTCTAAGAAGACACAACCTGAAACTCAACCCGGAAAAGTGTACCTTCGGGGTAGCTTCAGGGAAGTTTTTGGGCTACATGGTAAGTGCCCGAGGGATTGAAGCAAATCCATAGAAGATCCAAGCAATACTAGCCCTAAAATCTCCCAAGACAGTAAAAGAAGTACAGAGCCTAACCGGCAGAGTGGCCGCACTCAACCGGTTCATATCACGAGCAACTGACAAATGCCACCCTTTCTTCAAAGTAATCCAAAAAGCAAAGAAGGATGTCGACTGGACGTTAGAGTGTGAAGAAGCCTTCCAACAGCTGAAACAGTATCTGGTGCAGCCCCCACTCCTGGCTAAACCACTCCCGGGTGAAACATTATACCTATATCTGGCCGTTTCGGACCGAGCAGTAAGTTCAGTACTGATACAAGAGACCGACAAAATCCAGAAGCCTATCTACTATATCAGTAAAGCCCTCTTAGACGCTGAAACCCGGTATCCATTGCACGAGTTGGTCGCCCTTTCACTAGTTACGGCAGCTCGAAAATTACGGCCTTACTTCCAGGCCCATCCTATCAAGGTATACACCGGCCACCCCCTAAAACAAATTTTGCAGCGGCCAGAGTTTTCTGGCAGATTAGTAAAGTGGTCGGTAGAACTAAGTGAGCACGACATCGCCTACCTCCCCAGAGCAGCGGTGAAAGGACAAGCATTGGCAGATTTTGTCGCCGAATGTACCGACTCCTAGACCCTGGCTATTGACGAGGACAAATGGGAAATGTCTGTAGACGGGTCGGCCAGCACACAAGGCAATGGCGCATGAATCGTCCTAAAAAGCGACAGAGGAGAAGAAATCTTACTCGCCCTAAAATTCTCTTTCGTAGCAACCAACAATGAAGCCGAGTATGAAGCGATACTGGGCGGTTTGAGACTATGCACGGTGCTAGGGATCCAAAATGTGGTAGTAAGGAGTGACTCACAGCTGACCGTACAGCAATTAAGAGGAGCATTTCAAGCGAAAGAGCCTAGTATGATGGCCTATCTGACCGAAGTACGAAAGATGACGGAGAAGATGGGGGATGTGAGCTTCGAGCAGATCCCCCGAGAAAGCAATTGTGAGGCAGACTCCCTGGCACGGCTCGCCTCTTCAACAAAAGCCGAGCACCCCAGGATAATCCCATTGATTTACGTCCGGGAAAGAAGCGTGGGAGAGTCTAAAGTGGAAGTTCTAGAGAAAGAAGGCCAAGCATCATGGATGCAACCCATCAGGAAATATTTGGAAACAGGAGAAACACCGGAGGACAAAGCGGAGGCCAGAAGGCTGAGATACAAAAGCACCAAATTCTCCTTAATCGACGGGGTACTCTACCAACGGGGTTACTCAGTCCCCCTCTTAAGATGTCTTGCAGAAGACGAGGCAAATTATGTACTCAGAGAGATACATACAGGCATCTGCGGAAGCCACGCCGAAAGGCAAGGTTTTTACTAGCCAACCATGCACCAGGACGGCATAGAAGTGGCCCGCAAATGCGAAGGATGTCAGAAAAATGCAAACCTCCACCACCAACCAGCCGAACAGATGACCACACTGCTCAGTCCCTGGCCGTTCGCCCAGTGGGGACTAGACATCATTGGGCCAATGCCGCAAGGGAAAGGGCAGGCGAAGTATGCCATCGTGGCCATAGACTATTTCACCAAATGGGGGAGGCAGAACCATTGTCCACCATAACAGAAAAAGCCACTGAATTCCTGAGGAAAAATATCGTCTGCCGGTTCGGGATTCCCCGAGCCATCATCACAGACAACGGGAAACAATTTGACAGCAAGGGTTTCAGAAAACTCTGCGAGGACCTCCAGATCGCCCTAAGATTTGCCATACCGGCCCATCCCAAATCAAACGGCCAAGTCGAGGCGACGAACAAGACCATTAAGGGCAACCTCAAAGCTCGGCTCGGATCCAGCAAAAGCCTATGGGTCGAGGAACTACCAGAGGTACTATGGGCACACCGGACAACTTATATAGACTCCACGGGAGAAACCCCGTTCTCCTTACCATACGGATATGAAGCTGTCATCCCGGCAGAGATCGGAGTAGCCTCCCACAGGGTTCAGCACTACGAGAGCCAACAGAATGAAGGACTTATCAGAAACCACCTCGACCTGATCGAAGAAAAGAGAGAGAGGTCGGCCATGAAAACTGCAATCTATCAACAAATGATGGCCCGTTTCTACAATAAAAGCGTTCGGACACGCACCTTCATCCCAGGCGACCTAGTACTGAGAAAGGTTACCCTAAATACTCGAAAGCCAGAAGAAGGCTCCTTAGGCGCCAAATGGGAAGGGCCCTACAAGGTGGTAAAGGTGGTGAAACCAGGAGTATACATCCTAGAGCGACTGGACGGCACGAGGTTAAAGAAGCCATGGAACGCTGAAATGTTGAGGAAATACTTCCAGTAAAACTTCCCCTTCCCCCTATCTGTTTATAACAAAAAGGACGGGGATCCCAATACATAAGGCCTCTCTCAAAATAACCCACCAAGAATTGTAAAGAGGGGAGTTTGTCCCCAAAAACATAAATAAAACTTTCTCTTTTCAAAAGAAGGTTCTCGGCCACTTTCTTAAAACATAAATAGAAAGACCTACTCAAAAACCGGGGACAAACTTAGCACCTAAATACAAAAAGAAACGACCAAGCAATGAAGACTTGGGCAGCTCGGGGCTTGACCTTGCCCCACCGAGGTCATTCAGTTATCCGGCTCGGGATCGGGTTACGTCCCACCGAGTCATGCACGTTGGTCTGAGGACAGAACACTCCCTCAGGGCCAAGTACGTCTTTCGGCTCGGGGCTGGATTACGTTCCGCCGAAGCCCCTTCATTAATCAGCTCGGGGCTGGATTTCGTTCCGCTGAGGCCATATTCAGCTCGGGGTCGGGTTACGTCCCACCGAGTCATGCATATTGGTCTGGGGACGGGACATTCCCCCAAAGCCAAGTACCTCTTTCAGCTCGGGGTCGGGTTAAGTCCCACCGAGACATGCTCATTAGTCTGGGGACGGAACATTCCCCCAGAGCCAAGTATCTCTCTAGCTCGGGGTCCTCAGGGACATACCCGATGTAATGGATCCGTGAGAAGCATAGCACAGGGAGGGATGATACCCCTGTGGCGATTGCTTACTCCAGTGTTACTGAACATAAGGAGGAACATGCCCTTAATGTGTCGAACACTCTTCTGATCCTCACCTGCCCGATGTAATGGATCCGTGGGAAAGCATAGCATGGGGGATAATGACACCCCCGTGACGATTGCTAACTCCAGTGATACCGGGCCTAAGGAGGAACATACCCTTAGTATCCCGGACACTCTTTGATCCATTCATCATCCGGATCCGCGGGAGGCACAGCACGGGGAGGCGTATACCCCTGTGGCGTGTGCCTACTCCAGCGTGGTAAGGAGGAGCCCTCATACAACACACAGGCTCCCGAGTGAACCGACGTGTAGAGGATGTACCCTTACCATTCATACGCTCTCCTGATCCGAATCCTGGTTCGCCGGGACGCTGAATTGAAAGATTCAGAATTGTGTTTTGGAGGCCTCGGACAGGACGCTGTTTTGAGGCATCCCTGTTGTTATTTTTTGCAAAAAAAACGTTTTTATTTTGGGATAGGTGCTAAGTCACCCCCACCTTTTTTTTAGAAACTTGTTTTCATTTTTCACCGGTCTAGCAGGGGGACGCCCGTGCCAGTTTCGGTAGGGTTTCAAAGGATGATTCATTTCCCTTCTGAATAAGTCCCAGGGGATTAGTCGGCTCGGGGCTGGATTTCGTTCCGCCGATGCCATTTTCATTAGTTTGGCTCGGGGCTGGATTTCGTTCCGCCGAGGCCACTTGGTATTCAACTCGGGGTCAGGTTACGTCCCACCGAGACAACTCATTTTGTTTGGGAGGAGGTAACATTCCCCCAGAACCAAGTGCCTCACACAGCTCGGGGTCGGGTTACGTCCCACCGGACAACTCCTTTGGTTTGGGGGGGAGGTAACATTCCCCCAGAACCAAGTGCCTCACACAGCTCGGGGTCGGGTTACGTCCCACCGAGACAACTCTTTGGTTTGGGGAGGTAACATTCCCCTAGAACCAAGTGCCTCACACAGCTCGGGGTCGGGTTACGTCCCACCGAGACAACTCCTTTTGTTTGGGGAGGTAACATTCCCCCAGAACCAAGTGCCTCACACAGCTCGGGGTCGGGTTACGTCCCACCGAGACAACTCCTTTGGTTTGGGGAGGTAACATTCCCCCAGAACTAAGTGCCTCACACAGCTCGGGGTCGGGTTACGTCCCACCGAGACAACTCCTTTGGTTTGGGGAGGTAACATTCCCCCAAAACCAAGTGCCTCACACAGCTCGGGGTCGGGTTACGTCCCACCGAGACAACTCCTTTGGTTTGGGGAGGTAACATTCCCCAGAACCAAGTGCCTCACACAGCTCGGGGTATACGGTCGGGTTACGTCCACCGAGACAACTCCTTTGGACTGGGGACGTGACATTCCCCCGGGTCCAAATTCCATCATCAGCTCGGGGTCGGGTTATGCCCCTCCACCTCATGTTAAACTCCGGAAGGTCTCGGAGCATTCAGGCAAACAAAAAAAGCATAAAAGAAAAAATAAGAAAGAAACAGGAAACATACATAAATATATATAAGTGAATTGTAATGTTATTACACAAAAAAAAAATTAAAGTGTACATAGGGTCCCGGTAGGGTTACCCTTTCTCATTCAGCCCGCACAGGGGCAGGAACCTCTTCCTCAGCTGGCTCAGATGGCGGGAGAAGCGGCTCGGCATCAGGAGGAGGAGCTGCGGCTTCGACCTCGGCAGCAGGGGAGACCTCTGCTTCAGGGATAGGAGGAGGGATCTCAAGGCAGTCCTCGCCCGCGGCAGGAACCCCCGGTCGTTCTTCATGGGGAGCCTCGGAAGCCGGAACAACCGAAATGGGGGCGGGATCCATCACCTCCTCAGGTGGGGGAGGGAGCCACTTCCGAAACTCCTCCTCGGAAATATCCCCCTTACAATAGCTGATGGCCGCATAGATAGGGTCCATGTTCAGACTCGGCAGCACCATCGGTATCATCTCGGCACAGTCGCCAACCCCCTCAAGACGGATGGCCTCCTTCTCGGCCTCAAGATCAGCCTCTCTCTTCCCAAGCTCGCTCTCTCTCTCCTCAAGATCGGTCTCTCTCTCCTCAAGCTCAGCCTCTTTCCTCTCAAGACTATCTCGGGCCCGTGCAACCTCCTCGTCCTTGGTCTTCAACTTGGCCTCGGCACTTGCTACCTTCCCTTTCAAAACGCCAATCTCAGATTGGGCAACCTTCAGGTCCTCCCTGGCATTATCAGCAAGCTTTCTTTCCAGCACAGCGGCGGCCTTAAGAGCCTTGTTCGTTTTGAAGTTCTCGATGGCGGTCGCCTCGTGATTCTTAATCACCTCCTCCCGGTCAGCCAATTTTGCTTCCACTTCGGAGAGACGATTTTGAAGTCTTTGGGCCTGACCACCCTCGGACAACAGAGTCAGAAGAAGACCCTTATTCTTGGCCATGAGGTAGTTGCCCTGCACAAAAAAAAAATAAAAAAAAAAGGGGGGGTCAAGACATAAAGTAAAGAGGACCAACGACCCAAAAATCGAGAAGGAAAGTAAAAATACCTTTGCCATCTGAGAACTCATCTCAGTCACAATGGCTTCGGGAGATATATCCTCATACCTCGAAACCTCCCCCGGAGGAATCACCTCGGCCAATTCATTGAAAGCCGGCACTAAGTGTGAGGTAGCCTCCCGGATGCTTTCTCCCAAGTCATCCACCCCGAGGACCACAGAGCCCTTCCGTTTCTTGGAGGAGCCTTCAGATGACTTCTTCCCCCTACGGACGTCCTTCCTCTTGACCGGAGCAGCCTCCTCCTCTTCTTCCTCTTGAGCCAACTCGGTCTCCTCGGTCCCAAGCTGACGCCTCCTCTTCCTGAGAGGCTTCGGCGGACTGGCAAGACGAGCAGATCCCAATGACTGCACACCAGAAGGGGAAGATAGTCCCCGAGCACCCGTTTGGACTTGCCCTTGAGGCACCTTCCCAGCAGAATCAGGCTGTGCCCGAGAAGTTCCAACCTCAGCTTGACCGGTCTTCGTCATCGTGCCGGCCAACTTTTCAAGAAACTTTGGCCTCTTCGACATGCCTACAAAAAAAGGAGAAAGAGAAATCAGGATCCGAGAACATAACAAAGACATCAAACACATAACAGGCAAACGGGAAAAACATCAAAACAACCAGCAGACCTCCACCAATCCGACCCGAGATCTCCGGAGGGGCGGTCCGAGTAAGGCCCGAATCAACAAAGGCCGCATCATTAACCAACTTCCTCCAGTGGGCAGCATACCCCCGAGCCCAATGTACCCGCCTCCGAACCTGACGAGAAACCTTGGGAGCATCTCGCCAACAAGCTGGGAGGAACCAGAGAAGTTAGAAACCTAAGAAACTAAGAACGGGAATAAAGAAAGAGTGAAGGGGCATTAAACTCCTAACCTCCAGCCCTGAAGATGTCCGGAACCGAGACGTCCTCCTCAAACGATCTCAGGACCCGACCCCAATCCCCAGTAGCCCAGAACCAAAGGTCCTTAAAATTCTTGTTTGAGTCGGGGAGTTTCTGGACAAGGTTGGACGAGCTGTCATAAGCAGAGAGGTAATACCAACCGTAGTGAGTCTTTGGGTTGGACTTCAAACGATATAACCTCTTCACTTCTTCCAAGCAAGGTACACCCAAACCTGCCCGATGCCAAACCACATATATGCCGGCCAGAATCCTCCAACTATTTAAACTTAATTGGCAAGGGGCAATCTCCATCTCAGCCAGCATCCAAGCAAAATAACGTTGCATCGGCAGCCGTAGCCCACACTCAAAAAAGGCGGGAAGAAGTGCCACCGAGCCCTCATCGGGTTGACTAGCACGATCCATCGGGCCGGGAACTTCAAGGGCAATATCTATTGGGATGTCGTATCGTTGCCGCAACAGCGCCAGATCATCCTCGGTTATCTTAGAGGGACGGTTCATATCCAGAGCCGACGACCCAAGTTCTCCAGGTTCTGGGTCCTTCCGAGGAATCCTCTGACGATAGGAGTCTTGTTCAATCTCAGAGGAGTAGGGGTAGTGTCAAGGTCTTCTACACTAGGCGCCCCTGAGCCCGAGGAGAGCTCTTCAGCAGGGGGAGTTGAGATTTTGGCAGGCCTTTCGGAGGAAGAACTATTGTCGGACATCCCTAACACCCAGAAAAACAGAGAAGGGAGGGGAATCAGTCTATGAGGAGCTACCCACAGTTTCCGTACTAAACTAGATAGGGAGTCTCTAAAAGTGCCCTAAAGCAAGACCCATCAAAACCACAAATCTCTCCCTAAGCAAAATAAACAAACAGATTCACAGCATACAAAAGAGAAGAGATCGCTCAGAAGACTTACTTGTTCTTCTAAAAAAAAAGCAGGAGGTTGTACGGTGCGGTGGTGTCCGATCCTTATGTTCACAGCAAAGAAAAAGAAAAAGACCACGGTTGACCTTCGGGACCACGGAGTTGGACGGATCACAGAAAGGTTTTCAGAAGAGAAGGAGAAATTGCCGAAAAAAAAAATGGAACAGTGAAAGCCTCGCTTTCTTATAGTCATGACTGAAACGCTCATCACCATCGGTTGTGGCGGGAACCCGTCGGATGTTTGACAAGTGTCGAACTTAGAAGAAACCCTAAAGTTGATTTGATGGGCATTTAAGCGGACGTGACTGTTGCGTGTCTCGAGACAAGGCGCTGGAAAAGAGACCACAAAGCATTTCTCGACCTCAGATCAACCTCCAAACAGAGCAAAACTATTATATAGTTCCCGGCACCAACTAGCACACTTGTTGGAACCGAGAACTAGGGGACAGATGTTGATGGTGTTTTCAGGCACTACAACATTTAAGACAGTACGACAAGGGCAAAAGGGTAATTCCCTGACTGGATGAGATCATGTAATCGACCCGACCACAACATGTGAAGACCGACCACTTTGGTCCGGATGACCGATCACTATAAGGTCGGCAGAAACACTCTCAGCATAAAAGATTGTCGTGACCGACCTCATGAAGACCGACCAGATAGCGAGCCGTGTTCAAGATGACAACACCCCATTCATTGCGGATAAGATAAGCAAATTATCCTACTCTCACAAGGAGAAGAAGTCAGAATCCAAAAAGGAATAAGAAAAGAGAAGGCAGTACTAGACCAGGAATCCTTACAAGAAGAGAAGATTGAGTTCAAATAGGATTTCTTGTGCAAATAGGAGTCTGATTTCTGTATTATTAAATAGGAGGGTAGAGCATATGTAAAAGGCATCAAAAAATCATCATCATAAGAAGTGAGGGATCAGAATCATCAAGCTCTGATTTGTAAAAGCAAAGAAGAGACCCGAGGAGTGTATTTCAGTAATAAAAAGTACCACCCTGTTCTTGTCCGTGGACGTAGGTCGGATCCCAAAATCCGCCGAACCACGTTAAATCTCCTTGTCGATTGGTGTGTTTATCTGTCTTTTGCTAAATTTGCTTTTGGTTCCCCATAACCAAACAAATTCACCGTTGAAGGAGGATTACCTCGGAGGTGATATTCCCATATTACCCCGAGACCAAAATCAGCCGTCAACAAGTAACATACAAGATGTTGTGAAATTCAGCGATTTAAATTTTACCAATGCACGAATCGATAAATAATATAATGAATACAAGTAAAAATATCGTTCTCGCAAAAACTGAATAATCTTTAAATTAAATTCAAACTTACCTAAATGAAATTGTAAATGATAATGATAACTTAGAT
Organism: Zanthoxylum bungeanum; assembly: GCA_019454045.1. Classification (NCBI taxonomy): domain Eukaryota; kingdom Viridiplantae; phylum Streptophyta; class Magnoliopsida; order Sapindales; family Rutaceae; genus Zanthoxylum; species Zanthoxylum bungeanum. The sequence goes on from SKCR01040992.1 coordinate 142,988, forward strand.
GAAAATTAAAATAATGGAAAGGAAATAATAATGTGAAAACAAGATTGAAAATATCAAGGGAGCAGACACTACTGCATTTGACTTCATAATAAATAATCTCTTTAAAGTTTAAAGTAATCTTAGCATAATAATTTAACTCACATGTTGACGGTCAATTTTCCTAATTTATTCAATGTCGAAAATTATTAAACGTAAAAATACCCTATGGTATTTAGGTAAATTAACAATATCATAAACTCATCATGAATTATGGGAACTAATTGGGAGTTGCCATATCCCAAAACATACACTACAAGAAATATGATTTTTAATATCTAAAGATTTAGCATCGCCGAGTAAATCGTCAATAAATTTATAATTTAGCATCACCAAAATCCAACGATACTAAAATTAATAACATATTTTGTAGTCATAATATAACACCCCGATGATCCACGGCATGTCCAGTACAATAATTCATTATGCATGATGTTGATGGTGTTTTCAGGCACAATGTTATTTAAGCAGCACGACAGGGGTAAAAAAGGTAATTCACTTCTCAGTCAAGATTATTAATGTCGACCCGACCACTAAAGAGTCAACAGTAAGGAGCCGGGAACTTTACGGTTAGTGACCGAGCACTTGAGTTCAAGATGACCAGGCAATTATCAGGTCGACAGCAGCATTCTCAGTACAAAAGACTATTATGACCGACCACATGAAGACCGACCTCGTGAAAACCGAGCATAGGGCAAGACATGTTCGGGAAGATAAGGCATTATATCCATACAAGATAAGATAATAAGTTATCCTATTTTCATAAAGAAAATTGGTGAGTCAGAGTCCTAGTAGGATAAAGAAAGTAAAAGTAGTTTTGATTAGGAATCATTATGGGAAAAGAGAATAGTTTTGACTAGGAATCCTTGTGGGAAAAGAAAATTGTCTCAACTAGGAAATTCTTGTAGGATAAGGAATCTGATTTCTACACTATTATAAATAGGAGGGTAGAGTGTGCATAAGGGGGATCAGAATTAACATGAGAATCATCAAGATCAGACCTGTAAACTTAAGAGATATCAGAGAAGCATATCTCAATAATAAAAGTATCGTTCTGTTTGTGGCCGTGGACGTAGGCTGGACCTGATCCGCCGAACCACGTTAAATCTCCTTGTTGATTGGTGCGTTTATCTGTCTTTTGCTAAATTTGCTTTTGATACCCTATAACTAAACAAATTCACTATTGATGGAGGATTGTCTCAGGAGTAATATTCTCATATTGCCCTGAGACCAAAATCAGCCGTCAACACATGACATTTTATTATTTAGATAACCATGTATAAATAAGTTTCATACCTTAAAAATTCCGACCGGTGATTCGGGATAAATTTTCAATTTCAACACTTTTTGTTTAACTTAATTACGTCATAAACACCTTTTTAATATTTTGGCCGTAACATTTTCATACGATTTCTGATGTTTGTGATCTTTATATGGTCGGAAAGCTTAGAATGAGATTTATAATTTTCATGTCGATCATTTTCCCAAATAACCAAGTCAAAAACGCCCATCTAATGAGACTGACATGTGGCTCAATATTTGCCCCCTTTGACATGTGGATCAGCCCTTGATATCTATAGCTAACACTATTCACTCCTCTTTCCTCGGGCAAAGAAAATGAATTGTTCTCCATTTAAACAACAAAACGATCACCATTTCTCTGCACATCTCATGCATTTTGAAGTAGAAAATGATGATTCCAAGTGTAATCCCATGCAAATAAACTTCTATAACTCTTTCCTTCTCCAATTTTTGAGTTTAAGCATCACGCCACTGCAACCAAAACAGAAGAGAAAATCAAATCCAATCTAATTCACCATGGCCGAACCCTTTGGCCATTTCCCCTAAAAATTTCTTCTACAATTAACTCACCCACATCATATTATGCTCGAAACAAGTAAGAAACCAACAAAAATTTATTAATTTAACATCTTCTAATAAATTCATAACAATCCCAAAATCATCTTACATGAACATTAGTACTCACACTAAGACCTAACAATAAAACCAATTGTATCAGCTACATTACTTGATCAAGGAAGTAATTAAATGAAGCTGCTTACCTACAAAAAAAATTGAAAACCAAAATCTCCAAGGTTGTGGCAGAATCAGTCAAGTGGGAAAAAATTAGGGCTTTAATTTCCTTTGTTTCTCTTGCCAAATGGAATGCTTCACCAACTTGAGGGGAATAATTGAAGAAATTTGACAGTTGGAGATGTTCGCGTGATTCTGGGTTATAAATGCTCAGGTGAGCCGAAAGGAAAAAAGAGAACAAGACGTGGTGATGGGCGTGTGAATGAAGGAAGAAATGAGAGAAAAGAAAAGGAAAAACCCACCTTAAGGTCCCTGTACTCTCAATGTTTTTTACATTACACCTCTCTACTAAATTTTCTACACATTGCACCCCTGTACTCTCAATGTTTTTTACATTGCATCCCTGTACTAAATTTTCTACACATTGCACCCCTGCACTCTCAAAAAATTGACATTCCACCCTTATTTTAACGGCAAGTTAACGGAGTTGAGAAATATTCTGACATCACCCACCCTTATTTCGGATTGGACCGAGCAAATTTTTTTACTTTGAAGTTATGCTAGGGCGCATAACTATATGTTAGGGCACATAAATATTATGCTCATTCTGATACATTCAAAAATCCAACTAATTTATTGCAAAAATTAGATCAAAACTACGATCTTGGAGTGTTATTAATGAACAACAAAAAACAAACAAATATGCTTCACGGTTATCAGACATCATTCATAAAGAACGACAACGAGTATTACATGTCATGCGTGCACATTTATAGCAAACACCCATTTTTTTAGCTCTTCTCTTTTTAGCATAGGTGATTCTTCATAAACCCGACAGATATGACACAAATAAGGGTGGGTGATGTCAAAATATTTCTCAACTCTGTTAACTTGCCGTTAAAATAAGGGTGAAATGTCAATTTTTTGAGAGTGCAGGGGTGCAATGTGTAGAAAATTTAGTATAGGGGTGCAATGTAAAAAAAATTGAGAGTACATGGGTGCAATGTGTAGAAAATTTAGTACAGTGGTGCAATGTAAAAAACATTGAGAGTACAGGGGCCTCAAGGTGGGTTTTTCCAAAAGAAAAAGAAAAGAAAAGTCTAGATTTTGTACTTGATATGGAAATGGGCCTCATCTCCTTTTCTGTAATGGGCCTCACGCCCCACTGTTTTTGTTTTTGTTTAATTTTTAATCTTACTACCTCTTAAATTATTTTCCACCCCTTACTCTATTTCAAGTAACTGCCTTAACTAAAGAAAAATATTCCCAAAGAAAAATTTCAAAGTTAAATATTCTACGAGTATTATATTATCTTCCCCTCAAAAGAATTCTTCCTCGAATTCAAAAAGTAACGTGAAACGAAAGCAGAGAGATAGCTTACTAACCAGACTCAAATAGATACGAATATTGCTAATGCATAACATCATTAGGTTCCCACATTGCTTCACGATCACTATGATTCTGCCACACGACCTTTACCGACGGTACATCCTTTGAACATCCTTTGAACGTAGCTTCCTCACATCTCTATTGATAATGGCAACCGGCTGTCTGGATACGTTAGATCTTGACGCAAATCCAACACCTGTTGCTCCAAAACATGGGACTCATCAGGAATGTACTTCCTGAACATGGATACATGAAACACCGGATGTACCTTGTCCATATCGGTTGGTAAAGCGAGTTCATAAGCCATTTTTTCCACCTTTCCTAAAATTTGAAATGGCCTAACTTACTGTGGGCTTAATTTTCGTTTTTACCAAAGCGCATATTCTCTTTAAATGGAGAAACCTTCAGAAACACATAATCTCCAACCTGAAACTCGAGTTCTCTTCGCCTGTGATCCGCATAAGACTTTTGTCTACTTTGTGTAGTCTTTAACCTTTCCCTAATCAACTTAACCCTTTCTATTGAGTCTTGAATTAAATCCGGACCCAAAAATTTAGTTTCTCTAACCCAAACCAACACACGGGAGACCGACATTTACGTCTATACAGGGCCTCAAAGAGTGCCATTTGAATACTAGAATGGTAGTTATAGTTATAGCTGAATTCAATCAATGGTAAGTATCTATCCCAACTTCCCTCAAAGTCTAAATTGCAGTCTCTCAACATATCTTCCAAGATCTGGATAGTACTTTCAGATTGCCCATATGTATGGGGATGAAAAGCTGTGTTGAACCGCAGTTGAGTACCCAGAGCCTCTTGGAAAGACTTCTAGAACATTGAGGTAAATTATGTACCTCGATCAGAGACAATCGAAATGGGCACACATGCGATGACATAATGTTATCTAGATAAATCTGGGCATACTGAGACGCCGAATATGTGGTTTTTACCGTAAGAAAATGCAATGATTTCTTCAGTCTGTCCACAGTCACCCAAATCGAGTCAAAACTTTTTTGTGTCCGTGGAAGACCTGTAACAAATTCCATGGTAATTTTATCCCACTTCTATTTTGGAATTTCTAACCCCTGAAGCGTACTCGAAGATTTCTGATGCTCCGCTTTCATTTGTTGAAAGGTGAGGCACCTAGATAAAAATTATGTCACATCCCTCTTCATTCCTTCCCACCAATAGAACTATTTTAAATCTCGATATATTTTTATCGCACCATGATGCATAGCATAAGAGGATGCATGAGCCATATCCATAATATTTCTCTCTAGCTTCTGGTTTATGGGCACCACTGATGAGCGAAAAATATATCAATATTTATTGCCTCTTTTACTTAATATTTTGTATAGTTTCTCGAGTTTTATGAACGTTTTGATGTGTTTTAGTTTATTTTGCAGATAAAATAAAATCGGGACTTAATGAAATCAATCAGGACGAAATGTGGAATAAATAAGGGTAAAAACTGGACTTGACATTTTGATTTTGGAGATTGGAAACTTGAAATGGCGTTCTAACGAAGTACAATTTCAGAAATTTTAGCTTTGCGCAATCGTCGTATTTTGGCCATAACTTTTTATTCCGATATCATATTGAGGTGATTCAAGTTCCATATTAAAGAAGACTCAAAGCTCTAAAACTTTGAAGTTTATAAGAGTTTCGAATTCGGAAGTTGTCATTACCGAAACTGATAAACCATCTAGAAGTGTGTTATGTGTAATTATTAAAGTTATTTTCAAAACAAAAAAAAAATTTAAAAAAAATAAAATTGAAAATTGTCAATCTTCCACCAAACATCCAGAATTTGTGCCTTATTTGGTGGAGAAATTGGTGGAAGCCTTTAGATTTGCCTATAAATATCAAGCTAAACTTTGTAAAATTTTCATGCTTTCTTTAGGGGATTTCTCTATGAAAACCTAAAAAAAAGTGTCTTGCTTGTTTATTTAAGTTTTCTTGTATTTTCTCTTTATATATTTAATAAATTTTTATGTGTTTTTAATTACATCATTAGTAGGTAATCTCTTTTTGCTGGAGTCTGGGGTGAAACTTTTAATATAATATTTTAGATTTACTCTCTTAATTTAAATAAGTAAATTGAATTAATTATTTACCACCTATATGACCGGTTTTACATTATTGGACATAGTTTCCGCCTATATGGTCGGTTTAGGTGCTAACCTTGTTACCGCCTACATGGTCGGTTTATATGATTTTGTTACCGCCTATATGGTCGGTTGTACTTTGGACAAATGACATTCAACGCCTATATGGTCGGTTTTAATATAATTAATTCAAGAAATGATTAATTGATAAGGGAGTAATCTATATTTGAAGTATTAAAAGTGAAACCCCTAACTCCAATATTTTCTTTTATTGTTGTAATTTTCTTTACTTTTTAATTTTCTATTATGTTATTTTGTTTAATTATGCATTTTGTAATTTTAGGTAAGTTTTTTAACTAAAAATATTAGCTAGGGTTGTGATGAATTTCAATATCACCGTTTTATAAGTTGTTTTTTTTATGTTTTGGGTAGTATATTGGTTTATTTATTGAGTTTTAAGCTTAATACTTCTTGTTAACTGACCATTAATAAGATTGATTTGGTAAATTAAAATGAACTTGGAAAATGGATTTTAGGTTTTAGTCATAGACTCAATAGCTCACGATCTCACCTTGGGGTAAATGTCTCTTAAGTAGATTTTCTTACAAGGATAGGAATATACCTGTCGGGCGGGGGTAGCCATAATTGGAACTTAATCTTAATGAATTCAGAGTTTCTTAATTAACATAGGAATATAGTTAATTGGGTTACTTTGGGTATTTACATCTGACCATCGGAAGAGGATATTGAGTCTCTTCCTATCCTGTAAGGAAATCTACCTAAGAGTCATCATGCCCCAAGGTGAGATCGTGAGCTATTGAGTCTAATTCTAAACCTAAAATCCTTTTTCCAAGTTCATTTTAAGTTTACCAAATCAATCTTATGAATGGCTAGTTAACAAGAAATATTAAGCTTAAGGCTCAATAAATAAACCTTTATATTACCCAAACCGTAAAATAACCCCTTATTAACCGGTGATATTGGAATTCATCACAACCATAGATATGGTATTTAGTTACAACACATATCTAGGACTATTCAAAACATAAATAAAGTAAATGACATAAAGTAAAAGATTGAAAGTAAAAAGGTAAATAAAGCTATAAAGAAAATACTGGGGTTAGAGGATCCACTTTTATTACTTTTATTTTAGATATCTCATTTATTATAATATATTAACTTTGCGTCATAATTACCAACCGACCATATAGGCGGTATCTTGATTAAGTCAAATTTATGATTAAGTCCAACCGACCATAAAGGCAGTATCCCATTAAATCAGATTTTAAATAGTTTATATATTATAATTAAGGGAGATTAATCTAAATATTAGTAATAAAAGCTTAACCTTTCACCCCAGCAGATGAGAGTTACCTCTTCATACTGGAAAATAGAAATAAAGACTGAAAAGTAAAGTAAAGAAAGAACTATTGCATAAAATAAAATAAATCAAATACAGAAAGCTGTAAATAAACAAACAAGATACAATCTTCTTAGTATTCTTAAGGAAATCCCCAGAAGAAGGTATGAATTTTACAAATGAAATGGCTTGGTATTTATAGGCAAAATTTTGCATTCACCAATTTCTCCACAAAATTCTCCACCAAACATGGCACCAACATGTTTGGTGGAAGTTTGACAATTTTTATTTTTTATTTTATTTTATTTTTTTGTTTTGAAAATGACTTTAATAATTACATATAACACAGTTCTGGATTTTTAAAAAATTTCGGTCATGAAAACTTCAGAATTCGAAATTATTATGAACGACAAATAGTTAGATCTTTGAGTCTTCTTTAATCTGGAACTTGAATAACCTCAATCCGATATCAGAGTAGAAGTTATGGCCACAATACGAAACTTGCGCAAAGTTGAAATTTCTGAAATTATACTTCGTTAGAACGCCATTTCAAGTTTCCAATCTCTAAAATCAAAATGTAAAGTCCAATTTTTACCCTTATTTGTTCCACATTTCGTCCTAGTTGATTCCATTGAGTCTCGATTTTATTTTATCTACAAAATAAATTAAAACACATTTAAACGTTCATAAAACTCGAGAAACTATACAAAATATTAAGTAAAAGGGGTGGTAAATATTGATATATTTTCCGCTCATCACACCCTCAAACGTAACATTTTACTAGTCCTCAAGCAAAAAAATAAAATAAAATGCAATAAATAATTAAACTAAACCACTTTCGTAGGGATCACAGTTACATTTAGCGTATGCAACAAGCCTTTAAACCCCTAGGTGTCCCTAGTGGACGAGTTGTAGTCTTGTGATGGCTTACAGTGACGATACCCACAAACGTCAATCTAATGCACGTAAAAGTAAAAAGAAAAGAGAAAAGAGAATAAATATGTTAGTGACTAAACAAGTGAAACGTCTTATTCAAGTTAATAGTTATTTTTTCTTTCTAAATTACCAAATAAGTAAATTCTTCGATTATTTTTACCATTCTTCATATACACAGCCAACAAAGTATTAATCAAATCATTGTGCCAACAATATTCATAAGTGTAGTTGAAAAGAGAGTAATATTTTTGTCCTAAAGTTATATCAGAATTCACACCTTTTTTTAGCAATGGAATTTTTATTTTTTTATTTTTTTATTTATTTACAATATCTTCTATCCATGTAGCGAGCTTTGGGCCAGTGACTCCCAAGCCAGTTGGCTTTAGGGCACTAGGTGTTAAGACACCCTTACAGACTTAATTACTCGGATTTCAGATATCTTTTTTTTAAACTAACATCTTCAATCCATATAGCGAGATTTAGGTCAGTGACTCCCAAACCAGTTGGTTTTAGAGCACTAGGTGTTAAAATACCCATTCGGACTTAATTACTCAGATCTCAGATGTTTGTTTTTTTTATTCCATGGTATTTTTAGATGCTTCCTCCAATTAAACTAGAACACTAAATATTACAAACTTTTCACTTAGAACTCATGGTCGTATGTTACCATGCATATTGATAATACCTGTCAACTGAGCATATGAAGATCCAATTTAATCTGTTTTATGGAGAATTTATAAATTAAATAATTCAAAAGGAAATAAACAAAAATTAACTTGTTACGAAATAGGTTGGGATATATCTCAAGAGTTGAAATTCCTTACACACCTATCTCACACCAATTTCACCTGATTAGTCAAGTTAAAAACATAAAAACACAAATTTTTTTTTAATTTTTTCTAAAATTTTTTTAATTTTTTTGAATTTTTTTTTAAATTTTTTTACTAAAAATCGAAAAATAAAAACAAGGTACTAGTTAACTATTCCCCTCCCCCAAAGCTAAATGAGACATTGTCCCCAATGTCTTAAAAAGTAGAAGAATAGTTTAGAAACAGTACCCGGTGTAGACAACAGAACTTGACGACGCTGTTCTAGGCTCGCGGCCTAGTTGGGAAGTACGAAATAACATGGAGTCGCCACCCGGTGTGAATCGGGACAAAGATTTAAGGCCGCACTCACCCATCGCAAGGGAAGACCTCAAACCGTTGGGTTCGGAATGGTCCCTTACTTATGTCACTTGTGATGATATGATTTGTGCAATAATTTAATCGAGTCTACTCAATAATCATGCTCAAGGGTACTTAGATCTAACATGCTTTCATCCAAATAACTCCACGCAATGTAACACAACGAGCATATTGAATCATTAAATCAACATGTATAAATCATTATCCAAACACATCATAAACTAATAACATGCATAAGGAACAACCTAAATATGCTTTAACAAATAAATAACAAACTAAATTAAATCATGCTTTAAATAATAAATAAATGGCCTAGAACTATGACATGCTCAAATACAATTTTGGATGAGACGAGATACGTATATCTTAAGTGGTACGTGGCATTGTATCCCGAGTGCAGACCATACTACCGTCCATTCAGAATCGGCTATGGAATTTACGTCCAGATTTCCATCCGATATACCACAAAAGGGGAACACATATCCCGCTCATCCAACAATCACATCATGCTTCAAACGACTCTCATGCAATTATATATCAAAATAAATAAAACAAAAATAAAGAAGATAAGTAAAAAAGGGTGCCCTCAGGTCTAACCTCTTTCGTCGTCCAAGAAAGGGCGTTACACGTCCGTTGGAAGGGAGATTGATCCGATGCTTTTCCGATTTGTCTACTCAATGTCTTTCTTCGCTGTTTTGCTGTTCGGGCTGCTGTTTTTTGGTCCGTTTCGCTGCTGTTTCCTCGTGGTTTTGTGGTCACTGTTTTGGTGTATTAATGGATTGTTTTGTGCTGTTTTAGGGTACTGTTTCGAGTAGTTTTGGGGACTGTTTTGGGGAGTCTTTATGTGAGGTTATGGGGACTGTTTTGAGCAGTTTGGGGATTGTTTTAGGGGTATATTTTAGGTGCATTTTTGGGCAGTTTTGGAGTCAGATTAGGCGTGAAAACTGGGCAGTGGATGGAGGCTATTTGCGGCAGTTCAGGGCTGGACAGTGGGCGTGAAAGGGTGGCAGTGAAGGGGACTATGTTTCAGCGTGCAGTGAATGAGGGTTTTGGCGTGCAGTGGGCTTGATTTGCGTGAAGGTCGTGAGCGTGTTGAGGCTGTTGAAGGTTTGTGGAGTGTAGAGGCTAGGACGTGAGGTGAGGCAGCTGTTGAGGGGCTGAAACGGTGAGGTTTTTTGTGAGGACAGTTACGTGGGCTGTGGACAAGGGGCAGGTGTTGGATAATATGACCCATAACGTCACTATTTGTACAGATCATGGTGTTGTTGTACAAATTAACTATGTGACAAGGAAATTGCACTCTCATCATTTGTGATTAGATCACCATAGATATATAAATGAAGAGAGGTCCCTATGATTAGTTCCTGGATTGAGAATGATATGAGACAGTATCAGTCCGCGAAGGATTAATCATTAAATATCCCTAGCCGGAGTATTATCGAGACTGGACATCGATAATGCGGAATAGGCTAGTATTGCGCTTGTGAGCGTTGTGAGGGCACAATGACATAGTTATCATATATATAAGTATCGGATACATATGCAAGTGCGATAGGAGGTCGTGTTTCACCGATGGTACGGGAAACAGCTTCGCTCTGGATAGACCCCTCGGAATCCCATTGGTATTATGACTATGTGTCTATGGGAGGCCGAAATCAAGGTAGGTGTGTATAGTCTTAACCTGAGACTTACATCGCTAATACTTACGGTAATCGATAGACTTTGGTCTTGGTGGTACAGGGCTTTAACCGGTTCTGCGTACACCACTTCTGGGTTTATCAGAGAGTCGTAGTGTATTGGGTGTGATGTCAAGACGGAAGTATCACTTCAGTCATAGTGGAGATGATGTCACGCAGGATACGGTACTAGTGCTCTTGAGTGTTGCGCAACCAATCGGGATATTGTGACCAGGTCATGAATATCCGATTATAGAGACTATGTTACCAGACATCCGACATGTGCTTCGGACGGGGCAGACACTTATCCAGCCCCAGCCCTAACACGTGACTATCTGATACTGGGCCGATATACACAATACTTGGTATACTACGCTTGATACAGATCTTAAATATCTTATAAGAATATGTCCGGAGAATTGGGAAGACTTGGTGCTTTGCTAGAAGCCAACCTTGTCTAGTAAATCGGTAAAACGTAGTACTTGGTACTCACGTGTTCGGATAGTCCGATGACCGATTTGACTGCCAACATATCCGGGGATCTCATGGGTCGCTTCCCAAAGATTCACCGATGACGTATGACTCGCACTTTTATTAATCTGGGATTAATATGATGAGAGAGAAAATTAATCTGGATTAATATGATGAGAGAGAAAATTAATCTGGGAATAATTACAGAGATATTTTATCTGGGATAAAATATCAATTTAAAGAGAGAGAATGATTAATTTGGAATTAATCGATTAATTAATATATTTGATATATTAAATGAAATTGGAATTTCGACGCGGAATTAAAATAAGATTTTAATTCGGGCGAGCGAATTAATTTAGAATTAATTCGTTAGCGACGTGAATAGTGATTTCGCTAGGCGTAATCATTTAATTACGACGCAACGGAAATTCGTTAATTTAGAATTAGCGAATCCAAGCCCAAGATTATTTACGAGCGCATTCGTATTTCGAATTCGAGTGCGGCACGTCAAATCAAGCGTCAAATCGCTAGTCGCATCAAGCGTCAAATCACTTGTCACTTTGAGTGATGTGACTTGACAACTTGATTGAGTTGACTTGATGTGATGAGTGATGTGTGTGGTTGGCAATTAAAGCCAAATGTGTGTTAAATGAATTTCAAATGAAATTCATGTGTATTAGATACACAAATTACACACAAAATCGAATCACATTTTCCCTCCTCTCTCTCCTCTCTTCTTCTCTCATCACTCACGTTTTTGTTGTTCATGAGAGGCAGTGAACTGCCGACTTTTAAGAAGCAAAAATGGAGGGAAGCAAGTGTGTTTTGTGGCAAAACAAGAGTGCTAGCACACTCCGGGATCAATGCGAAGGTGATAGGGAAGTTTACCCATGAGCCGGGATTCAAATGATGAAGCTTGGAGCTTCAAAATCTTGTTGAAAATGGCGCAAAACAGACCACCAAACTGCTGCAGTGGGCGCACATAAGCAGTGGGCAGTGAGCAGAATTTTGTTTTTTGTTGCCTCCTTCGTCGCTCAACCGATCGATGTAAGTATTCTGCAACTTCCGTCGTTGTATTCACTTGTGTATCATGCTTGAGTTTTGATCTTGGGACCTATAGAAACTCCAACAATGACATCAAGAGCCTAGGTTAAAAGCATGAAAAAGTTAGGGCTAAAATTTGGGCAAACTTGATTTTGAGCATGATAAATTAAATTGGATAGATTTGTATGCTTAATTGTGTTTGAATTGAAGATTGATTGGGTCAATTTCAACAAATTGTGATTGGATCATTTTTCCCCAAATTACTACCTTGGCCGAAAATTGATGATGATTTAATGTCTTGGGATTTTTTGATTTTTGACAATTGGATGTGTTGGAAATCATTCGGGAATATGATTTGATGCCGATTGCGGAATCAATTGGATTGAATTCGAATCGGACGAAAAATCCCCAAATTGCCAAGTATGTCATAAAGCTTGAAATTGGGTAAAATTGATTTAAGCATGCAATTATGAAATTGGATGATAAAATATGCTTGAATGTATTTTAATTGATGATTGGTTGGATCAATTTGATTAAATATTGTTTGGAACAAATTTCCCCCAAAATACTTATGTTGGCCGAATAGTAACTTAGCCCTAAAGTCTTGGAATTTTGATTTTTAATTCATTGGATGAGTTAGAATCAATTAGGATGTTGATTTAATGTCGATTGTGGGATTAATTGGATTGAAACAAATCGGATATAAAATCCTCTCCTTGGCCGAGACTTAAAGAGCATGTAATGGGTTTGATTTTAATCAAAATGTGTTGGACATATGATGATGATAATGAGCATGATTAATTGTGTGAATTGATGTTTTAGAAATGTTAATTTGGGTGATTAATCATGATATACACTTTAGGTAATTAAATTGCGAAATTGGATTTGTGTAATTTAATTAATTGGGCTAATGTTGTTATTGGGCTTGAATTGTTGTTATTGGGCTTATTGGGCTTTGTTGTACAAAGTTTGTTTTAGGCAAAATTGGTTGGATCCAATTGGGCCCAAAACCGCATCCATAAAGCCCAAATGCAACATAATGGACCTTTATGATTTAATTGGGCCTAATGGGCCAAAATTAATTTAAAGGCTTATGGGGTAAATCCCGGATTGGACTTTGGTTGCGGGTTTGACCCGAGTTGACCAAAAGACCACGCCTTAAGAAATTAATTAAAAGCCCATTAGACTTTAATTAAATTAATATTGGATATTAATCGGGCTTTGAGACCCGTTGCGATTAAATTTGGAATTTAAGTCGAAAAAGGTTTATTATTAAAGTGTGATATTTAATTTGGAATTAAATAGTGAATTAGAATTAAATACAAATTGAATTGGATTTAATTGTGTAGTTTAATTTAATTCGGGAATTCGTACTTTAAGTACTTATTCGCAAAAAAGAGTTTGACTCGAACAAAATCAAATCGTTGTTTGAACATTGGATGATCACTAATTATCAAGATTAATTAATTGGATTAGATTGATTGATAACATGCTTGAGTGAATACATGGTTGTGATGCATGAATAATGTATATCGGATGGATATTAGATGGGTGGGGCAATTTTAGAAATTGTTGTAATAAATTTGATTTATTAATTGGACCTGCGTGTCCAGCCTTATCACCTCCTATTCTTTGTATTCTCTTCTCACCTATTCCCCTTAATGTAAATGAGGTTTCTTTAGAAGTGTAGTGTAACGGGTAGAAGAAAATTTTGTGCTAGCGGGAGAGAGAAAGTGAGAGATTTGATCTAGGATCAATGTGTAAAATATCCATCCGCATATCATTATTATTTTATCATATGCGCTTTATTATGTGTTTAGAATGCATGTTTAAGGGTGTATGATGATGAGACCTTAACAAAGATAATAAATTGGTTGCCAATTTGCACACGAAAACCCTCATAAAATATCATGCGTTTTTTCTTCCATTGAGTGATTCTCACTCAAGATCCGAGACGGCATTGGGTTGTTGGCCAAAGTCAAGCCCTTTGTCTGTCGAAGATGTGTTTGAATCACGAGGCTTTGTTCCATATTGGTGTCTTGTCCAAGTTGTGGTTTGTTGGCCAAAGTCAAGACCACTTCTTGTCCAACGACATTGATTACGAAGCTTCCATGGTCAATGGGTCCACGCTTGACTGGGATCACTAGGTTTGTTGTGCCAAAGCCAAGGCCTAGTTGATTCAGAGGAAATAGGTTAGGGTATATATTGGATATATAGGCATATATATGATATATGTTTAGGACTTGGATGTCCACCTACTGGATCTAGGAATTGGATTGGATCCAATTGATCTTAGAGATCTACCTAGTTAATTATCATACAATTTGTTGGCCAAAGTCAAGATTGTGTGATATTTAACGGGATCCTAGCCCACTAGGAAACACGGTTTCCCGAGTACTCGACAGAGGGTTAGAGGCTCGCCGAAAAATAGTGGGAGGCAAGAATTGAATTTGCAATACTCGTTCAATTACTCGCCATACGCGCTCATTTCAATTATTTTGTCATTAAATTAAATGTTAGTTGGACTAATATTTAAATTGTTGTTTTAATAAACAGTTGGACTGTATTATACTTGATTATATATAATTGGATTATATTAATCAATATATTTGAATTAATTAATTTCAGTTTACAGTTGATTTTATAATTGGATTATAGTAATCAATGTAATTGAGGTTAATTAATTTGGATTATATTTGATTATATAGTTGGACTATTATAATCATTATAATATATATAGTATCACTAATCGTTGATTAAATAGTTGGACTATTGTAATCAAGATAAAATTGAAAAGTTGGATATTAAAATATAATCTGGAATAAAATATTTTAAATGATTTAATTTTCAAATTGGGAATAAATAATAGGTTACTTTATTTGATAAAATAACTTATTATACCTTACGCCCAAAATTAAGCAAAATAAGTAGAGCATAAAATCTTTGGAAGATTTATGTGATGATGACTTTAATGCTTAATTTAATATACTTGTCATAAATCTAATTTTAGATTTAAGAAGTATTAAAATTGCAATTTATAATTCTTGGAGAATTAATTGACTATTCTAGAGGAGATAAAGTCAAAGTTTGCAATTGGGCATGTAGCACGAGGTGCACATCGTTTCGATATTCTAAAAACCCAAGGCTTGGCCTAAGGTTCCTAAATATTGAAAAGGATAATTGACATATACCAAAGTGACTACCATTTGGATATGGCAGACACGAAGGAATTAAAGAAAGGGCAAGGCTCTGACTTTAAAAATGTTTGTCAAAGTTATGTTCACAACTAGTATTGAAATTAGATTTTAAATACTTAGTGTGGTACATAAAATATATATATTGATGTTCAGAATCTGCTTTGAGCAGGATACTGACTTCAAGCTGAGATTGCTCTGCGAATCGGAAACGGGACGAAAGTCGCTGTTTCGACCGTAGATACCTAAGTTTAGGAACTACCCTTTGGGTGTGTACTTAAATTAGGAACTGTTATAATGTAACTAGTTTGACTAGAGACATTATCTCTATATCAGTGTTTAATCCATTGTGGATAAACCTTTATATTCTAGAACACTAAGTGTTTCATTATATAAAGATGATACTGAGATAAACACATTAGATGTGAATAACAGAATTTATATTTTGAATATAATTAAAATCTCAAACATATAAAATGAAAAATAAATAGCTCAAATTGATTTGATCAAGTAGAGACTTATTTTGGCATTGTTGTCTAGGACAGAATTAAACAAGACTCGTATATCCGCACTTTTGAAGAGTGGGTACTAGGACTGATTTGACTATTCAAATAAAGTCTACGAATCTAGTTTGTTAGGTAAAGTACCTAAAACACTGTTTACTTGGTAATAGTGTAAGTGCCACCGATCTGTTAGCCCTATTCATGGTGAAGTTAGTGGGCCCATATCTAGCTAGGCTAGATGTGAACATGAATGTTTCGTGACCTTAACGGATGTGGCATCACGTTATGGTTATGTGTTTCTTTTGAAGAACACAAATCGGAAACTTTTAGAGTTTCGACACGAAATAGACAAACAGATCGGCTATAGTATTATACCGTCACGGTAAGACCGTAATGGAAAATACTTAAGCAATAAGTTTCTTATATACTTGAAAGAGTATAGTATTCTTTCAAATGAGGACTCCTCCCGGAACACGTCAAAGTGACGGTGTGTCCGAACAGATTAACCGAATCATGTTAGACATGATAAGGCTAATCATGAGTCGCTCTGAGCTACCATTTCCTTCAACGGATAAGTTTTAACAGTGCAATAACTTATTTAGAATAAGGTTCCATAATAATCTGTTTGACAATTACATATTAGATATGAACGGAAAGAAACCGGGTTTCTCATTCCTGACCATTTGGGATGCTAGGCATATGTTTGGATGATACCAAACTAGAACCAAATTGGATAAGTGTCAATTGTAGGCTATCCTAGGGATACCATAAGTATAGTACTTATAAATCTCACATGAGAACAATATGATTGTTGCTCACCATGCGGTTTTCCTAAGAGGAATACCGATATGCAGTGGTCAGTGGGAGGATGGTGATACTCGATGAAAATTGGAGTAATACTGTTCGAGGCACGAAATCCTTAATGGAACACATATAGTTCATCAATGATGAATTTATACCATTAATCTTCGAATACACAAGAACCGCGTAGATCGGAGAGAGTCAGAAAACAACCTAGGGTATGGGTTTCTGATCTCACCTCATAAAGATGTTAATCTTTTAAGGTATACCAACTGACTACGTATGAGGTAGTGATACAAGGTATCGACTCCCTATTATGACAAAGTGTCATGAGTCCGAAATGGATTCCATGTATATCAACAAGTTTGGATACTAGTTGATGTACCATAAGACATTGTGCCTATTGGTACTTTATAAGTCTTCAAGGAAGACATACATGGAAGGCAACATACCAACGTACTAAGCTAGGCTTGTAAAGAAAAGTAGAGTTATCAACATTGTGTTGATTCCGACGAAACCTTTTACTGTTGCCATTGTAAATCCATTTGGATAATGCTTGCTAAAGCTGTGTATTTCATTTATGAAATATGACAGCTTAACGGAAAATCGCTTTCCTGAAAAGGAAACCTTTTGGAGGATTTTATAACATCCTGTCGGTTTTGTCGTACCATAACAAGCAAACAAGGTTTGCAGGTTATTCGATCCATGTTTGGATTGAAGCAAGCATAGGTTCTAGGAATTCGTTTTGATGTAATCATAATGGTTTATGACTTAATTCAAAACGAAATGATTCTTGTGTATATAAGGAGGTTAGTGGGAGCGCACTGACAGTGAAATTCCCAATAAAGCAATTGGTGAAAGCTTGGCTTTCATAGATATTCTTTCATAGAAATTCTCCGTAGAATTCTTGGGAGTAACAACCTTTATTCAAGGAATAAAGATCTACTGGGCTAGATTTGGAGTTGTTAACACTCTCTGAGAAATTGTACATTGAATAATGTACGTAACCTGGTGTCTCATATGCTTTGAGCATATGGAGTCACAATCAGGACAATCCAAGTGATAGTCACTGGATTGAAGTTAAGAACATCTGTTAGTATCTTAGAGAACTAAAGATGCTGTCTTAAATTATGGAGTAGGAGAACTTGAAGTGACTAGGATCACTGCTGCTGCAAGTTTCCAAACCGGTAAATACTGCGGTACTATAAAGTTTGAATAACGGGACAGTGAGCTGGAAATATTCCGAGCAAGATAACTGTTGCCGAATAAACAACAAATGCGGATTATTGCTGCAGCTGAGGCAGCAATAGAAGCCATTTGGATCGATAATAAATCTAATTAGATTAGATATAGTTCTTTTAGCAGCTGAGCTAGGCGTCAGCACAGGCTAAGGAATTAAAGGTCTCATCGACGATCCAGATATATACTCTATATGCATCTGATTCGTTCGGATCATACATCGTGGCGATGTGGTGATCGTGTAAATCGCGTCAGACGATAATCATGCAAATCCGCTAACGAAAATCTTTTCTCAGTAATTTGAGCGAACCGTACATAGTTCGGGTGTTAGACACTCGAGTGACTGGCTATGTGCCAAGTGGGAGATTGTTGGATAATATGACCCATAGCGTCACTATTTGTACAGATCATGGTGTTGTTGTACAAATTAACTATGTGACAAGGAAATTGCACTCTCATCATTTGTGATTAGATCACCATAGATATATAAATGAAGAGAGGTCCCTATGATTAGTTCCTGGATTGAGAATGATATGAGACAGTATCAGTCCGTGAAGGATTAATCATTAAATATCCCTAGCCGGAGTATTATCGAGATTGGACATCGATAATGCGAAATAGGCTAGTATTGCGCTTGTGAGCGTTGTGAGGGCACAACGACATAGTTCTCATATATATAAGTATCGGATACTTATGCAAGTGCGATAGGAGGTCGTGTTTCACCGATGGTACGGGAAACAGCTTCGCTCTAGATAGACCCCTCGGAATCCCATTGGTATTATGACTATGTGTCTATGGGAGGCCGAAATCAAGGTAGGTGTGTATAGTCTTAACCTGAGACTTACATCGCTAATACTTACGATAATCGATAGACTTTGGTCTTGGTGGTACAGGGCTTTAACCGGTTCTGCGTACACCACTTCTGGGTTTATCAGAGAGTCGTAGTGTATTGGGTGTGATGTCAAGACGGAAGTATCACTTCAGTCATAGTGGAGATGATGTCACGCAGGATACGGTACTAGTGCTCTTGAGTGTTGCGCAACCAATCGGGATATTGTGACCAGGTCATGAATATCCGATTATAGAGACTATGTTACCAGACATCCGACATGTGCTTCGGACGGGGCAGACACTTATCCAGCCCTAGCACGTGACTATCCGATACTGGGCCGATATACACAATACTTGGTATACTACGCTTGATACAGATCTTAAATATTCTTATAAGAATATGTCCGGAGAATTGGGAAGACTTGGTGCTTTGCTAGAAGCCAACCTTGTCTAGTAAATCGGTAAAACGTAGTACTTGGTACTCACGTGTTCGGATAGTCCGATGACCGATTTGACTGCCAACATATCCGGGGATCTCATGGGTCGCTTCCCAAAGATTCACCGATGACGTATGACTCGCACTTTTATTAATCTGGGATTAATATGATGAGAGAGAAAATTAATCTGGGAATAATTACAGAGATATTTTATCTGGGATAAAATATCAATTTAAAGAGAGAGAATGATTAATTTGGAATTAATCGATTAATTAATATATTTGATATATTCAATGAAATTGGATTTCGACGCGGAATTAAAATTAGATTTTAATTCGGGCGAGCGAATTAATTTAGAATTAATTCGTTAGCGACGTGAATAGTGATTTCGCTAGGCGTAATTACGACGCAACGGAAATTCGTTAATTTAGAATTAGCGAATCCGAGCCCGAGATTATTTGCGAGCGCATTCGTATTTCGAATTCGAGTGCGGCACGTCAAATCAAGCGTCAAATCGCTAGTCGCATCAAGCGTCAAATCACTTGTCACTTTGAGTGATGTGACTTGACAACTTGATTGAGTTGACTTGATGTGATGAGTGATGTGTGTGGTTGGCAATTAAAGCCAAATGTGTGTGAAATGAATTTCAAATGAAATTCATGTGTATTAGATACACAAATTACACACAAAACCGAATCACATTTTCCCTCCTCTCTCTCCTCTTCTTATTCCTCTCATCACTCACGTTTTTGTTGTTCATGAGAGGCAGTGAACTGCCGACTTTTAAGAAGCAAAAATGGAGGGAAGCAAGTGTGTTTTGTGGCAAAACAAGAGTGCTAGCACACTCCGGGATCAATGCGAAGGTGATAGGGAAGTTTACCCATGAGCCGGGATTCAAATGATGAAGCTTGGAGCTTCAAATTCTTGTTGAAAATGGCGCAAAACAGACCACCAAACTGCTGCAGTGGGCGCACATGAGCAGTGGGCAGTGAGCAGAATTTCGTTTTTTGTTGCCTCCTTCGTCGCTCAACCGATCGATGTAAGTATTCTGCAACTTCCGTCGTTGTATTCACTTGTGTATCATGCTTGAGTTTTGATCTTGGGACCTATAGAAACTCCAACAGCAGGTGTGCTGGTGATGCTTGCGAGAGGGAGGGGGTGAAGGTAGTGCGTGAAGTTGGAGAGAGGGCTGGTGCGTGGCTGAGGGTACGCTGATGACTGCTTATGCGTGAGTGTGCTGCATGTGGCGTGCGTTCAGGGTGCTGAGTGTCTTAAGTTTCTTGGCTTAGGGTTTATTCTTTTGTGTGTTTTTTGTGTTTTTCTGCCAGCCAGCCAGGGGTTTGAATGTGTGGAGAGGGGTTATTTTTATAGGGAATGGGATGAGTTTTACCTTTTTGGGGAAGGAATCAAATTTGTGTATTAATTAGGAGATATTTTTAATTTAGTATATGATAGGGAAAATCTTTTAATTAAGGGAAGTGATTTGATTTATTCTTTTTAGTTAAGGATATGATTTATTTAATTTAGGAAGGTGATTTAATTAAATTAGGAATGTGTTTTATTTAAATTAGGAATTTAATTTAATTTAATTTCAAGTTCAATTTAATTGGTGAATGTGATTTAATTTAATTTAAGTTTAATTTTAATTGGTTTTAATTATTTAATTTGTGAGATGTGTTTTAAATATTTTAATTATTTAATTTGTGAGATGTATTTTAATGGGTTTGGTGTGTTTTAAAACAGAGGTCCAACAAGCGAACCCGAAGCGAGTTAAATCTGACAAAATACTAATTCCCAACTTTACCCTTCCAACGTCCGTTTCCCGCTGCTTTCACAACTAAAGAGGTAGTGTCTCCATACGAGACTCATCATCGGGCTAATATGCAAAAATTCAATGCCTACAGTCGCCCCCACTTTGATGGGACTTGTGCAGTGTGTGACAATGACAATTCCTATCAAATTACGTGCAATGCATTTTTTACTTACCTGGCTCGCCAGCTGTCACCTGGTCTGCCTGCTGCTTTGAACTGAGTTGATATGGTGGCGAGGTGCCTCAACCCCTGGGCTTTGTTCCCGAAC
Source organism: Zanthoxylum bungeanum (assembly GCA_019454045.1). Lineage (NCBI taxonomy): Eukaryota > Viridiplantae > Streptophyta > Magnoliopsida > Sapindales > Rutaceae > Zanthoxylum > Zanthoxylum bungeanum. The sequence goes on from SKCR01040992.1 coordinate 164,315, forward strand.
CACCGAATGTGAACTGTGCTGATGATGCAGTGGGCCCTCGACCCTGGGACGCATCCCGGAACTGCAACTGATGTGTGGGCCCTCGACCCTGGACATGCATCTCGACCCGGAACTACAACCGACAACGGGGGCACCTCGACCCTGGGCACGCATCTCGACCCAATACCACTGACAATAGGGACCTCGCCCTGAATATGATGATATAGTGGGCACCTCGACCCTGGGCACACATCTCGACCCGGAACTACAACCGACAACGGGGGTACCTCGACCGTGGGCACGCATCTCGACCCAATACCGCTGACAATAGGGACCTCACCCTGAATATGATGATGTGTCATTCCTAGCGTGCTAAACCCCGTACCTAGGGCGTCGCGGTTGCATCTCCGTATCTAGAGTGCCACAGTGATGTTGTTGTTGTCTGAATGCTAACCCCGTACCTAGGGTGTCGCAATGACGTCTCCGTACCTAGAGAGCCACAAATGTCTGAGTGCTAACCCCGTACCTAGGGTGTCACGGTGACGTCTTCGTACCTAGAGAGCCACAAATATCTGAATGCTAACCTCGTACCTAGGGTGTCGCAGTGATGTCTCTGTACCTAGAGAGCCACAAATGTCTGAGTGCTAACCCCGTACCTAGGGTGTCGCAGTGACGTCTCCGTACCTAGAGAGCCACAAATGTCTGAGTGCTAACCCCGTACCTAAGGTATCACAGTGACGTCTTCGTACCTAGAGAGCCACAATAGTCTGAATAATCCACATGCCGTACCTGGCGTGCTAACCCCGTACCTAGGGTGTCGCAGTAGTCTGAGTGCTAACCCCGTACCTAGGGTGTCGCTGATATGATGATGGTCCATTTCCGAACCGTTCTCCATTTTCGGAGTGCCATTTTCGGTGAGTGATGAGATAATGGTCCATTTCCGAACCGTGCTCCATTTCCGGAGTGCCATTTCCGACATGCTAAACCCCATTTTCGAGGCATCGCTGGTATGATGATGGTCCATTTCCGAACCGTGCTCCATTTCCGAAGTGCCATTTTCGGCATGCTAAACCCCATTTCTGAGGCATCGTTGATATGATGATGGTCCATTTCCGAACCGTGCTCCATTTTCGGAGTGCCATTTTCGGCATGCTAAACCCTATTTCCGAGGCATCGCTGATATGATGATGGTCCATTTCCGAACCGTGCTCCATTTCCGGAGTGCCATTTTCGGCATGCTAAACCCCATTTCCGAGGCATCGCTGATATGATGATGGTCCATTTCCGAACCGTGCTCCATTTCCGGAGTGCCATTTCTGGCATGCTAAACCCCATTTCCGAGGCATCGCTGATGTGATGATGGTCCATTCCGAACCGTGCTCCATTTTCGGAGTGCCATTTTCGGTGAGTGATGAGATAATGGTCCATTTCCGAACCGTGCTCCATTTCCGGAGTGCCATTTCCGACATGCTAAACCCCATTTTCGAGGCATCGCTGGTATGATGATGGTCCATTTCCGAACCGTGCTCCATTTCCGAAGTGCCATTTTCGGCATGCTAAACCCCATTTCCGAGGCATCGTTGATATGATGATGGTCCATTTCCGAACCGTGCTCCATTTTCGGAGTGCCATTTTCGGCATGCTAAACCCTATTTCCGAGGCATCGCTGATATGATGATGGTCCATTTCCGAACCGTGCTCCATTTCCGGAGTGCCATTTTCGGCATGCTAAACCCCATTTCCGAGGCATCGCTGATATGATGATGGTCCATTTCCGAACCGTGCTCCATTTCCGGAGTGCCATTTCTGGCATGCTAAACCCCATTTCCGAGGCATCGCTGATGTGATGATGGTCCATTTCCGAACCTTGCTCCATTTCCGGAGTGCCATTTTCGGCATGCTAAACCCCATTTTCGAGGTATCCCTGATGTGATGATGGTCCATTTTCGAACCGTGCTCCATTTTTGGAGTGTTACTGTGATATGGTGTGATGAGGTCCATTCCCGAACCGTCACCGTGTTATGGTCCATTCCCGAACCAATCTCCATTCCCGGAGTGTTACTGTGATGAGGTGTGATGAGGTCCATTCCCGAACCATCACCGTGTGGTGGTTCATTCCCGATCCGATCTCCATTCCCGGAGTGCCATTCTCGGCATGCTCATTCCGAGCTGTCCATTCCCAGATTGTCCATTCCCGGACTATATCTCCATTCCCAGCGTGCCATTCTCGGCGTGTCCATTCCCGGACTTATCCATTCCCGGACTATATCTCCATTCTCGGAGTGCCATTCCCGGCGTGCCATTCTCGGCGTGTCCATTCCCGGACTGTCCATTCCCGGACTATATCTCCATTCCCAGCGTGCCATTCTCGGCGTGTCCATTCCCAGACTTATCCATTCCCGGACTATATCTCCATTCTCGGAGTGCCATTCCCGACGTTCCATTCTCGACGTGTCCATTCCCGGACTAAACTGATCTGATGTAATGTGGGCCTCGCCCCAAGAATGGCATACCCGACAAGACTGATACTGATAAAGATGTGGGCCTCGCCCCCAGAGTACCATACTCGGCAAGACTGATACTGATGCTAATACGGGCCTCGTCCCAAACTGATGCTGATGTGGGCCTCGCCCAAAACTGATGTTGACGTGGGCCTCGGTCCTGGGATTCATTCCAAATTCTGACGACATGGGCCTCGGCCCTGGGATTCATTCCAAATTCTGAAGACGTGCGCCTCGGCCCTGGGATTCATTCCAAATTCTGAAGACGTGGGCCTCGACCCTGGGATTCATTCCAAATTCTGACGACGTGGGCCTCGGCCTTGGGATTCATTCCCTGGATTCATTCCAAATTCTGATGACGTGGGCCTCGGCCCTAGGGTTCATTCCCTAGATTCATTCCAAATTCTGACGATGTGGGCCTCGGCTCTGGGATTCATTCCAAATTCTGACGATGTGGACCTCGGCCCTAGGATTCATTCCCTGGATTCATTCCAAATTCTGACGATGTGGGCCTCAGCCCTGGGATTCATTCCCTGGATTCATTCCAAATTCTGACGATGTGGGCCTCGGCCTTGGGATTCATTCCAAAACTCCGTTGATATGGGCCTCGGCCCTGGGATTCATTCCCTGGATTCATTCCAAATCTCATGTTGACGTGGGCCTCGACCCTGGGATTCATTCTCGATGCTGCTGATAATATGGGCCTCGACCTTGAGTTGATATTGATGTGGGCCTCGCCCCAAACTGATACTGATGTGGGCCTCACCCCAAGACTGAAACTGATGTGGGCCTTGCCCCAAAACTGATACTGATGTGGGCCTCAACCCCGGGACTCATCCCCAAATGATTATTGATATGGGCCTCGACCCCAAACTGAAACTGATGTGGTCCTCGCCCCAAACTGATATGGGCCTCGCCCTAAACTGATACTGATGTGGGCCTCAACCCCGAGACTCATCCCCAAACGAATACTGATATGGGCCTCGACCCCAAACTGAAACTAATGTGGGCCTCGCCCCGAACTGTTAGTGATATGGGCCTCGCCCCTGAACTGATATTGATATGGGCCTCGCCCCAAACTGATACTGATATGGGCCTTGCCCCTATGCTGACTCTAATGTGGGCCTCGCCCCATGCTGATACTGATATGGGCCTCGTCCCAAACGGATACTGATGTGGGCCTCGCCCCCATGCTGATACCGATATAGGCCTCAGCCTTGAGACTCATCCCCAAAACTACTACTCGTATGTTGCTGATTCTGGTTGGCTTGTCTTTGCCGCTTTCTCTTTTTCTTATTTGAAACATGTGAATGCAAAATGAAACAAACACAAAAAATAATGCAAAAATACGTTACGTGTATGCATGCATGCATGAATTTCCTATTCTGTTGGGTTAGGTCTTCCACCAGTTCTCCAGGCGACTGCTCAGTCTTCTCTCTGGTCTCATGACTCAATATCTTGTTATGTCCTTGATTCACGGTGTGGTAGACTGGCCACCCCCAGTCTTGGTTTAGCATTCTGCTCTCCGCTGTTTGTATTTGGTCAAGATGAACCATATGGTGGGGCCTTCCATATCATCATGCTATATCACATTCTACGAAATAGTCTCAATAGTTATACATATCATTGTCCTCAAAGAATGCTCAGTAATGAAACCAGAGACATTCAAAACACTCAATGCAACTCAAATCTGAGTTTTTGAATAAATGATCTATGTCAGACTCAAAGTGTGTGTGTGCAAAGCTTCTTTCACAGCTTGATCCTTAAGCAAGCCAACTCAATGATTTCGTTTCAAAAATCGGGATCGATGGGTCAAACCAACCTAGATATCTTAATTATGCATGCAGTAGCTTTTCCATGCTCAATGTGGTATGATTTTATTTTTCTTTTCCTTTGTCTCTCGTTTCATTTTGAACTTCATTTTTCTCTTTTTTTTTTCTTTTTTTTCAACACACCTACCCTTTAAGGTAGCATTTCTCCTCATGGTGGTCCTAATACTCGCCCATGGGTAGCTTCACGCTTATTGGTTATAGGTGGTTCAATTCTTTTCATTAGAGACTTTTCTTTCATTTTCAACCATACCACACTTCATAACATAAGCAAATCAAGATAGACATCTAAGCAAACAGTCATTCACCGACCCACAATTTCTTCAACTAGTCATCTTGCCAGTTACTCAGGTTTTCACCGCTAAGAACCTATAGTGGAGTGTTTACGAGTCTAACATAGATCAATCACTCAAAGTATCAGATAAAAGAACATCAAGAGTTTATCGTTTGTAAGATTTCACCCTAAAGCAAACGATTTCATCATTGGACTTATGCCTAACTATTAAGGACTAAAAACAAACAACAATTTTTTTTTCTCTTTTTTTTCTCTTTTTTTTCTTTTTTCCTTTTTCTTTTCACTCTCTTTTTTTCTTTTCACTCTCTCTTTTTTTTTTTATCTTTTTTCTCCTTTTTTTTTAAGGCCCCCCCAATGATCTTTCTATCCTTACCTTGAGGTTTTCTGTTTCTCGATTTCCTCTTCCCCGCTATCCATGTTTGCTAAACTCCTCTTGACAATCCTCTTTTTTTTTTTCTCTAACCCAACAGATATCTATGATGGCTTTTAAGACATAGAGGGTTAACATGATGCATGTATGCATGAGATGCATGCGACATATGAGATATAATATGCATGTGGTTATCAAAAGCATAAAATGGGCAACTTCTACAGGATATAAAACTATGGTTCTCATGCGGGTTTATGACAATGCCTTTAACTAAACCCCTTCAACCTACTATAGACATGGTTAACTAAAGCACAAATCATAAACATCACAAGACATTATTTCGGGGCCAATTCTCTATCCCCAGTGGAGTCGCCAGACTGTAGACAACAGAACTTGACAACGCTGTTCTAGGCTCGCGGCCTAGTTGGGAAGTATGAAATAACATGGAGTCGCCACCCGGTGTGAACCGGGACAAAGATTTAAGGCCGCACTCACCCCTCGCAAGGGAAGACCTCAAACCGTTGGGTTCGGAATGGTCCCTTACTTATGTCACTTGTGATGATATGATTTGTGCAATAATTTAATCGAGTCTACTCAATAATCATGCTCAAAGGTACTTAGATCTAACATGCTTTCATCCAAATAACTCCACGCAATGTAACACAATGAGCATATTGAATCATTAAATCAACATGTATAAATCATTGTCCAAACACATCATAAACTAATAACATGCATAAGGAACAACCTAAATATGCTTTAACAAATAAATAACAAACTAAATTAAATCATGCTTTAAATAATAAATAAATGGCCTAGAACTATGACATGCTCAAATACAATTTTGGATGAGACGAGATACGTGTATCTTAAGTGGTACGTGGCATTGTATCCCGAGTGCAGACCATACTACCGTCCATTCGGAATCGGCTATGGAATTTACGTCCGGGTTTCCATCCGATATACCACAAAAGGGGAACACATATCCCGCTCATCCAACAATCACATCATGCTTCTAACGACTCTCATGCACTTATATATCAAAATAAATAAAACAAAAATAAAGAAGATAAGTAAAAAAGGGTGCCCTCAGGTCTAACTTCTTTCGTCGTCCAAGAAAGGGCGTTACACGTCCGTTGGAAGGGAGATTGATCCGATGCTTTTCCGATTTGTCTACTCAATGTCTTTCTTCGCTGTTTTGCTGTTCGGGCTGCTGTTTTTTCGTCCGTTTCACTGCTGTTTCCTCGCGGTTTCTGGTCACTATTTTGGTGTATTAATGGATTGTTTTGTGCGGTTTCGGGGTACTGTTTCGAGTAGTTTTGGGGACTGTTTTGGGGAGTCTTTATGTGAGGTTATGGGGACTATTTTGAGCGGTTTGGGGATTTTTTTTGGGGTGTATTTCAAGTGCAGTTTTGGGGTCAGATTAGGCGTGAAAACTGGCAGTGGATGGAGGCTATTTGCGGCAGTTCAGGGTTAGACGGTGGGCGTGAAAGGGTGGCAGTGAAGGGGACTATGTTTCAGCGTGCAGTGAAGGAGGGTTTTGGCGTGTAGTGGGCTTGATTTGCGTGAAGGTCGTGGCGTGTTGAGGCTGTTTAAGGTTTGTGGAGTGTAGAGGCTATGACGTGAGGTGAGGCAGTTGTTGAGGGGCTGAAGCAGTGAGGTTTTTTGTGAGGGCAGTTACGTGGGCTGTGGACAAGGGGCAGGTGTGCTTGTGATGCTTGCGAGAGGGAGGGGGTGAAGGTAGTGCGTGAAGTTGAAGATAGGGCTGGTGCGTGGCTGAGGGTACGCTGATGACTGCTTATGCGTGAGTGTGCTGCAGGTGGCGTGCGTTCTGAGTGTCTTAAGTTTCTTGGCTTAGGGTTTATTCTTTTGTGTGTTTTTTGTGTTTTTCTGCCAGCCAGCCAGGGGTTTGAATGTGTGGAGAGGGGTTATTTTTATAGGCAATGGGATGAGTTTTACCTTTTTGGGGAAGGAATCAAATTTGTGTATTAATTAGGAGATATTTTTAATTTAGTATATGATAGGGAAAATCTTTTAATTAAGGGAAGTGATTTGATTTATTCTTTTTAGTTAAGGATATGATTTATTTAATTTAGGAAGGTGATTTAATTAAATTAGGAATGTGTTTTATTTAAATTAGGAATTTAATTTAATTTAATTTCAAGTTCAATTTAATTGGTGAATGTGATTTAATTTAATTTAAGTTTAATTTTAATTGGTTTTAATTATTTAATTTGTGAGATGTGTTTTAAATATTTTAATTATTTAATTTGTGAGATGTATTTTAATGGGTTTGGTGTGTTTTAAAACAGAGGTCCAACAAGCGAACCCGAAGCGAAACAAGCGAGTTAAATCTGAAAAAATACTAATTCCCAACTTTACCCTTCCAACGTCCGTTTCCCGCGGCTTTCACAACTAAAGAGGTAGTGTCTCCATACGAGACTCATCATCGGGCTAATATGCAAAAATGCAATGCCTACACCCGGTTAGCTGAAATTCTACATCTAAAAAGAAAATTAAAGGTTAAGATCCAGATTTATCTGACGCTTTTTACCACGATCATTATCAACCAGTTTATCTTTCAAAGGATAGGGTCAATTTGTGGTTCAAAGACTAAAATTTGGTCAATTAAATCATAGGCAGTTCTGGCAGTGAAGATCATTTCTTTTACAGGTTTTGATACAAACCCATTTCTACGGGCATCATCAAGAAACAGACAAAGAAAATCATAAAATCCATCAGCTTTAAACAGTCTAATCGGTTTCTCGTGTATGTTCAGGTTCGCCCAAGATAGTACTGTAAAAATTTCCTCCATCGTACCTAAGTCACCTGGAAAAGCAATAAAATCATCAACACGATTAATCATTTCCACAAGTCATTCGGACATACCTGGCATGATAAGTTCCTCTGCGTTTGATGGTCCTATCAGATTCGATTCTGCCAAGGGTTTTGGGATGATTCACAGAACTTGACTACCTCATTCATGTACGGCCCTTGAAAAGTACCCCATTAGTCCAAGATTGCCACCACCATATACTAGGGCATATTTCTTTCAGCTGTGACTCGACCCAATTCATGTGCTGCCGCTATGAATTCTAGTTTAGAACCAGCACTAGTTTAAAACACACAAATGTTTACAACTCGTCTTCTTGAAGTTGCTTCCATTTTTTTTATGTATTTTTTTCTCAAGTCCGATGCCTTCAAGAGTGTAATGATGAGTTGAATTGATAGAACCTGAAAAACAGTGAGTAATAATAGCACTAGTACCTGCCAAATGATAATTATTAGCTAAACAGTAAAATATATCGTGAAAGTCAAAAAGTTTGGATCCTGTCGGAGAAAATAAAAGAAAATAACAAAAAAAATCACAATTATTAGATAAATACAAAGAGATAATAATATTTACAAGAAGTAACGGCTTTAATGACGTCTATGCGTCATGGACAAGCTTCCCATCCAATTTTCTTTTAAATTGGCAAACAAGGTGATGAGTGGTAAAACTATCACTATTTCCCACTCATTTAAACTTAACATTTTGTATAGTTTCTTGAGTTTTGTGAATGTTTTGATGTATTTATTGTTATTTTGCAGATAAATAAAGTTTGGAAAGCATTTGAGACAAATTGGGGCTAAAACAGACAAAAAAACAAACAAAGGGCAAAATTGTAATTTTCGGCGTCGCGACGCCGAGGACCTACGCATCGCGACGCCCAGCTCAGCCGCCTTGCCATGTGTCGCCAATTCAACGAGCAGAAATTTTCAGCCGCCTTGCCACGTGTCAAAAAATCAACGAGCCGAAATTTTTCAGCCGCCATGCCACGTGTCCGGTGAGACGCGAGCAGCCAATGAGAGTCGGACACGTTAGCGCATCGCGACGCGAAAATGCTTGCGCGGCGGGACGCGCTCCACTTACTCGGGCCTATAAATAGATTTCGATTTTTCAGTTTCAAATGTACCACTTCCTCTTAAATCTTATATATAAATTGGGAGTTCTCTTCTTAGTTTCTTTAAATATTCAGTTTCAATTACGTTTTGTAGTAGTAATTCTCTTATATAAATATTACTTTTACTTTCTCAATTTTTTTTACTTTTACTATTCATCCATGAGGGGGTAACTTCTCTATGCTGAGGTAATAAGGTAATACTTTTACTTTTGCTATTTAGATTAATCTCCCTTAAAATATAATATATAAACTATTTAAAATCTGAATTAATAAAGGATACCGCCATTCTGGACGCTTGGTTATTCAATTTAAATTGGTTAATCTTGACTTAATGAGGATACCGCCATACTGGACGGTTGGTTTAAGTTTATATTTCTGTTCCGCCTTATGGCTGGTATATTTGAATTTGACTTAATCAGGATACCGCCATTCTGGACGGTTGGTTTAAAATATCATAAGATTATATATTATTTTATTGGGAGATATCTAAATAGTAAATAGTAGAAGTTAATTCCTTTTACCTTAGCATTTCATTTCATTTCTTTGCAAATTATTATTCTACAATTACTTTTCAGCAATTTCACTTTATGTCTTTTAAGTTTTTATCAGTTTTAGTTATGTGTTTTAACTAAGTTAAATATCTAGGGTTGTGATAAAATCTAATATCACCGGTTTATAAAGGGTTAGATTATAGTTTGGGTAATTAAAGAGTTATTTGTTGAGTCATAATCTTAATTCCTTTTATTAACTGGCCATTAATAAAATTGACTAGATAAAACTTAAAATGAACTAGACATAGGGAATTTAAGTTTAAAGACCTTATACTCAACAACCCACGATCTTCTTTAAGGATAGATAAACCTTTAATAGATTTCCTTACATGATAGAAATATACCTGTTGGGCGGGGGGGGTAATCATAATTGGAATTCAAACTTAATGAATCTAGGTAATTTGGTTGACATAGACATATGATTCAATTGAATTAATCTAGGTATTTGTAAATGACCATCGGAAGAGGCTTTTACATAATTTAATAATCCAGATTAATAAATCAATATTTACCCAACTATGATTTAACTACTTCATGGTTTAAATAATATTGGAAGAATTCACAACCCTAGATAGTTTTAATTCTCATTAATCTACTCTCAATTTCTTTTACTTGTTTTAAATTTAGAATCATCATTATCTTTTCAAACAACTTGTTAGATATTAGTAATCACTTGACCTCATAAAATTAATAGAATAGATATTAAGTCCTCGTGGGATCGATACTTTTTATACTACTTGAACGATACATGCGCTTGCGTTATACGTGTGTGATTACGCCGGTCAAGTTTTTGGCGCCGTTACCGGGGACTTCTTTATCTTTTATTATTAGTTTTGAGGTTAGATACGTTACTTGTATCTAATTTTCTTTTTACTTATTGTTTTTGTTTTATTGTGTTGCAGGTTATCAGAATCTTAATGAGACGAACCAGAAGCTTTGAACTACGACCGCTTGACCTAGAAATTGAAAGAACCATCAGACAGTTAAGAAAGGAAAGGCGGCAAGGCCAAAAAGCAATTGTTAACATGGAACCTGAACCTTTGGAGGTTACACCACCTATTCCTATTCGCGACAAAACCATTCCGGTGGTAGATGGCCTCATTTCATGTATTGTACTTCCACCTTTACCAGCGAATGCAGGTGACATCAAAACTTGCATTCAGATGATTCAGCAATCAGTGTCATTTGGGGGAAAAGCAACTGAAGATCCTAATACCCACATCAGCAACTTACTGGAAGTTTGCGGCACTTTCAATTGCAACCGAGATGCTGAAGAAGCAATGAGACTGCGTGTTTTTCCATACTCCTTGAAGGACAGAGCTAAAGCTTGGCTACATTCACTTCCAGCAGGTTCTATCAGAACTTGGAACACCTTAGCAACCAAATTTCTTGCAAAGTACTTTCCACCAGCCAGAACTGGAAAACTGAGGAATGACATCACATCCTTTATGCAACAAGAATCAGAAACTCTCTACGAAGCTTGGGAAAGGTACAAAGATTTGCTCCGGAAATGTCCTCACCATTTGATTCCAAAATGGCTTCAAGTCCAAACATTCTATAATGGACTTTCTGGAATAATGAGAACCACAATTGATGCTGCTGCTGGAGGAGCATTAATGGCAAAAGGAGAAGAACAAGCCTGGGACCTAATCGAAGAAATGGCCAACAATAATTCATTGTGGCCAACAGAAAGGAGCATGATTCAACGAATTGCTGGAATTTATGAAGTTGGAGCCAATTCAGCAGTCAGTACCAAACTGGATCAGATATGCAAATTCATGGAGACTCTCGGCATGCAAAGCAACATTGGAACCACAAATTCACCATATGGAGAAGCACCAGAACAAAATCAAATTGAAGAAACGGTGAACTATGTCAACAATTTTAACAGACAGGGGAACAATCCATTTTCCAACACCTACAATCCAGGGTGGAGGAATCATCCCAATTTCTCATGGAGCAACAATTCAGGACAAAAGAATTATCTACCACCTGGATTCCAGTAACAGAACAAAAGCCAGGAGTTTGAAAAAGACCCAGAAATAAAAGATTGGATTGCAGAGATGTTCAAAAAGCAACAAGCAGCATATGATGCTATGTTTCAAAGCCAATCTACTTCCATCAAAGCACTGGAGAATCAAATTGGACAACTGGCCAATGCTCAGAGTTACAGACCACCAGGAAATCTTCTCAGCAATACAGAACCAAATCCAAGGAACCGAGGGAAGGAGCAATGTCAAGCCATCATCTTAAAAAGTGGTACTGAAATCAACAAAGATGTTGGAATCAAGGCAACCATTGAAGATGTTCCAAAAGAAACAGAGAAACAGATGGAGGAAAAAGAAGCAAAGTAAAAACAAGCCAATGAAAAAGAAGCAAAGGAAAAAGAACATATCACTCCACCTCCACCTTTTCCTCAGCGTCTTCAGAAAAGCAAACTGGACAAGCAGTTCGCTCGATTCTTGGAGGTTTTCAAAAAGCTGCACATCAACATACCATTTGCAGAAGCTTTGGAACAAATACCCAGCTATACTAAATTCATGAAAGACATTCTTTCACGAAAACAGAGATTGGGAGATTATGAGACAGTAGCATTATCAGAAGAATGCAGCGCCATCATTCAGAGAAAACTTCCCCCAAAGTTGAAGGATCCTGGAAGTTTCACCATTCCTTGCATCATAGGAGAACATAACTTCGGTAAGGCCTTATGTGATTTAGGTGCAAGTGTTAATTTAATGCCTTTTTCTATTTACAGGAAACTGTAAATTGGAGAAGGAATGCCTACCTCAGTTTCATTGCAACTTGCTGATCGAACACTTGCATTTCCAAGAGGAGTTGTTGAAGACGTGCTTGTCAAAGTTGATAAACTCATTCTCCCAGCAGACTTCATTATCCTTGACATGGATGAAGACAAAGATGTGCCAATCATCCTTGGGAGACCATTCTTAGCAACAGGTCGAACTGTGATTGATGTACAAAAAGGAGAACTGACCATGAAAGTTCAGGACCAAGAAGTTACCTTCAATGTTTTCAAAGCTATGAAATTCCCGAGTGAAGAAAAAGAGGAAGAATGTTTCAGAATTGATGTTGTTGATAGTATCATTCATGATACTGATACAATTCCCACGGATAAACTTGAAGCTTGCATCACCAACATGACTGACACTGAGTTAGATTCTGAAATTCTGGAATGTATCAACTATCTTGACAAGCCATTTCGTTTCAAAGTGACACAACCAATTGAAAGTTTGGAACTACCGAAGAAAGACCGGATCAAGCCTTCGATTGAAGAACCACCACAGTTGGAGCTGAAGTTACTTCCGAGTCATCTCAGGTATGCATTTCTTGGAAAATCTTCTGAATTACCTGTTATTATTTCATCTTCTCTAAAATTGGAGCAGGAAGAAAGTTGTTGAGAGTGTTACGAGAGCACAAGAAAGCCATTGGCTGGACTATAGCAGACATTCGAGGCATTAGTCCATCATTCTGCATGCACAAGATCCTGATGAACGATGAGTACAAACCCACAGTGGAACATCAACAGAGACTCAATCCAATCATGAAGGAAGTTGTGAAGAAAGAAATCATCAAATGGTTGGATGCTGGCATCATTTACCCCATCTCAGACAGCAGTTGGGTAAGTCCTATGCAGTGTGTGCCGAAGAAAGGAGGAATTACTGTGGTTACCAATGAAAAGAATGAGCTAATACCAACAAGAACGGTGACTGGATGGAGAGTATGTATGGACTACAGGAAGCTAAACAAAGCCACGAGGAAGGATCATTTTCCGCTGCCATTCATTGATCAGATGCTGGACAAATTGGCGGGACATGAGTTCTATTGTTTTCTGGATGGATATTCAGGATACAATCAGATTGCCATCGCCCCAGAAGATCAGGAGAAAACCACCTTTACATGTCCCTATGGTACTTTTGCTTTCCGTAGGATGCCATTTGGATTATGTAATGCCCCTGCCACATTTCAGCGTTGCATGATGGCCATCTTCTCAGACATGCTGGAGTAGAGTATGGAGGTTTTCATGGATGACTTTTCTGTATTTGGAGATTCTTTTGATCATTGTTTGCTAAATTTGGAACATGTATTACAAAGATGTGAAGATACAAATCTGATACTCAACTAGGAGAAATGCCACTTTATGGTGCAGGAAGGCATAGTTCTTGGACACCGGATCTTACAAAAGGGAATCGAGGTAGACAAAGCAAAGATAGAGACAATTGAAAAACTACCTCCACCAACATCAGTCAAAGGAATTCGGAGTTTTCTTGGACATGCAGGTTTTTACAGGAGATTTATCAAAGACTTTTCCAAAATTACAAAACCTCTTTGCAATCTTCTGGAAAAAGATGTGTCTTTCAACTTCACCAAAGAATGCCAGGAAGCTTTTGAGATCTTAAAACAGAAGCTGGTTTCTGCCCTCATCATAGTAGCACCAGATTGGACCCTTCCATTTGAGGTAATGTGTGATGCTAGTGATTTTGTTGTAGGTGCAGTTTTAGGACAACGCAAAGCAAATATATTCCACACCATTTACTACTCCAGTAGAACTTTGAATGAAGCTCAACTCAACTACACAACCACTGAAAAAGAGTTCCTTCCAGTTGTGTTCGCTTTTGACAAATTCCACTCTTATCTATTGGGTCCCAAAGTGGTGGTCTACACAGATCATTCAGCAATCAAATACCTGATCGCGAAGAAAGATGCCAAACCCAGATTGATCCGTTGGATACTTCTTCTGCAAGAATTCGATGTGGAGATCAGAGACAGGAAAGGAACAGAAAACCAAGTGGCAGATCATCTATCAAGGCTCGAGAATGGAGAAACAGCTGGCAAAGAACTATCAATCAAAGAAAATTTTCCAGATGAACAGCTGTTTGTCATAAAACAGCAGGAAGTCCCTTGGTATGCTGACTATGTCAACTACATAGTGTCAGGAAAATGGCCGTTGGAATGGACAACTCAACAACGGAAGAAATTCTTTAAAGAAGTCAAATATTATGTCTGGGATGAGCCGTACCTATTCAAACGATGTGCTGATCAATTACTAAGACGAGGTGTTCCACAGGAAGAGGTTAAAAGTGTTTTGCAGCACTGTCATTCATCACCATACAGCGGACACTTCAGTGGAAATAAAACTACAGCTAAAGTCCTTCAATCAGGTTTGTTTTGGCCTACTCTTTTTAAAGATGCTCACTTGTTTGTTCTTCAATGTGACAGGTGCCAGAGAATGGGAAATATTTCAAGGAGAAATGAAGGACCGTTGCAGAATATTCTGGAAGTGGAGATATTCGATGTCTGAGGAATTGATTTCGTGGGACCCTTTGTTCCATCATTCGGAAACTTGTACATCTTAGTTGCTGTAGATTACGTCTCAAAATGGGTTGAAGCAATTGCACTACCATCCAATGATTCAAAAGTGGTGATCAAATTCTTGAAAAAGAATATTTTCACTCGGTTTGGAACACCTCGGGCAATTATCAGCGATGGTGGCACTCATTTCTGCAACAGATATTTTGATGCACTCCTATCTAAATACGGAGTTACTCATAAGATTGCCACAGCCTACCATCCACAGTCAAATGGGCAAGTTGAAGTTTCAAACAGAGAAATCAAAAGAATCTTTGAGAGAACTGTTAGATCAACAAGGAGGGACTGGTCTACAAAACTGGATGACGTATTATGGGCCTACCGTACAGCTTACAAGACACCCATTGGTATATCCCCATATCAATTGGTGTTTGGGAAAGCATGCCATCTACCGGTTGAGCTTGAACACAAGGCGTACTAGGCACTGAAGAAGTTGAATTTTGATCCACAAGCTGCAGGAAAGAAAAGACTTCACCAACTCAATGAATTGGAGGAATTTCGCCTACAAGCTTATGAGAATGCCAAATTGTACAAAGAAAAGACCAAGAAATGGCATGACCTAAAAATAGTGCACAGACAGTTGAAACTAAGGCAACAAGTGTTGTTGTATAACTCGAGGTTGAAACTTTTTCCTGGAAAGTTGAAATCAAGGTGGTCAGGTCCATTTGTGATCACTCAGGTTTTACCATATGGAGCTGTTGAGTTACTAGATCCCAATACCAACAACACATTCAAGGTTAACAGACAGCGTGTCAAGCACTACTGGGGAGAACCGTTGGAGTGACAAAAAGAAAGTGTCACACTTTCAGATTCAGCATAACGTTCGAGAAGTCACGTCTGGCTGACGACATTAAACTTAGCGCTAGCAGGGAGGCAACCCATGCAAATTTAGTATATATTGCAATTTGGTGTGATTTTATTTTTTGTGTTAATTTTTGCAGGTTAAGACATTGCAGGATGGAAGAAGTTCTCGCAAATCTTCACAAGCAATTTCCTTCTCTCCCTCAAAAATCTCTGATGAAAGTTTACAAAGCTCGATTGGAACGAATGAGACTACTGATGATCAAAGGTATTCCTACTGATATTTGTTGGGTAATCGAAGTACGAGTGCGTTTAGCAGGTGAGTATTCTGAGACTTGTAGTTCTTACTTACCTGGTTTTGGAAGAAGCACCTATACAAAGAAACGTAGAGCTAAGAAAATGGGTGTTTGTTTCAAATGTGCTCGTTGGAATTGCAATACTCGTTGTCGTTCTTTAGGAATATTGTCTGATAATCGTGAAGATAAAATTAAATTCATTAGGGATGGCTTGAGTAAGGAGTCTGTAGATGATATATCTTCGACTCTTGAGACGCATCCCAGTGGATATGTTCATATAGCCATTCATAAATTACACACACAATTCCAAAAAGAAAGATAACAATTAAGTCTAGGGAATTTGACTCAAAAAGACCCTTTTTGCCAATTTATAAGAAAATTGGATGGGAAGCTTGTTCCTGACGCATAGATGTCAATCAATCCGCTACTTTTCTTGTACATATTATATCTCTTTGTCTTTTTCTAATAATTGATTTGTTTTGTTGTTTTCTCCGACAGGATCCAGACCTTTTTTTTAATATCACGATTTATTTTACTATTTTGCTACTAATTGTCATTTGGAAGATACTTGTGCTATTTTTACTCACCCTTTTCAGGTACTATAAATTCAACTTCTCATTACACTTTTGAAGACATCTAGAGTAAAACATGGAAGCCACTTCAAGAAGACGAGTTGAAAACATCTGTGTGTTTTGTGGAAGTAGTGTTGGTACTAAACCACAATACGTAGAAGCAGCCAAGGAATTGGGTCGAGTCTTAGCTGCAAGGAATATGCACTTAATATATGGCGGAGGAAATCTTGGACTTATGGGGATCATTTCAAAGGCTGTACAAGAAGGAGACAGTCATGTTTTGGGAATCATCCAAAACCCTTGGCAGAGGCAAATCTTATTGGATCATCAAACGGAGAGGAAATGGTCGTGCCAGGTATGTCTGAACGACTGGTAGAAATGATTAACCGTTCTGATGCTTTTATTGCTTTGCCAGGTGGCTTGGGTACATTGGAGGAAATTTTTATAGTACTATCTTGGGCGAACCTGAACATACACCAGAAACCAATTGGACTGCTCAACGTTGATGGATTTTATGATTTTCTTTGTGTGTTTCTTGATGATGCCCGGAGAAATGGATTCGTGTCAAAACCTATGAAAGAACTCCTTTTTACTGCCAGGTCTGCTCCGGATCTAATTGATCAACTCTTAGCATATGAACCACTAGTTGACCCTATCCTTTCAAAGATAAAATGGTCCGAAGATGATCGTGGTAAGAAGCGTCGAATAAATCTGTATCTTAACCTTTAATTTTCCTGTAGAATTTTAGCTAACCATGTACTATCTTCTAAACTCTTCTTCTACTGTTTAAGACATTGAGGACAATGTCTCATTTAAGTTTGGGGGTGAGGAATAGTTAAAGTATCTTCTTGTTTTTATTGTATTTTTATTTTTTGTCCAAAATTTTTCGAAAAATACAAAAAAAAAAATTTGAAAATTGTTCAAAAATTACAAAAATATTTTTATTTCACTAAAAAAGCATGTTTAAAGCTAGGTGATGGTTTGGTGTCTTCCTTCACTCACTACCTTTCTATAAGGAAAAGCTGTGAAGGCACCTAGATAATCATTCACTTGTAGTGTGTTGTGATAGACTAGTTTGGAGGACTCGTTGTTTATTCCTGACACCAAGCGATAAGAGCCTAAGGGGCTTGGGTATTTAAGTGAGCCTCGCTCCACCCTCCCTCTGGGGAATCTACAACGGGAAGTCCATTCGACAGTTAGTCACACACCATAAACTCGTTGGCACGTACCATAAGGTATAAAAAAGGTGCGTTCACTTGGTCGCTTGAACCCTTGAGTGAAGAGTCCTAGTTGTGAACAATCCTTCGTCAGCGAGAGCCTTTGATTAAACTTCTAAAACCACATGTAAATTATAGTTATATGACCAGTAGAAATGTTTTGTTGTTATGTTGACTAAAAAGATGAAATTGGTAAGAAATAGATGTGTAAGGAATTTCCACTCCTGAGACGTATTTCAAACCTAATTCAAAACAAGTTAATTTTTGTTTATTCACTTTTGAATTATTTACTTTGTAAATTCTCCAAAAAACTAACTAAAATGAATCTTCATATACTTAGTTGGCAGATATTATCAACATACATGGTAACATACAGACATAGGATAAAATTGAAAAGATTGTAATATTCAGTGCTATAGTTTAATTGGAGAAGCATCTCAAAAAAGTGATGGAATAAAAAAAAATTAATATGTCTGAGATCCGAGTTATTAAGTCTGTAAGGGTGTTTTAACACTTAGTGCCCTAAAACCAAATGGTTTGGGAGTCACTGGCCCAACACTCGCTACATGGATCAAAAAGATGATATATATATATATATATATATATATATATATATATATATATATATATATATATATATATATATATATATCTGAAGTTTGAGTAATTAAGTCCTTAGGGGTGTCTTAACACCTGATGCCCTAAAGCCAACTGGTTTGGGAGTCACCGACCTAAAGCTCGCTACATAGATGGAAGATATTGTATATAAATAAAAAATAGAGAAAAAATCAAAGAAAAAATCAGAAAAATCAGAAAATTTATTCCATTACTACAAAAGATGTGAATTCTGATAAAACTTTAGGACAAAAATATTACTCTCTTATCAACTGCACTTATGACTGTTGTGGGCAAAATGAGTTGTTTAATATTTTGTTGGCTGTGTATATGGAGAATGATAAAAATAATAGGAGAATTTACTTATTCAGTAATTTAAAATGAAACAAAACAACTAATAACTTGGAGTAGAAGTTTCACATGATTAGTCACTAACTTCTTTATTCTCTTTTCTCTTGTCTTTTTGCTTTTGTGTGCATTAGTTTCACTACCTTTTTACTTTTATAAAATGTTTGTGGGTATCATTATTGTAAACCCTCACGAGACTACAACTCGTCCACTAGGGACACCAAGGGGTTTAAAGGCTTATTGCATATGCTAAATGCAATCGTGATCCCTACGAAAGTGGCTTAGTTAAAATTTTATTATGTTATTTTATTTTGCTCGAGGACTAGCAAAATGTTAGGTTTGGGGGTGTGATGAGTGGTAAAACTATCACTATTTCCCACTCATTTAAACTTAATATTTTGTATAGTTTCTTGAGTTTTGTGAATGTTTTGATGTATTTTGTGTTATTTTGCAGATAAATAAAGTTTGGAAAGCATTGGAGACAAATTGGGGCTAAAACAGAGAAAAAAACAAACAAAGGGCAAAATTGTAATTTTCAGCGTCGCGACGCCGAGGACCTGCGCGTCGCGACGCCCAGCTCAGCCGCCTTGCCACGTGTCGCCAATTCAACGAGCCGAAATTTTCAGCCGCCTTGCCACATGTCAACAAAACAACGAGCCGAAATTTATCAGCCGCCATGCCACGTGTCCGGTGAGACGCGAGCAGCCAATGAGAGTCGGACACGTCAGCGCGTCGCGACGCGCAAATGCTTGCACAGCGAGACGCGCTCCACTTACTTGGGCCTATAAATAGATTTCGATTTTTCAGTTTCAAATGTACCACTTCCTCTTAAATCTTATATATAAATTGTGAGTTCTCTTCTTAGTTTCTTTAAATATTCAGTTTCAATTACGTTTTGTAGTAGTAATTCTCTTCTATAAATAGTACTTTTACTTTCTCAAATTTTTTTACTTTTACTATTCATCCATGAGGGGGTAACTTCTCTATGCTGAGGTAATAAGGTAATACTTTTACTTTTGTTATTTAGATTAATCTCCCTTAAAATATAATATATAAACTATTTAAAATCTGAATTAATAAATGATATCGCCATTCTGGACGGTTGGTTATTCAATTTAAATTGTTTAATCTTGACTTAATGAGGATACCGCCATACTGGACGGTTGGTTTAAGTTTATATTTCTGTTCCGCCTTATGGCTGGTATATTTGAATTTAACTTAATCAGGATACCGCCATTCTGGACGGTTGGTTTAAAATATCACAAGATTATATATTATTTTATTGGGAGATATCTAAATAGTAAATAGTAGAAGTTAATTCCTTTTACCTTAGCATTTCATTTCATTTCTTTGCAAATTATTATTCTACAATTACTTTTCAGCAATTTCACTTTATGTCTTTTAAGTTTTTATCAATTTTAGTTATGTGTTATAACTAAGTTAAATATCTAGGGTTGTGATAAAATCTAATATCACCGGTTTATAAAGGGTTAAATTATAGTTTGGGTAATTAATGAGTTATTTGTTGAGTCATAATCTTAATGCCTTTTATTAACTGGCCATTAATAAAATTGACTAGATAAAACTTAAAATGAACTAGACATAGGGAATTTAAGTTTAAAGACCTTATACTCAACAACCCACGATCTTCTTTAAGGATAGATAAACCTTTAATAGATTTCCTTACATGATAGAATATACCTGTTGGGCGGGGGTAATCATAATTGGAATTCAAACTTAATGAATCTAGGTAATTTGGTTGACATAGACATATGATTCAATTGAATTAATCTAGGTATTTGTAAATGACCATCGGAAGAGGCTTTTACATAATTTAATATTCCAGATTAATAAATCAATATTTACCCAACTATGATTTAACTACTTCATCTTTTAAATAATATTGGAAGAATTCACAACCCTAGATAGTTTTAATTCTCATTAATCTACTCTCAATTTCTTTTACTTGTTTTAAATTTAGAATCATCATTATCTTTTCAAACAACTTGTTAGATATTAGTAATCACTTGACCTCATAAAATTAATAGAATAGATATTAAGTCCTCGTGGGATCGATACTTTTTATACTACTTGAACGATACGTGCGCTTGCGTTATACGTGTGTGATTACGCCGGTCAAGTTTTTGGCGCCGTTGCCGGGGACTTCTTTATCTTTTATTATTAGTTTTGAGGTTAGATACGTTACTTGTATCTAATTTTCTTTTTACTTATTGTTTTTGTTTTATTGTGTTGCAGGTTATCAGAATCTTAATGAGACGAACCAGAAGCTTTGAACTACGACCGCTTGACCCAGAAATTGAAAGAACCATCAGACAGTTAAGAAGGGAAAGGCGGCAAGGCCAAAAAGCAATTGTTAACATGGAACCTGAACCTTTGGAGGTTGCACCACCTATTCCTATTCGCGACAGAACCATTCCGGTGGTAGATGGCCTCATTTCATGTATTGTACTTCCACCTTTACCAGCGAATGCAGGTGACATCAAAACTTGCATTCAGATGATTCAGCAATCAGTTTAATTTGGGGGAAAAGCAACTGAAGATCCTAATACCCACATCAGCAACTTCCTGGAAGTTTGCGGCACTTTCAATTACAACCGAGATGCTGAAGAAGCAATGAGACTGCGTGTTTTTCCATACTCCTTGAAGGACAGAGCTAAAGCTTGGCTACATTCACTTCCAGCAGGTTCTATCAGAACTTGGAACACCTTAGCCACCAAATTTCTTGCAAAGTACTTTCCACCAGCCAGAACTGGAAAACTGAGGAATGACATCACATCCTTTGTGCAACAAGAATCAGAAACTCTCTACGAAGCTTGGGAAAGGTACAAAGATTTGCTCCGGAAATGTCCTCACCATTTGATTCCAAAATGGCTTCAAGTCCAAACATTCTATAATGGACTTTCTGGAATAATGAGAACCACAATTGATGCTGCTGCTGGAGGAGCATTGATGGCAAAAGGAGAAGAACAAGCCTGGGACCTAATCGAAGAAATGGCCAACAATAATTCATTGTGGCCAACAGAAAGGAGCATGATTCAACGAATTGCTGGAATTTATGAAGTTGGAGCCAATTCAGCAGTCAGTACCAAACTGGATCAGATATGCAAATTCATGGAGACTCTCGGCATGCAAAGCAACATTGGAACCACAAATTCACCATATGGAGAAGCACCAGAACAAAATCAAATTGAAGAAACGGTGAACTATGTCAACAATTTCAACAGACAGAGGAACAATCCATTTTCCAACACCTACAATCCAGGGTGGAGGAATCATCCCAATTTCTCATGGAGCAACAATTCAGGACAAAAGATTATCTACCACCTGGATTCCAGTAACAGAACAAAAGCCAGGAGTTTGAAAAAGACCCAGAAATAAAAGATTGGATTGCAGAGATGTTCAAAAAGCAACAAGCAGCATATGATGCTATGTTTCAAAGCCAATCTGCTTCCATCAAAGCACTGGAGAATCAAATTGGACAACTGGCCAATGCTCAGAGTTACAGACCACCAGGAAATCTTCCCAGCAATACAGAACCAAATCCAAGGAACCGAGGGAAGGAGCAATGTCAAGCCATCACCTTAAAAGTGGTACTGAAATCAACAAAGATGTTGGAATCAAGGCAACCATTGAAGATGTTCCAAAAGAAACAGAGAAACAGATGGAGGAAAAAGAAGCAAAGTAAAAACAAGCCAATGAAAAAGAAGCAAAGGAAAAAGACATATCACTCCACCTCCACCTTTTCCTCAGCGTCTTCAGAAAAGCAAACTGGACAAGCAGTTCGCTCGATTCTTGGAGGTTTTCAAAAAGCTGCACATCAACATACCATTTGCAGAAGCTTTGGAACAAATGCCCAGCTATACTAAATTCATGAAAGACATTCTTTCACGAAAAGAGATTGGGAGATTATGAGACAGTAGCATTATCAGAAGAATGCAGCGCCATCATTCAGAGAAAACTTCCCCCAAAGTTGAAGGATCCTGGAAGTTTCACCATTCCTTGCATTATAGGAGAACATAACTTCGGTAAGGCTTTATGTGATTTAGGTGCAAGTGTTAATTTAATGCCTTTTTCTATTTACAGGAAACTGCAAATTGGAGAAGGAATGCCTACCTCAGTTTCATTGCAACTTGCTGATCGAACACTTGCATTTCCAAGAGGAGTTGTTGAAGACGTGCTTGTCAAAGTTGATAAACTCATTCTCCCAGCAGACTTCATTATCCTTGACATGGATGAAGACAAAGATGTGCCAATCATCCTTGGGAGACCATTCTTAGCAATAGGTCGAACTGTGATTGATGTACAAAAATGAGAACTGACCATGAAAGTTCAGGACCAAGAAGTTACCTTCAATGTTTTCAAAGCTATGAAATTCCCGAGTGAAGAAAAAGAGGAAGAATGTTTCAGAATTGATGTTGTTGATAGTATCATTCATGATACTGATACAATTCCCAGGGATAAACTTGAAGCTTGCATCACCAACATGACTGACACTGAGTTATCAACTATCTTGACAAGCCATTTCGTTTCAAAGTGACACAACCAATTGAAAGTTTGGAACTACCGAAGAAAACCGGATCAAGCCTTCGAATGAAGAACCACCACAGTTGGAGCTGAAGTTACTTCCGAGTCACCTCAGGTATGCATTTCTTGGAAAATCTTCTGAATTACCTGTTATTATTTCATCTTCTCTAAAATTGGAGCAAGAAGAAAAGTTGTTGAGAGTGTTACGAGAGCACAAGAAAGCCATTGGCTGGACTATAGCAGACATTCGAGGCATTAGTCCATCATTCTGCATGCACAAGATCCTGATGAACGATGAGTACAAACCCACAGTGGAACATCAACGGAGACTCAATCCAATCATGAAGGAAGTTGTGAAGAAAGAAATCATCAAATGGTTGGATGCTGGCATCATTTACCCCATCTCAGACAGCAGTTGGGTAAGTCCTATGCAGTGTGTGCCGAAGAAAGGAGGAATTACTGTGGTTACCAATGAAAAGAATGAGCTAATACCAACAAGAACGGTGACTGGATGGAGAGTATGTATGGACTACAGGAAGCTAAACAAAGCCACGAGGAAGGATCATTTTCCGCTGCCATTCATTGATCAGATGCTGGACAAATTGGCGGGACATGAGTTCTATTATTTTCTGGATGGATATTCAGGATACAATCAGATTGCCATCGCCCCAGAAGATCAGGAGAAAACCACCTTTACATGTCCCTATGGTACTTTTGCTTTCCGTAGGATGCCATTTGGATTATGTAATGCCCCTGCCACATTTCAGCGTTGCATGATGGCCATCTTCTCAGACATGCTGGAGTAGAGTATGGAGGTTTTCATGGATGACTTTTCTGTATTTGGAGATTCTTTTGATCATTGTTTGCTAAATCTGGAACATGTATTACAAAGATGTGAAGATACAAATCTGATACTCAACTGGGAGAAATGCCACTTTATGGTGCAGGAAGGCATAGTTCTTGGACACCGGATCTCACAAAAGGGAATCGAGGTAGACAAAGCAAAGATAGAGACAATTGAAAAACTACCTCCACCAACATCAGTCAAAGGAATTCGGAGTTTTCTTGGACATGCAGGTTTTTACAGGAGATTTATCAAAGACTTTTCCAAAATTGCAAAACCTCTTTGCAATCTTCTGGAAAAAGATGTGTCTTTCAACTTCACCAAAGAATGCCAGGAAGCTTTTGAGATCTTAAAACAGAAGCTGGTTTCTGCCCCCATCATAGTAGCACCAGATTGGACCCTTCCATTTGAGGTAATGTGTGATGCTAGTGATTTTGTTGTAGGTGCAGTTTTGGGACAACGCAAAGCAAATATATTCCACACCATTTACTACTCCAGCAGAACTTTGAATGAAGCTCAACTCAACTACACAACCACTGAAAAAGAGTTCCTTGCAGTTGTGTTCGCTTTTGACAAATTCCACTCTTATCTATTGGGTCCCAAAGTGGTGGTCTACACAGATCATTCAGCAATCAAATACCTGATCGCGAAGAAAGATGCCAAACCCAGATTGATCCGTTGGATACTTCTTCTGCAAGAATTCGATGTGGAGATCAGAGACAGGAAAGGAACAGAAAACCAAGTGGCAGATCATCTATCAAGGCTCGAGAATGGAGAAAAAGCTGGCAAAGAACTATCAATCAAAGAAAATTTTCCAGATGAACAGCTGTTTGTCATAAAACAGCAGGAAGTCCCTTGGTATGCTGACTATGTCAACTACATAGTGTCAGGAAAATGGCCGTTGGAATGGACAACTCAACAACGGAAGAAATTCTTTAAAGAAGTCAAATATTATGTCTGGGATGAGCCGTACCTATTCAAACGATGTGCTGATCAATTACTAAGACGAGGTGTTCCACAGGAAGAGGTTAAAAGTGTTTTGCAGCACTGTCATTCATCACCATACGGCGGACACTTCAGTGGAAATAAAACTACAGCTAAAGTCCTTCAATCAGGTTTGTTCTGGCCTACTCTTTTTAAAGATGCTCACTTGTTTGTTCTTCAATGTGAAAGGTGCCAGAGAATGGGAAATATTTCAAGGAGAAATGAAGGACTGTTGCAGAATATTCTAGAAGTGGAGATAATCGATGTCTGGGGAATTGATTTTATGGGACCTTTTGTTCCATCATTTGGAAACTTGTACATCTTAGTTGCTGTAGATTACGTCTCAAAATGGGTTGAAGCAATTGCACTACCATCCAATGATTCAAAAGTGGTGATCAAATTCTTGAAAAAGAATATTTACACTCGGTTCGGAACACCTCGGGCAATTATCAGCGATGGTGGCACTCATTTCTGCAACAATATTTTGATGCACTCCTATCTAAATACAGAGTTACTCATAAGATTGCCACAGCCTACCATCCACAGTCAAATGGGCAAGTTGAAGTTTCAAACAGAGAAATCAAAAGAATCTTGGAGAGAACTGTTGGATCAACAAGGAGGGACTGGTCTACAAAACTGGATGA
Source organism: Zanthoxylum bungeanum (assembly GCA_019454045.1). Lineage (NCBI taxonomy): Eukaryota > Viridiplantae > Streptophyta > Magnoliopsida > Sapindales > Rutaceae > Zanthoxylum > Zanthoxylum bungeanum. Next base: position 190,035 of record SKCR01040992.1, read on the forward strand.
CGTATTATGGGCCTACCGTACAGCTTACAAGACACCCATTGGTATGTCCCCATATCAATTGGTGTTTGGGAAAGCATGCCATCTACCGGTTGAGCTTGAACACAAGGCGTACTAGGCACTGAAGAAGTTGAATTTTGATCCACAAGCTGCAGGAAAGAAAAGACTTCACCAACTCAATGAATTGGAGGAATTTCGCCTACAAGCTTATGAGAATGCCAAATTGTACAAAGAAAAGACCAAGAAATGGCATGACCTAAAAATAGTGCACAGACAGTTGAAACTAAGGCAACAAGTGTTGTTGTATAACTCGAGGTTGAAACTTTTTCCTGGAAAGTTGAAATCAAGGTGGTCAGGTCCATTTGTGATCACTCAGGTTTTACCATATGGAGCTGTTGAGTTACTAGATCCCAATACCAACAACACATTCAAGGTTAACAGACAGCGTGTCAAGCACTACTGGGGAGAACCGTTGGAGTGACAAAAAGAAAGTGTCACACTTTCAGATTCAGCATAACGTTCGAGAAGTCACGTCTGGCTGACGACATTAAACTTAGCGCTAGCAGGGAGGCAACCCATGCAAATTTAGTATATATTGCAATTTGGTGTGATTTTATTTTTTGTGTTAATTTTTGCAGGTTAAGACATTGCAGGATGGAAGAAGTTCTCGCAAATCTTCACAAGCAATTTCCTTCTCTCCCTCAAAAATCTCTGATGAAAGTTTACAAAGCTCGATTGGAACGAATGAGACTACTGATGATCAAAGGTATTCCTACTGATATTTGTTGGGTAATCGAAGTACGAGTGCGTTTAGCAGGTGAGTATTCTGAGATTTGTAGTTCTTACTTACCTGGTTTTGGAAGAAGCACCTATACAAAGAAACGTAGAGCTAAGAAAATGGGTGTTTGTTTCAAATGTGCTCGTTGGAATTGCAATACTCGTTGTCGTTCTTTAGGAATTGTCTGATAATCGTGAAGATAAAATTAAATTCATTAGGGATGGCTTGAGTAAGGAGTCTGTAGATGATATATCTTCGACTCTTGAGACGCATCCCAGTGGATATGTTCATATAGCCATTCATAAATTACACACACAATTCCAAAAAGAAAGACAACAATTAAGTCTAGGGAATTTGACTCAAAAAGACCCTTTTTGCCAATTTATAAGAAAATTGGATGGGAAGCTTGTTCCTGACGCATAGATGTCAATCAATCCGCTACTTTTCTTGTACATATTATATCTCTTTGTCTTTTTCTAATAATTGATTTGTTTTGTTGTTTTCTCCGACAGGATCCAGACCTTTTTTTTAATATCACGATTTATTTTACTATTTTGCTACTAATTGTCATTTGGAAGATACTTGTGCTATTTTTACTCACCCTTTTCAGGTACTATAAATTCAACTTCTCATTACACTTTTGAAGACATCTAGAGTAAAACATGGAAGCCACTTCAAGAAGACGAGTTGAAAACATCTGTGTGTTTTGTGGAAGTAGTGTTGGTACTAAACCACAATACGTAGAAGCAGCCAAGAATTGGGTCGAGTCTTAGCTGCAAGGAATATGCACTTAATATATGGCGGAGGAAATCTTGGACTTATGGGGATCATTTCAAAGGCTGTACAAGAAGGAGACAGTCATGTTTTGGGAATCATCCCAAAACCCTTGGCAGAGGCAAATCTTATTGGATCATCAAACGGAGAGGAAATGGTCATGCCAGGTATGTCTGAACGACTGGTAGAAATGATTAACCGTTCTGATGCTTTTATTGCTTTGCCAGGTGGCTTGGGTACATTGGAGGAAATTTTTATAGTACTATCTTGGGCGAACCTGAACATACACCAGAAACCAATTGGACTGCTCAACGTTGATGGATTTTATGATTTTCTTTGTGTTTTTCTTGATGATGCCTGGAGAAATGGATTCGTGTCAAAACCTATGAAAGAACTCCTTTTTACTGCCAGGTCTGCTCCGGATCTAATTGATCAACTCTTAGCATATGAACCACTAGTTGACCCTATCCTTTCAAAGATAAAATGGTCCGAAGATGATCGTGGTAAGAAGCGTCGAATAAATCTGGATCTTAACCTTTAATTTTCCTGTAGAATTTTAGCTAACCATGTACTATCTTCTAAACTCTTCTTCTACTGTTTAAGACATTGAGGACAATGTCTCATTTAGGTTTGGGGGTGAGGAATAGTTAAAGTATCTTCTTGTTTTTATTGTATTTTTATTTTTTGTCCAAAATTTTTCGAAAAATACAAAAAAAAAAATTTGAAAATTGTTCAAAAATTACAAAAATATTTTTATTTCACTAAAAAAGCATGTTTAAAGCTAGGTGATGGTTTGGTGTCTTCCTTCACTCACTACCTTTCTATAAGGAAAAGCTGTGAAGGCACCTAGATAATCATTCACTTGTAGTGTGTTGTGATAGACTAGTTTGGAGGACTCGTTGTTTATTCCTGACACCAAGCGATAAGAGCCTAAGGGGCTTGGGTATTTAAGTGAGCCTCGCTCCACCCTCCCTCTGGGGAATCTACAACGGGAAGTCCATTCGACAGTTAGTCACACACCATAAACTCGTTGGCACGTACCATAAGGTATAAAAAAGGTGCGTTCACTTGGTCGCTTGAACCCTTGAGTGGGGAGTCCTAGTTGTGAACAATCCTTCGTCAGCGAGAGCCTTTGATTAAACTTCTAAAACCACATGTAAATTATAGTTATATGACCAGTAGAAATGTTTTGTTGTTATGTTGACTAAAAAGATGAAATTGGTAAGAAATAGATGTGTAAGGAATTTCCACTCCTGAAACGTATTTCAAACCTAATTTAAAACAAGTTAATTTTTGTTTATTCACTTTTGAATTATTTACTTTGTAAATTCTCCAAAAAACTAACTAAAATGAATCTTCATATACTTAGTTGGCAGATATTATCAACATACATGGTAACATACAGACATAGGATAAAATTGAAAAGATTGTAATATTCAGTGCTATAGTTTAATTGGAGAAGCATCTCAAAAAAGTGATGGAATAAAAAAAAAATTAATATGTCTGAGATCCGAGTTATTAAGTCTGTAAGGGTGTTTTAACACTTAGTGCCCTAAAACCAAATGGTTTGGGAGTCACTGGCCCAACACTCGCTACATGGATCAAAAAGATGATAAATATATATATATATATATATATATATATATATATATATATATATATATATATATATATATATATATATATATATATATATATATCTGAAGTTTGAGTAATTAAGTCCTTAGGTGTGTCTTAACACCTGATGCCCTAAAGCCAACTGGTTTGGGAGTCACCAACCTAAAGCTCGCTACATAGATGGAAGATATTGTATATAAATAAAAAATAGAGAAAAAATCAAAGAAAAAATCAGAAAAATCAGAAAATTTATTCCATTACTACAAAAGATGTGAATTCTGATAAAACTTTAGGACAAAAATATTACTCTCTTATCAACTGCACTTATGACTGTTGTGGGCAAAATGAGTTGTTTAATATTTTGTTGGCTGTGTATATGGAGAATGATAAAAATAATAGGAGAATTTACTTATTTAGTAATTTAAAATGAAACAAAACAACTAATAACTTGGAGTAGAAGTTTCACATGATTAGTCACTAACTTCTTTATTCTCTTTTCTCTTGTCTTTTTGCTTTTGTGTGCATTAGTTTCACTACCTTTTTACTTTTATAAAATGTTTGTGGGTATCATTGTTGTAAACCCTCACGAGACTACAACTCGTCCACTAGGGACACCTAGGGGTTTAAAGGCTTGTTGCATATGCTAAATGCAATCGTGATCCCTACGAAAGTGGCTTAGTTAAAATTTTATTATGTTATTTTATTTTGCTCGAGGACTAGCAAAATGTTAGGTTTGGGGGTGTGATGAGTGGTAAAACTATCACTATTTCCCACTCATTTAAACTTAATATTTTGTATAGTTTCTTGAGTTTTGTGAATGTTTTGATGTATTTTGTGTTATTTTGCAGATAAATAAAGTTTGGAAAGCATTGGAGACAAATTGGGGATAAAACAGAGAAAAAAACAAACAAAGGGCAAAATTGTAATTTTCAGCGTCGCGACGCCGAGGACCTGCGCGTCGCGACGCCCAGCTCAGCCGCCTTGCCACGTGTCGCCAATTCAACGAGCCGAAATTTTCAGCCGCCTTGCCACATGTCAACAAAACAACGAGCCGAAATTTATCAGCCGCCATGCCACGTGTCCGGTGAGACGCGAGCAGCCAATGAGAGTCGGACACGTCAGCGCGTCGCGACGCGCAAATGCTTGCACAGCGAGACGCGCTCCACTTACTTGGGCCTATAAATAGATTTTGATTTTTCTGTTTCAAATGTACCACTTCCTCTTAAATCTTATATATAAATTGTGAGTTCTCTTCTTAGTTTCTTTAAATATTCAGTTTCAATTACGTTTTGTAGTAGTAATTCTCTTCTATAAATAGTACTTTTACTTTCTCAAATTTTTTTACTTTTACTATTCATCCATGAGGGGGGTAACTTCTCTATGCTGAGGTAATAAGGTAATACTTTTACTTTTGTTATTTAGATTAATCTCCCTTAAAATATAATATATAAACTATTTAAAATCTGAATTAATAAATGATATCGCCATTCTGGACGGTTGGTTATTCAATTTAAATTGTATAATCTTGACTTAATGAGGATACCGCCATACTGGACGGTTGGTTTAAGTTTATATTTCTGTTCCGCCTTATGGCTGGTATATTTGAATTTGACTTAATCAGGATACCGCCATTCTGGACGGTTGGTTTAAAATATCACAAGATTATATATTATTTTATTGGGAGATATCTAAATAGTAAATAGTAGAAGTTAATTCCTTTTACCTTAGCATTTCATTTCATTTCTTTGCAAATTATTATTCTACAATTACTTTTCAGCAATTTCACTTTATGTCTTTTAAGTTTTTATCAGTTTTAGTTATGTGTTATAACTAAGTTAAATATCTAGGGTTGTGATAAAATCTAATATCACCGGTTTATAAAGGGTTAAATTATAGTTTGGGTAATTAATGAGTTATTTGTTGAGTCATAATCTTAATGCCTTTTATTAACTGGCCATTAATAAAATTGACTAGATAAAACTTAAAATGAACTAGACATAGGGAATTTAAGTTTAAAGACCTTATACTCAACAACCCACGATCTTCTTTAAGGATAGATAAACCTTTAATAGATTTCCTTACATGATAGAAATATACCTGTTGGGCGGGGGTAATCATAATTGGAATTCAAACTTAATGAATCTAGGTAATTTGGTTGACATAGACATATGATTCAATTGAATTAATCTAGGTATTTGTAAATGACCATCGGAAGAGGCTTTTACATAATTTAATATTCCAGATTAATAAATCAATATTTACCCAACTATGATTTAACTACTTCATCGTTTAAATAATATTGGAAGAATTCACAACCCTAGATAGTTTTAATTCTCATTAATCTACTCTCAATTTCTTTTACTTGTTTTAAATTTAGAATCATCATTATCTTTTCAAACAACTTGTTAGATATTAGTAATCACTTGACCTCATAAAATTAATAGAATAGATATTAAGTCCTCGTGGGATCGATACTTTTTATACTACTTGAACGATACATGCGCTTGCGTTATACGTGTGTGATTACGCCGGTCAAGTTTTTGGCGCCGTTACCGGGGACTTCTTTATCTTTTATTATTAGTTTTGAGGTTAGATACGTTACTTGTATCTAATTTTCTTTTTACTTATTGTTTTTGTTTTATTGTGTTGCAGGTTATCAGAATATTAATGAGACGAACCAGAAGCTTTGAACTACGACCGTTTGACCTAGAAATTGAAAGAACCATCAGACAGTTAAGAAGGGAAAGGCGGCAAGGCCAAAAAGCAATTGTTAACATGGAACCTGAACCTTTGGAGGTTACACCACCTATTCCTATTCGCGACAAAACCATTCCAGTGGTAGATGGCCTCATTTCATGTATTGTACTTCCACCTTTACCAGCGAATGCAGGTGACATCAAAACTTGCATTCAGATGATTCAGCAATCAGTGTCATTTGGGGGAAAAGCAACTGAAGATCCTAATACCCACATCAGCAACTTACTGGAAGTTTGCGGCACTTTCAATTGCAACCGAGATGCTGAAGAAGCAATGAGACTGCGTGTTTTTCCATACTCCTTGAAGGACAGAGCTAAAGCTTGGCTACATTCACTTCCAGCAGGTTCTATCAGAACTTGGAACACCTTAGCAACCAAATTTCTTGCAAAGTACTTTCCACCAGCCAGAACTGGAAAACTGAGGAATGACATCACATCCTTTATGCAACAAGAATCAGAAACTCTCTACGAAGCTTGGGAAAGGTACAAAGATTTGCTCCGGAAATGTCCTCACCATTTGATTCCAAAATGGCTTCAAGTCCAAACATTCTATAATGGACTTTCTGGAATAATGAGAACCACAATTGATGCTGCTGCTGGAGGAGCATTAATGGCAAAAGGAGAAGAACAAGCCTGGGACCTAATCGAAGAAATGGCCAACAATAATTCATTGTGGCCAACAGAAAGGAGCATGATTCAACGAATTGCTGGAATTTATGAAGTTGGAGCCAATTCAGCAGTCAGTACCAAACTGGATCAGATATGCAAATTCATGGAGACTCTCGGCATGCAAAGCAACATTGGAACCACAAATTCACCATATGGAGAAGCACCAGAACAAAATCAAATTGAAGAAACGGTGAACTATGTCAACAATTTTAACAGACAGGGGAACAATCCATTTTCCAACACCTACAATCCAGGGTGGAGGAATCATCCCAATTTCTCATGGAGCAACAATTCAGGACAAAAGAATTATCTACCACCTGGATTCCAGTAACAGAACAAAAGCCAGGAGTTTGAAAAAGACCCAGAAATAAAAGATTGGATTGCAGAGATGTTCAAAAAGCAACAAGCAGCATATGATGCTATGTTTCAAAGCCAATCTACTTCCATCAAAGCACTGGAGAATCAAATTGGACAACTGGCCAATGCTCAGAGTTACAGACCACCAGGAAATCTTCTCAGCAATACAGAACCAAATCCAAGGAACCGAGGGAAGGAGCAATGTCAAGCCATCATCTTAAAAAGTGGTACTGAAATCAACAAAGATGTTGGAATCAAGGCAACCATTGAAGATGTTCCAAAAGAAACAGAGAAACAGATGGAGGAAAAAGAAGCAAAGTAAAAACAAGCCAATGAAAAAGAAGCAAAGTAAAAACAAGCCAATGAAAAAGAAGCAAAGGAAAAAGACATATCACTCCACCTCCACCTTTTCCTCAGCGTCTTCAGAAAAGCAAACTGGACAAGCAGTTCGCTCGATTCTTGGAGGTTTTCAAAAAGCTGCACATCAACATACCATTTGCAGAAGCTTTGGAACAAATACCCAGCTATACTAAATTCATGAAAGACATTCTTTCACGAAAATAGAGATTGGGAGATTATGAGACAGTAGCATTATCAGAAGAATGCAGCGCCATCATTCAGAGAAAACTTCCCCCAAAGTTGAAGGATCCTGGAAGTTTCACCATTCCTTGCATTATAGGAGAACATAACTTCGGTAAGGCCTTATGTGATTTAGGTGCAAGTGTTAATTTAATGCCTTTTTCTATTTACAGGAAACTGTAAATTGGAGAAGGAATGCCTACCTCAGTTTCATTGCAACTTGCTGATCGAACACTTGCATTTCCAAGAGGAGTTGTTGAAGACGTGCTTGTCAAAGTTGATAAACTCATTCTCCCAGCAGACTTCATTATCCTTGACATGGATGAAGACAAAGATGTGCCAATCATCCTTGGGAGACCATTCTTAGCAACAGGTCGAACTGTGATTGATGTACAAAAAGGAGAACTGACCATGAAAGTTCAGGACCAAGAAGTTACCTTCAATGTTTTCAAAGCTATGAAATTCCCGAGTGAAGAAAAAGAGGAAGAATGTTTCAGAATTGATGTTATTGATAGTATCATTCATGATACTGATACAATTCCCACGGATAAACTTGAAGCTTGCATCACCAACATGACTGACACTGAGTTAGATTCTGAAATTCTGGAATGTATCAACTATCTTGACAAGCCATTTCGTTTCAAAGTGACACAACCAATTGAAAGTTTGGAACTACCGAAGAAAGACCGGATCAAGCCTTCGATTGAAGAACCACCACAGTTGGAGCTGAAGTTACTTCCGAGTCATCTCAGGTATGCATTTCTTGGAAAATCTTCTGAATTACCTGTTATTATTTCATCTTCTCTAAAATTGGAGCAGGAAGAAAGTTGTTGAGAGTGTTACGAGAGCACAAGAAAGCCATTGGCTGGACTATAGCAGACATTCGAGGCATTAGTCCATCATTCTGCATGCACAAGATCCTGATGAACGATGAGTACAAACCACAGTGGAACATCAACAGAGACTCAATCCAATCATGAAGGAAGTTGTGAAGAAAGAAATCATCAAATGGTTGGATGCTGGCATCATTTACCCCATCTCAGACAGCAGTTGGGTAAGTCCTATGCAGTGTGTGCCGAAGAAAGGAGGAATTACTGTGGTTACCAATGAAAAGAATGAGCTAATACCAACAAGAACGGTGACTGGATGGAGAGTATGTATGGACTACATGAAGCTAAACAAAGCCACGAGGAAGGATCATTTTCCGCTGCCATTCATTGATCAGATGCTGGACAAATTGGCGGGACATGAGTTCTATTATTTTCTGGATGGATATTCAGGATACAATCAGATTGCCATCGCCCCAGAAGATCAGGAGAAAACCACCTTTACTTGTCCCTATGGTACTTTTTCTTTCCGTAGGATGCCATTTGGATTATGTAATGCCCCTGCCACATTTCAGCGTTGCATGATGGCCATCTTCTCAGACATGCTGGAGTAGAGTATGGAGGTTTTCATGGATGACTTTTCTGTATTTGGAGATTCTTTTGATCATTGTTTGCTAAATTTGGAACATGTATTACAAAGATGTGAAGATACAAATCTGATACTCAACTGGGAGAAATGCCACTTTATGGTGCAGGAAGGCATAGTTCTTGGACACCGGATCTTACAAAAGGGAATCGAGGTAGACAAAGCAAAGATAGAGACAATTGAAAAACTACCTCCACCAACATCAGTCAAAGGAATTCGGAGTTTTCTTGGACATGCAGGTTTTTACAGGAGATTTATCAAAGACTTTTCCAAAATTGCAAAACCTCTTTGCAATCTTCTGGAAAAAGATGTGTCTTTCAACTTCACCAAAGAATGCCAGGAAGCTTTTGAGATCTTAAAACAGAAGCTGGTTTCTGCCCCCATCATAGTAGCACCAGATTGGACCCTTCCATTTGAGGTAATATGTGATGCTAGTGATTTTGTTGTAGGTGCAGTTTTAGGACAACGCAAAACAAATATATTCCACACCATTTACTACTCCAGTAGAACTTTGAATGAAGCTCAACTCAACTACACAACCACTGAAAAAGAGTTCCTTCCAGTTGTGTTCGCTTTTGACAAATTCCACTCTTATCTATTGGGTCCCAAAGTGGTGGTCTACACAGATCATTCAGCAATCAAATACCTGATCGCGAAGAAAGATGCCAAACCCAGATTGATCCGTTGGATACTTCTTCTGCAAGAATTCGATGTGGAGATCAGAGACAGGAAAGGAACAGAAAACCAAGTGGCAGATCATCTATCAAGGCTCGAGAATGGAGAAAAAGCTGGCAAAGAACTATCAATCAAAGAAAATTTTCCAGATGAACAGCTGTTTGTCATAAAACAGCAGGAAGTCCCTTGGTATGCTGACTATGTCAACTACATAGTGTCAGGAAAATGGCCGTTGGAATGGACAACTCAACAACGGAAGAAATTCTTTAAAGAAGTCAAATATTATGTCTGGGATGAGCCGTACTTATTCAAACGATGTGCTGATCAATTACTAAGACGAGGTGTTCCACAGGAAGAGGTTAAAAGTGTTTTGCAGCACTGTCATTCATCACCATACGGCGGACACTTCAGTGGAAATAAAACTACAGCTAAAGTCCTTCAATCAGGTTTGTTTTGGCCTACTCTTTTTAAAGATGCTCACTTGTTTGTTCTTCAATGTGACAGGTGCCAGAGAATGGGAAATATTTCAAGGAGAAATGAAGGACCGTTGCAGAATATTCTGGAAGTGGAGATATTCGATGTCTGAGGAATTGATTTCGTGGGACCCTTTGTTCCATCATTCGGAAACTTGTACATCTTAGTTGCTGTAGATTACGTCTCAAAATGGGTTGAAGCAATTGCACTACCATCCAATGATTCAAAAGTGGTGATCAAATTCTTGAAAAAGAATATTTTCACTCGGTTTGGAACACCTCGGGCAATTATCAGCGATGGTGGCACTCATTTCTGCAACAAATATTTTGATGCACTCCTATCTAAATACAGAGTTACTCATAAGATTGCCACAGCCTACCATCCACAGTCAAATGGGCAAGTTGAAGTTTCAAACAGAGAAATCAAAAGAATCTTGGAGAGAACTGTTAGATCAACAAGGAGGGACTGGTCTACAAAACTGGATGACGTATTATGGGCCTACCGTACAGCTTACAAGACACCCATTGGTATATCCCCATATCAATTGGTGTTTGGGAAAGCATGCCATCTACCGGTTGAGCTTGAACACAAGGCGTACTAGGCACTGAAGAAGTTGAATTTTGATCCACAAGCTGCAGGAAAGAAAAGACTTCACCAACTCAATGAATTGGAGGAATTTCGCCTACAAGCTTATGAGAATGCCAAATTATACAAAGAAAAGACCAAGAAATGGCATGACCTAAAAATAGTGCACAGACAGTTGAAACTAAGGCAACAAGTGTTGTTGTATAACTCGAGGTTGAAACTTTTTCCTGGAAAGTTGAAATCAAGGTGGTCAGGTCCATTTGTGATCACTCAGGTTTTACCATATGGAGCTGTTGAGTTACTAGATCCCAATACCAACAACACATTCAAGGTTAACAGACAGCGTGTCAAGCACTACTGGGGAGAACCGTTGGAGTGACAAAAAGAAAGTGTCACACTTTCAGATTCAGCATAACGTTCGAGAAGTCACGTCTGGCTGACGACATTAAACTTAGCGCTAGCAGGGAGGCAACCCATGCAAATTTAGTATATATTGCAATTTGGTGTGATTTTATTTTTTGTGTTAATTTTTGCAGGTTAAGACATTGCAGGATGGAAGAAGTTCTCGCAAATCTTCACAAGCAATTTCCTTCTCTCCCTCAAAAATCTCTGATGAAAGTTTACAAAGCTCGATTGGAACGAATGAGACTACTGATGATCAAAGGTATTCCTACTGATATTTGTTGGGTAATCGAAGTACGAGTGCGTTTAGCAGGTGAGTATTCTGAGATTTGTAGTTCTTACTTACCTGGTTTTGGAAGAAGCACCTATACAAAGAAACGTAGAGCTAAGAAAATGGGTGTTTGTTTCAAATGTGCTCGTTGGAATTGCAATACTCGTTGTCGTTCTTTAGGAATATTGTCTGATAATCGTGAAGATAAAATTAAATTCATTAGGGATGGCTTGAGTAAGGAGTCTGTAGATGATATATCTTCGACTCTTGAGACGCATCCCAGTGGATATGTTCATATAGCCATTCATAAATTACACACACAATTCCAAAAAGAAAGATAACAATTAAGTCTAGGGAATTTGACTCAAAAAGACCCTTTTTGCCAATTTATAAGAAAATTGGATGGGAAGCTTGTTCCTGACGCATAGATGTCAATCAATCCGCTACTTTTCTTGTACATATTATATCTCTTTGTCTTTTTCTAATAATTGATTTGTTTTGTTGTTTTCTCCGACAGGATCCAGACCTTTTTTTTAATATCACGATTTATTTTACTATTTTGCTACTAATTGTCATTTGGAAGATACTTGTGCTATTTTTACTCACCCTTTTCAGGTACTATAAATTCAACTTCTCATTACACTTTTGAAGACATCTAGAGTAAAACATGGAAGCCACTTCAAGAAGACGAGTTGAAAACATCTGTGTGTTTTGTGGAAGTAGTGTTGGTACTAAACCACAATACGTAGAAGCAGCCAAGGAATTGGGTCGAGTCTTAGCTGCAAGGAATATGCACTTAATATATGGCGGAGGAAATCTTGGACTTATGGGGATCATTTCAAAGGCTGTACAAGAAGGAGACAGTCATGTTTTGGGAATCATCGCAAAACCCTTGGCAGAGGCAAATCTTATTGGATCATCAAACGGAGAGGAAATGGTCGTGCCAGGTATGTCTGAACGACTGGTAGAAATGATTAACCGTTCTGATGCTTTTATTGCTTTGCCAGGTGGCTTGGGTACATTGGAGGAAATTTTTATAGTACTATCTTGGGCGAACCTGAACATACACCAGAAACCAATTGGACTGCTCAACGTTGATGGATTTTATGATTTTCTTTGTGTTTTTCTTGATGATGCCTGGAGAAATGGATTCGTGTCAAAACCTATGAAAGAACTCCTTTTTACTGCCAGGTCTGCTCCGGATCTAATTGATCAACTCTTAGCATATGAACCACTAGTTGACCCTATCCTTTCAAAGATAAAATGGTCCGAAGATGATCGTGGTAAGAAGCGTCGAATAAATCTGGATCTTAACCTTTAATTTTCCTGTAGAATTTTAGCTAACCATGTACTATCTTCTAAACTCTTCTTCTACTGTTTAAGACATTGAGGACAATGTCTCATTTAAGTTTGGGGGTGAGGAATAGTTAAAGTATCTTCTTGTTTTTATTGTATTTTTATTTTTTGTCCAAAATTTTTCGAAAAATACAAAAAAAAAAATTTGAAAATTGTTCAAAAATTACAAAAATATTTTTATTTCACTAAAAAAGCATGTTTAAAGCTAGGTGATGGTTTGGTGTCTTCCTTCACTCACTACCTTTCTATAAGGAAAAGCTGTGAAGGCACCTAGATAATCATTCACTTGTAGTGTGTTGTGTGATAGACTAGTTTGGAGGACTCGTTGTTTATTCCTGACACCAAGCGATAAGAGCCTAAGGGGCTTGGGTATTTAAGTGAGCCTTGCTCCACCCTCCCTCTGGGGAATCTACAACGGGAAGTCCATTCGACAGTTAGTCACACACCATAAACTCGTTGGCACGTACCATAAGGTATAAAAAAGGTGCGTTCACTTGGTCGCTTGAACCCTTGAGTGAAGAGTCCTAGTTGTGAACAATCCTTCGTCAGCGAGAGCCTTTGATTAAACTTCTAAAACCTCATGTAAATTATAGTTATATGACCAGTAGAAATGTTTTGTTGTTATGTTGACTAAAAAGATGAAATTGGTAAGAAATAGATGTGTAAGGAATTTCCACTCCTGAAACGTATTTCAAACCTAATTCAAAACAAGTTAATTTTTGTTTATTCACTTTTGAATTATTTACTTTGTAAATTCTCCAAAAAACTAACTAAAATGAATCTTCATATACTTAGTTGGCAGATATTATCAACATACATGGTAACATACAGACATAGGATAAAATTGAAAAGATTGTAATATTCAGTGCTATAGTTTAATTGGAGAAGCATCTCAAAAAAGTGATGGAATAAAAAAAAATTAATATGTCTGAGATCCGAGTTATTAAGTCTGTAAGGGTGTTTTAACACTTAGTGCCCTAAAACCAAATGGTTTGGGAGTCACTGGCCCAACACTCGCTACATGGATCAAAAAGATGATAAATATATATATATATATATATTATATATATATATATATATAATATATATATATATATATATATATATATATAGATATATATATATATCTGAAGTTTGAGTAATTAAGTCCTTAGGTGTGTCTTAACACCTGATGCCCTAAAGCCAACTGGTTTGGGAGTCACCAACCTAAAGCTCGCTACATAGATGGAAGATATTGTATATAAATAAAAAATAGAGAAAAAATCAAAGAAAAAATCAGAAAAATCAGAAAATTTATTCCATTACTACAAAAGATGTGAATTCTGATAAAACTTTAGGACAAAAATATTACTCTCTTATCAACTGCACTTATGACTGTTGTGGGCAAAATGAGTTGTTTAATATTTTGTTGGCTGTGTATATGGAGAATGATAAAAATAATAGGAGAATTTACTTATTTAGTAATTTAAAATGAAACAAAACAACTAATAACTTGGAGTAGAAGTTTCACATGATTAGTCACTAACTTCTTTATTCTCTTTTCTCTTGTCTTTTTGCTTTTGTGTGCATTAGTTTCACTACCTTTTTACTTTTATAAAATGTTTGTGGGTATCATTGTTGTAAACCCTCACAAGACTACAACTCGTCCACTAGGGACACCAAGGGGTTTAAAGGCTTGTTGCATATGCTAAATGCAATCGTGATCCCTACGAAAGTGGCTTAGTTAAAATTTTATTATGTTATTTTATTTTGCTCGAGGACTAGCAAAATGTTAGGTTTGGGGGTGTGATGAGTGGTAAAACTATCACTATTTCCCACTCATTTAAACTTAATATTTTGTATAGTTTCTTGAGTTTTGTGAATGTTTTGATGTATTTTGTGTTATTTTGCAGATAAATAAAGTTTGGAAAGCATTGGAGACAAATTGGGGATAAAACAGAGAAAAAAACAAACAAAGGGCAAAATTGTAATTTTCAGCGTCGCGACGCCGAGGACCTGCGCGTCGCGACGCCCAGCTCAGCCGCCTTGCCACGTGTCGCCATTCAACGAGCCGAAATTTTCAGCCGCCTTGCCACATGTCAACAAAACAACGAGCCGAAATTTATCAGCCGCCATGCCACGTGTCCGGTGAGACGCGAGCAGCCAATGAGAGTCGGACACGTCAGCGCGTCGCGACGCGCAAATGCTTGCACAGCGAGACGCGCTCCACTTACTTGGGCCTATAAATAGATTTCGATTTTTCAGTTTCAAATGTACCACTTCCTCTTAAATCTTATATATAAATTGTGAGTTCTCTTCTTAGTTTCTTTAAATATTCAGTTTCAATTACGTTTTGTAGTAGTAATTCTCTTCTATAAATAGTACTTTTACTTTCTCAAATTTTTTTACTTTTACTATTCATCCATGAGGGGGGTAACTTCTCTATGCTGAGGTAATAATGTAATACTTTTACTTTTGTTATTTAGATTAATCTCCCTTAAAATATAATATATAAACTATTTAAAATCTGAATTAATAAATGATATCGCCATTCTGGACGGTTGGTTATTCAATTTAAATTGTATAATCTTGACTTAATGAGGATACCGCCATACTGGACGGTTGGTTTAAGTTTATATTTCTGTTCCGCCTTATGGCTGGTATATTTGAATTTGACTTAATCAGGATACCGCCATTCTGGACGGTTGGTTTAAAATATCACAAGATTATATATTATTTTA
Organism: Zanthoxylum bungeanum; assembly: GCA_019454045.1. NCBI lineage: Eukaryota > Viridiplantae > Streptophyta > Magnoliopsida > Sapindales > Rutaceae > Zanthoxylum > Zanthoxylum bungeanum. The sequence goes on from SKCR01040992.1 coordinate 205,518, forward strand.
TTGGGAGATATCTAAATAGTAAATAGTAGAAGTTAATTCCTTTTACCTTAGCATTTCATTTCATTTCTTTGCAAATTATTATTCTACAATTACTTTTCAGCAATTTCACTTTATGTCTTTTAAGTTTTTATCAGTTTTAGTTATGTGTTATAACTAAGTTAAATATCTAGGGTTGTGATAAAATCTAATATCACCGGTTTATAAAGGGTTAAATTATAGTTTGGGTAATTAAGAGTTATTTGTTGAGTCATAATCTTAATGCCTTTTATTAACTGGCCATTAATAAAATTGACTAGATAAAACTTAAAATGAACTAGACATAGGGAATTTAAGTTTAAAGACCTTATACTCAACAACCCACGATCTTCTTTAAGGATAGATAAACCTTTAATAGATTTCCTTACATGATAGAAATATACCTGTTGGGCGGGGGTAATCATAATTGGAATTCAAACTTAATGAATCTAGGTAATTTGGTTGACATAGACATATGATTCAATTGAATTAATCTAGGTATTTGTAAATGACCATCGGAAGAGGCTTTTACATAATTTAATATTCCAGATTAATAAATCAATATTTACCCAACTATGATTTAACTACTTCATCGTTTAAATAATATTGGAAGAATTCACAACCCTAGATAGTTTTAATTCTCATTAATCTACTCTCAATTTCTTTTACTTGTTTTAAATTTAGAATCATCATTATCTTTTCAAACAACTTGTTAGATATTAGTAATCACTTGACCTCATAAAATTAATAGAATAAATATTAAGTCCTCGTGGGATCGATACTTTTTATACTACTTGAACGATACGTGCGCTTGCGTTATACGTGTGTGATTACGCCGGTCACAAGGTCTTTTAGAGTCAGATTCCCGAGACTTAAATGTTGTCTTTCTTTTCGAAATTGTGCATGTAACATTTGAATTGCGTGATGGACATATCCACTAGGATGCGTCTCAAGAGTCAATGATATGTCATCCAAAGACTCCTTACTCAAGCCATCCCTAATGAATTTAATTTTATCTTCACAGTTATCAGACATCATTCCTAAAGAATGACAACGAGTATTACATGTCATGCGTGCACATTTATAGCAAACACTCATTCTTTTAGCTCTTCTCTTTTTAGCATAGGTGATTCTTCCTATACCAGGAAAATATGACACAAAGGAGTCAGAGGACTCACCTGCCAATCGGACCTGTGTTTCAATAATCCAACGAATGTCAATAGGAATACCTTTGATCATCAAAAGTCTTATTTGTTCCAAGCGACCTTTATAGACTTTCATCAGAGAGTTTTGAAGGAGAGAAGGAAATTACTTGTGAAGATTTGAGAGAACTTCTTCCATCATGAAATGTAACTTTACCTACAAAAATTAAACACACAAAAATAAAACATACCAAATCTTAATATATACACAAATTGCATGGATTGCCTCCCTGTTAGCGTTAAGTTTAACGTCGTCAGCTAGACAAGACTGCCCGGACATTAGGTTGGATCTGAAAGTGTGACACTTTCTTTTTGTCGCTCAAATGATTCTCCCCAGTAGTGCTTGACACACTGGCTATTAAATTTGAATATGTAGTTGGACTTGGGGTTGTATATCTCAATTAATCCGTAGGGTAACACCGGAGTATCACAAATGGACCTGACCACTTTGATTTCAGCTTTCCAGGGAAACGTTTCAACCGTAAATCGTATAACAACACCTGCTGCCCTGGCTCCAGTTATCTGCGCACTATTTTTTTATCATGCCATTTCTTCATCTTTTCTTTGTACAATTTGGCATTCTCATAAGCATGTAGGCGAAATTCCTCCAATTCGTTGAGTTGGTGGAGCCGTTTTTCTCCTACTACTTGTATATCAAGATTTAACTTCTTCAGTGCCCAATACGTTTTATGTTCAAGCTCCACTAGCAGATGGCACGCTTTCCCAAATACCATTTGATATGGGGACATGCCAATGGGTGTTTTGTAAGCTGTCCGGTAGGCCCATAGTCCATCATCTAGTTTTGCAGACTAGTCCTTCCTTGTTGATCCAACGGTTCTCTCCAAGATTCATTTGATCTCCCTATTTGAAACTTCAACCTGTCCATTTGACTGTGGATGGTAGGCAGTGGCAACTTTATGAGTAACTCCATATTTGGATAGGAGTGATTCGAAGTATCTGTTGCAGAATTGTGTGCCACCATCACTGATACTTGCCCGAGGTGTTCCGAAGTGAGTGAAAATATTCTTTTTAAGGAATTTTATCACCACTTTTGAAACATTTGATGGCAGTGTTATAGCTTCAACCCATTTGGAGACGTAGTTTACTACAACTAGTATGTACAAGTTTCCGAATGATGGAACAAAGGGTCTCATAAAATCAATTCCTCATACATCAAATATCTCCACTTCCAGAATATTTTACACAGGTCCTTCATTTCTCCTCGAAATATTTCCCATTCTCTGGCACCTGTCATATTGAAGAGCAAATAAGTAAGCATCTTTAAACAGAGTGGGCCAAAACAAACCTGATTGTAGGACTTTGGCTGCAATTTTATTTCCGCTGAAGTGTTCGCCGTATGGTGATGAATGACAATGCTCCAAGACACAATTGACCTCCTCCTGTTGGACACAACATCTCAGTAATTGATCAGCACAACATTTGAATAGGTACGGCTCATCCAGACATAATGTTTGACTTCTTTAAAGAACTTTTTTCGTTGCTGATGTGTCCATTCCAATGGCCATTTTCCCAATACTATGTAGTTTACATAGTCAGCATACCAATGGACATCCTACTGTTTCATGGCACACAACTGTTCATCTGGAAATATTTCTTTGATATTCAGTTCATTGCCAGCTGTTTCTCCATTCTTGAGCCTTGATAAGTGATTTGCCACTTGGTTTTCTGTCTCTTTCCTGTCTCAGATCTCCACGTCAAATTTTTGCAACAGAAGCACCCAACGGATCACTCTAGGTTTGGCATCTTTCTTCACGATCAAGTATTTGATTGCTGAATGATCTATGTAGACCACCACTTTGGGGCCCAACAGATAAGAGTGGAATTTATCAAAAGCAAACACAACTACAATCAACTCATTTTCAGTGGTTGTGTAGTTGAGTTGAGCTTCATTCAGAGTTCTGCTGAAGTAGTAAATGGTATGAAATTTTTTTACTTTGCGTTGACCCAAAACTACACCTACAGTAAAATCACTAGCATCACACATCACCTCAAATGGAAGGGTCCAGTCAGGTGCTACTATGAAGGGGGTAGAGGCCAGCTTCTTTTTCAACATCTCAAAAGCTTCGTGGCATTGTTTGGTGAAGTTGAAAGGCATGTCTTTCTCCAGAAGGTTGCACAAAGGTTAAGCAATCTTGGAGAAGTCTTTGATAAATCTCATGTAAAAGCCTGTATGTCAGAGAAAACTCCGAATCCCTTTGACAGTTGTTGGTGGAGGTAGTTTTTCTATTGTCTCAATCTTTTCTTTGTCTACCTCGATTCCCTTTTGTGAGATCCGATGTCCCAGAACGATGCCTTCCTGCACCATGAAGTGTCATTTCTCCCAGTTGAGTACTAGGTTGGTATCTTCGCATCTTTCTAAAACCATTTCCTGATTTTACAAACAGTGGTCGAACATGTCTCCAAACACAGAAAAATCATCCTTGAAAACCTCCATATTTTGTTCCAGTATGTTTGAGAAGATGGCCATCATGCAATGTTGAAATGTAGCGGGAGCAATACATAATCCAAATGGCATCCTGCGGAAAGCAAAAGTACCATACGGACATGTAAAAATAGTTTTCTCCCGATCTTCTAGAGTGATGGAAATCTGATTGTACCCAGAGTATCCGTCTAGAAAATAATAAAACTCATGTCCCGCCAATCTTCCTAGCATCTGGTCAATGAATGGTAACGGGAAATGATCTTTCCTTGTTGCTTTGTTCAGTTTTCTGTAGTCCATGCATACTCTCCATCCGGTCACCATTCTTGTTGGAATCAACTCGTTCTTTTCATTTGTGACTATAATAATTCCTTCTTTCTTTGCCATACATTGCATAGGACTCACCCAAGTGCTGTCAGAGATGGGGTAAATGATGCCGGCATCTAACCATTTGATAATTTCTTTCTTCATGACCTCATTTATGATTGATTTAGTCTCCGTTGATGATCCACTGTGGCTTTGTACTCATCGTTCATCAGAATTTTGTGCATGCAAAATGATGGACTTATGCCTTGAATGTCTGCTATAGTCCAGCCAATGGCTTTCTTGTGTTCTCGTAACACTCTCAGCAACTTATCTTCCTGCTCCAATGTTAGCGAAGAAGAAATAATCACAGGTAAATCAGAAGAGTTTCCTAAGAATGCATACCCGAGATGGTTCGGAAGTAGCTTCAAGTCTAGTTGCGGTGGTTTTTCTATCGATGGCTTGATTTGCTTTTTTTTTTCAGTAATTCCAAAATTTCCACCCGTGGTGTTGATTTGAAGCGAAAGGGTCTGTCAAGATAGTTGATACATTCCAGAATTTCATCATCTAGCTTGCTGTCAGTTATATTCATAATGGAAGCTTCAAGTTTGTCTGTGGTAAGTTGCATTGCATCAGTATTCTGGATGATATTATCTACAACATCAATTTTGAAACATTCCTCCTATTTTTCATCACTCGGGAATTTCATGGCTTTAAAAACATTGAATGTAACTTCTTGGTCCTGCACTTTCATGGTTAGTTCTCCTTTTTTTTTTACATCAATGACAGTTTGACCTGTAGCCAAGAATGGTCTTCTAAGGATGATAGGTACATCTTTGTCTTCTTCCATGTCAAGGATAATAAAATCTGCAGGGAAAATGAATTTGTCGAACTTAACCAATACATCTTCCACTGCTCCTCTAAAAAATGTGAGCGATCTGTCAGCAAGCTGCAGAGTAACTGAAGTGGGCATCACTTCTCTAATTTGTAGTTTCCTGTAAATAGACAAAAGGCTTCAAGTTAATGCTGGCACCTGCCTTACTGAAGTAATGTTCGCCTATGGTGCAAGGAATGGTGAAACTGCCAGGATCTTTCAACTTTGGGGGAAGCTTCCTCTGAATGATGACACTGCATTATTCTGTCAATGTTACTATCTCGTAGTCTCCCAATCTTCATTTTCGTGAAAGAATGTCTTTCATGAATTTGAAATAGCTGGGCATTTGTTCCAATGCTTCTGCAAATGGGATGTTCATATGTAGCTTTTTGAAGATCTCCAAGAATCGAGCAAACTGCTTGTCTAGTTTACTTTTATGGAGACGCTGTGGAAAAGGTGGAGGTGGAGTGAATTTTTCTTGATCGTTTGCTTTTGCTTCTTTTTTCTCCATCTGTGGATATGCTCCCTGCTTTCTTTTGGAACTTCCTCTGTGGATGCCTTGACTCCAGCATCTTTGTTGATTTCAGTACCGCTTTTTCAAAGTAATGGCTTAACATTGCTCCTTCACTCGGTTCATTGGATTTGGTTATGTGTTGCAAGGAAGGTTACCTTGCGGTCTGTAACTCTGAGCATTGGCCAGTTGTCCTATTTGATTTTCCAGTTCCTTTATAGATGTTTATTGGCTTTGGTTGAATGCTACTTGGGCTTGATACATAGCATCATATTTGGCTTCTTGCTTTTTGAATATCTATGCAAACAATTCTTTTATTTCTGGTTCTTTTTCATACCCCTGGCCTTTGTTTTGCTGTTGGAATCCGAGTGGTGGATTGTTCTTTTGCCCTGAATTTTTGCTCCATGCGAAATTTTGATGATTCCTCCACCATGGGTTGTAGGTATTGGAATATGGATTGTTCCTCTATCTGTTGAAATTTTTGACACAATTCACCATCTCATCATGTTGGTTTGCCTCTGGTGCTCCTCCATATGGTGAACTTATGGCATCGATGATGGTTACAACTTGCGTGCTAAGTGTTTCCAAGCTTTTGCACATCTGCTCCAACTTGGCATTCATTGCTATGTTGGCTCCAACTTCATGAATTCCTGCTATTCGTTGAATCATGGTCATTTCTGTTGGCCAAAAAGAATTATTGTTGGCCATTTCTTCAATTAGTTCCCAGGCCTGATCTTCTAATTTTTCCAATAAAGCTCCTCCAGCAGCAACATCAATTGTAGTTCTCATTAATCCAGAAAGTCCATTATATAAGGTTTGGACTTGTAGCCACTTTGCAATCTCATGTTGAGGATATTTTCGGAGTAACTCCTTGGAAAATATTTTCCCTAAGCCAGAACTGCAAAGCTAAAGAATGACATCATATCCTTTGTGCAACATGACTCATAATTACTGCCGTTGCCGGGGACTTATTTATCTTTCACTAATAATTTTAAGGTTAGATACCTTTACTTGTGTCTAATTTGTTTTTATTTATTATTTTTGTTTTCTTGTGTTTCAGGTTCTCAGACAGTACATGAGAAGAACCAGAAGCTTTGAAATCCATCCGCTTGACCCAGAAATTGAAAAAATAATCAAACAATTGAGAAGGGAAAGGTGTGAAGGCCAAGAAGCACTGATCAATATGGAACCTGAACCTTTGGAGGTTGCACCACCAATTTCTATTCGGGACAGAACTATTCCGGTGGTTGACGGCTTCATTTCATGTATTGTACTTCCTCTCTTACCAGCAAATGCGTGTGACATCAAAACATGCATTCAGATGATACAACAGTCAGTTCAGTTTGGGGGGAATGCAAATGAAGATCCTAATGCCCACATCAGCAACTTCCTAGAAGTTTGCGGCATATTCAATTATAACCGAGCGGCTGAAGAAGCAATGAGACAACGTGTGTTCCCATATTCCTTGAAAGACATAGCTAAGGTTTGGCTACATTCACTACCAGTAGGTTCCATCACAACTTGGAACACTTTAGCCACCAAATTCCTTGCAAAATATTTTCCCCTAACTAGAACTGCAAAGCTGAGGAATGACATCACATCATTTGTGCAATATGACTCAGAATCCCTCTGCAAAGCTTTGGAAAGATACAAGGAGTTACTCTGAAAATGTCATCACCATGAGATTGTAAAGAGGCTACAAGTCCAAACCTTCTATAATGGACATTCTGGACTAATGAGAACTACAATTGATGCTACTGCTGGAGGAGCTTTAATGGAAAAAGGAGAGGATCAGGCCTGAGACCTAATTGAAGAAATGGCCAACAATAATTCTTTATGGCCAACAGAAATGAGCATGATTCAAGGAATAGCAGGAATTCATGAAGTTGGAGCCAACACAGCAATGAATGCCAAGCTGGAGAAGATGTGCAAATGCTGTTGGAGTTTCTATAGGTCCCAAGATCAAAACTCAAGCATGAATCATAAGTGAATACAACGACGGAAGTGCGGAATACTTACATCGAGCGGTTGAGCGGCGATTTGGGCAACAAAAATTCGAATTCTGCTCACTTTTTCAAGGCAGTGGGCTGCTGTGAATAGTGAATTTCGCCCCTTGTCTTCATGATTTGAAGCTCCAAGCTTCAACATTTTGGTTCCCGGCTCATGGGTGGACTTCCCTATCACCTTCGCATTGATCTCGGAGTGTGCTAGCACTCTTGTTTTGCCACAAAACACACTTGCTTCCCTCCATTTTTCCTTTGCTTCCATCGGCAGTTCACTGCCTCAAGAACAAGAAGAAATGCGTGAGAGAGGAAGGAGAAATGGTGAGAGAGAGAAATGAAAGTGTGTTGGAAAATTAGTTTTTAATTTGCTTATATATTTTCTACAAATAATAAAAGCAAATACACTTCCCTTTTCTTTCAAAAAGTCAAAGGAAGATATAAAAACAATATATGTCTTTCAACTTTCAAAAAGTTGATTTCCAACCACTCACATCAAGTCTTTTCAATCAATCAATCTAATCAATTGTCACATCACTCAAAGTGACATGATTTGACGCTTGATGTGACGCTAGATGCGACTAGCGATTTGACGCTTGATTTGACTTACGTGCCGCACTCGAATTCGAAATGCGAATGCGTTCGCAAATAATCTCGGGCTCAGATTCGCTAATTCTAAATTAACGAATTTTCCGTTGCGTCGTAATTAAATGATTACGCCTAGCGAAATCACTATTCACGTCGCTAACGAATTAATTCAAAATTAATTTGCTCGCCCGAATTAAAATCTAATTTTAATTCTGCGTCGAAATCCAATTTCATTTAATATATCAAATATATTAATTTACCGATTAATTCTAAATTAATCGTTATCTCTCTTTTATAGTATTTTATCCCAGACAAAATATCTCCGTAATTAATCCCAGATTAATTTTCTCTCTCATCTTATTAATCCCAGATTAATATAAGTGCGAGTCATACGTCATCGGTGAATCTTTGGAAGCGACCCATGAGATCCCCGGATATGTTGGTAGTCAAATCGGTCATCGGACTATCCGAACACGTGAGTACCAAGTACTACGTTTTACCGATTTACAAGACAAGGTTGCCTTCTAGCAAAGCACCAAGTCTACCCAATTCTCCGGACATATCCATCTAAGAATATTTAAGATCTGTATCAAGTGTAGTATACCAAGTATTCTGTATATCGGCCCAGTATCGGATAGTCACGTGCTAGGGCTGGGGCTGGATAAGTGTCTGCCCCATCCGAAGCACATGTCGGATGTCTGGTAACTAGTCTCTATAATCGGATAGTCATGTGCTAGGGCTGGGGCTGGATAAGTGTCTGCCCCGTCCAAAGCACATGTCGGATGTCTGGTAACTAGTCTCTATAATCGGATATGCATGACCTAGTCATAATATCCCGATGGTTGCGCAACACTTAAGAGCACTAATACCGTATCCTGCGTGACATCATCTCCACTATGACTGAAGTGATACTTCCGTCTTGACATCACACCCAATACTATAAGATTCTCAATATACCCAGCAGTTGGCGTACACAGAACCGGTTAAAGTCCTAGACGACCTCAACTAAAGTATATTGATTGTCGTAAGCATTAGCGGTGCAAGTCTCAGGTTAAGACCAAATACACCTACCCTGATGTCGGACTCCCATAGACACATAGTCATAATACCAATGGGATTCCGAGGGGTCTATCCAGAGCGAAGCTGTTTCCCGTACCATCGGTGAAACACAACCTCCTATCGCACTTGCATAAGTATCCAATACTTAAATATATGAGAACTATGACGTCGTGCCCTCACAACGCGCACAAGTGCAATACTAGCCTATTCCGCATTATCGATGTCCTGTCTCGATAATACTCCGGCTAGGGATATTTAATGATTAATCCTTCGTGGACTGATACTGTCTCATATCATTCTCAATCCAGGAACTAATCATATGGACCTCTCTTCATTTATATATCTAGGTGATCTAATCACAAATGATAAGAGTGCAATCTCCTTTGTCACATAGTTAATTTGTACAACAACACCGTGATCTATACAAATAGTGAATCTATGGGTCATATTATCCAACAAATGCTTGGAAACACTTAGCAGGCAAGTTGTAAACATCGCCGGTGACATAAGTTGACCATATGGAGGATCAACAGAGGAAAACCAATATGATGAGATGGTGAATTATGACAAAAATTTCAACAGACAATGGAACAATCCATATTCTAATACCTATAACCCAAGGTGGAGGAATCATCCCAATTTCACATGGAGCAACAATTCAGGGCAAAAGAACAATCCACCACCTGAATTCCAACAGCAAAAAAAAGGCCAGGAGTATGAAAAAGAACCAGAAATAAAAGAATTGCTTGTAGAGATATTCAAAAAGCAAGAAGCCAAATACGATGCTATGTTTCAAGCCCAAACATCATTCAACTAGAGCCAATTAGCATCTATAAAGGCACTGGAAAATCAAATAGGACAACTGGCCAATGCTCAAAGTTACAGACGACAAGGTAACCTTCCTAGCAACACTGAACCAAATCTAAGGAACTGAGGGAAGGAGCAATGTTAAGCCATTACTTTAAAAAGCGGTACTGAAATCAACAAAGATGTTGGAGTCAAGGCATCCACTGAGGAAGTTTTAAAAGAAAGCAGCAAAGCAGATCTACAAATGGAGAAAAAAGAAGCAAAAGTAAATGATCAAGAAAAATTCACTCCATCTCCACTTTTTTCCACAGCGTCTCCAGAAAAGTAAACTAGACAAGCAATTTGCTCGATTCTTGGAGATCTTCAAAAAGCTGCATATCAAAATCCCATTTGCAGAAGTATTGGAACAAATACCCATTTATGTCAAATTCATGTAAGACATTCTTTCATGAAAACGAAGATTGGGAGACTACGAGATAATAGCATTGACAGAAGAATGCAGTGCCATCATTCAGAAGAAGCTTCCCCAAAAGTTGAAAGATCCTGGCAGTTTCACCATTCCTTGCACCATAGGAGAACATTACTTCGGTAAGGCTTCGTGTGATTTAGGTGCCAACATTAACTTGATGCCTTTGTCTATTTAAGGAAACTGCAAATTGGAGAAGCAATGCCTACTTCAGTTACTCTGTAGCTTGCTGATAGATCGCTCACATTTCCGAGAGGAGTAGTTGACGATGTATTGGTTAAGGTCGACAAATTCATTTTCCTTGCAGATTTCATTATCCTTGACATGGAAGAAGACAAAGATGTACCTATCATCCTCGGAACACCATTCTTGGCTACAGGTCGAACTGTTATTGATGTACAAAAAGGAGAACAAACCATGAAAGTGCAGGACCAAGAAGTTACTGTTAGTGTTCCTAGAATGTGCCAAGGAACTCTAATAGTGATTTGTGTGTGAATAAACAAGAGGAGTTGCAGAAATACTCACAATGCTTGGTAGAGAAAATTCAAAACTTTCATGGATGTGTAGAAGCTCCAAGCCTAAAATTGAATTCCAAACTCATGGATTGGTTTCCCTATCACCTTCATTTGTCTCTTTAATGTGCTAGCAAGAAGAAATTTTGCAACAAAATTCCATGGGAGAGGGAGAGCATTCACGGTTTTGGAGAGAAATTGGAGAGAGTGAATAGTGAGTCATATTTCCAAAGTTGACTTGCTTTTTAAATATATAGTTGGTATGTTGAATTGGTTTGAGTGTAGAAAAAGCAATCCCAAGCTTTCACTCAACCAATTACCAAATTCCATCAAGTGTCAAACACATTGATGTAAGTTGGTGGGCCCCACTTCAAATTCCAAATTTAAGTCGAACAATCAACACGCAACTTCGCTCGGGCCCGAGTTCGTTTAATTCCGAATTAAAATAATTTTCCGTTGTGACTTAATTAAATCCAATTTAATTAAATAATAATGCCTCGTAATATTATTACGTAAGTCCCTTACGAATTACTTCTAAATTAATTCGTTCGCTTGAATTAAAATCCAATTTTAATTCCGCGTTAAAATCTAATTTCAATTAATATATCTAATATATTATTTTAGCCTAATTAATTAAATAGTAAAATTTAATTTCAAAATTAAATTCATTTTGCCGATTAATTCCAAATTAATCGCGTTCTCTCTTCTCGAAGAATTTAATCCCAGATAAATTCTCGACGTAATTAATCCCAAATTAATTCTTTCTCTGATAATTAATCCTAGATTAATTATTGCCGTAATTAATCCAGATTGATTTTCTCTCTCATAATTAATCCTAGATTAATTTTGTTCGAGTCAAATATCATCGGTGAATCTTTGGGAAGCGACCAAGAGATTCCTGGATATTTTGGCAGTAAATATGGTCATCAGACATCTGAACACTTGCGTTCCTGGTACCACGTTCTTACCGATTTACAAGACATGGTTGGCTTCTATCAAAGTACCGTGCCTACCTAATTCTCCAGAAATATTCTTTAAAGGAATATATAATCTTTATCAGGCATAGTATACTAAGTATTGCGTATAACGATCCAGTATCCGATGTCAAATGCTAGGCATGGGGCTGGAATTGTGTCTGCCCCGTACGAAGCATATATCGGATCACTGACAACTAGTCTCTATAATCGGATAATCATGACATAGTCATATTATCCCGATGACTGTAGTACTTAAGAGTACTAGTTCCGTATCCCTGCTTGATCATCATCTCCATATGACTGAAGTGATACTTCCATCTTGACATCACACCCAATACATGACCGGTGCGTAATCTCACTCGTATAACGCAAGCGCACGTATCGTTCAAGTAGAATAAAAAGTATCGATCCCAAGAGGACTTAATACCTAATCTATTAATTTTATGAGGTCAAATGATTACTAGTATCTAACAGGTTGATTGATTGATTTGAAATGGTGATGATTTTGAATTTAAAAACAAGTAAATAAAATTGCGCGAAAGTAGGTTTAAGAAAATTCAATATTACGAAACTATCTAGGGTTGTGAATCTTCCAATATCATTTTAAAGATGAAGTGATTATTTCATTTTTATGTAATATATCGGTTTACTAACCTGGAACACTAAATTATGCGAAAGCCTCTGTCGATGGTCAGACGCAAATACCCAGTATAACCCAATTGAACCATATGTCTATGTCAACCAAATTACCTGGATTCATTAAGTTTAAGTTCCAATTATGGCTACCCCGCCCGATAGGTATATTTCTATCCTGTAAGGAAATCTATTAAAGGGTTATCTATCCTCAAGGAAGATCGTGGGCTATTATGTCTAAGGCTGAAACCTAAAATTCCTTTGTCAAGTTTATTTTAGATTTACCAAATCAATCTTATTAGTGGCTAATTAACAAGACGCATTAAGCTTAAGACTTAATAAGTAAACCCTTAAATTACCCAAACTATAAAATAACCCCTTATAAACCGGTGATATTAGAATTCATCACAACCCCATATAACTAACTTAGTTACGACACATAACTAGGGCTAGTAAAAACTTAAATAAAATAAAAGAGATAAAGTAAAATGCTGAAAAGTAAATTGCTGAAAAGTAAATGACGGAAAGTAAATGCTGAAATTAAATACTGAAAATTAAATGCTGAAAAGTAAATGCTGAAAGTAAATTACTGAAAAGTAAATGGTGGAAGTAAATTGCTGAAAAGTAAATAAAGTAAAAGTACAATAAAAGAAAATGCTGAGGTAAAATGATCCACTTTTATTACTTCTATTTTAGATATCTCCCTTAATATAATATATTAACTTTGCATGATAATTACCAACCAGCCATATAGGCGGTATCCAAATTAAGTCAAATTAATAATTAATTACCAACCGACCAATCAGGCGGTATCCAATTTAGTCAGGTTAAAACCAATTTAAATAATTACGAACCGACCAATATGGCGTTATCCTCATTAAGTCAGGTTTTAACTAGTTTATATATTATAATTAAGGAAAATTAATCTAAATATTAGTAATAAAAGTTTTACCTTTTACCCCAGCAAAGGGGAGTTACCTCCTCATTACTAAAAAGTAAAAACTGAAAATTAAAGAAAGAAAAGTACTGTGCGTAAAAGTAAATTACGGAAAGTAAAAACTGAAAAGTAAAGAAAAGAAAGTGCGAAAGCGGAAATTAATTACTGAAAGCAGTAAATAAACAAACAAGATACAATCTTCTTAGTATTCTTAAGGAATTTCTTAGAAGAAAGTATGAATTTACAAATGAAATGGCTTGGTATTTATAGGCGAAATTTTACCTCCATCAAATCATCCACCAAATCCATTATTAATTACTCCACTAATTGCTCCACCAAATCCATAATTAATTACTCCACTAATTTCTTATCATGTTTGGTGGTGATTTGATAATTTTTATTATTTATTTATTAATTTATTTTTTGCTTTAAAAATGATTGAAAATGACTTTAATAATTACACACAACACACTTCTGGATAGTTCATCCATTTCGGGTATGAAATATTCGGAATTCGAACTTATTTTGTCTTTCAAAGTTGTAGATATTTGAGTCTTCTTTAATCAGGAAATTGAATCAGCTCAATCCGATATCGGAGTAAAACTTTATGTCCAAAATACGACAGATGCGCAAAATTGGAATTTCCAAAACTTCACTTCGTTAAAACGCCCTTTCAAGTTTCCAATCTCCAAAATTAATATGTCAAGTCCAATTTTTGCCCTTATTTGACCCAAATTTCATCTTAAATGATTTCATTATGTCCCAATATTATTTGATCTGTAAAATGAACTAAAACACATCATAACGTTCATCAAACCTGAGAAACTAAACAAAATATTAAGTAAAATGGGTGGTAAATATTGATATATTTTCGCTCATCACAACCCCAAACCTAACATTTTGCTAGTCCTCGAGCAAAACAACAAAATAAAATACAAGAAACAATTAAAATTAAACTAAGCCACTTTCGTAGGGATCACGGTTGCATTTAGCATATGCAACAAGCCTTTAAACCCCTAGGTGTCCTTAGTGGACGAGTTATAGTCTCGTGAGGGCTTACATCAACGATACCCACAAACGTTTTAAAAAAGTAAAAAGATAAAAAACTAATGCACACAAAAGTAAAAAGACAAGAGAAAATAGAATAAAGAAGTTAGTGACTAATCAGGTGAAACTTCTACTCCAAGTTACTAGTTGTTTTCTTTTTTCTAAATTACTGAATAAGTAAATTCTCCGATTATATTTACCATTCTCCATATGCACAGCCGAAAAAATACTAATCAACTCATTTTTGCCCACAACAGTCACAAGTGCAGTTGATAAGAGAGTAATATTTTTGTCCTAAAGTTTTATCAGAATTCACACCATTTTGCAGCAATGGAATAATTTTTCTGATTTTTTTTCTTTGATTTTTGATTTTTTTTATTTATATACAATATCTTCTATTTATTTAGCGAGTGTTGGGTCGGTGGCTCCCAAACCATTTGGCTTTAGGGCACCAGATGTTAAGACACCCATACAGACTTAATTACTCAGACTTCAGATATATATATATTTTTTTGCAGCATCTTTCATCCATGTAGCGAGCTTTGGGCCAGTGACTCCCAAACCAGTTGACTTTAGGGCACTAGGTGTTAAAACACCATTACAGACTTAATAACTCGGATCTCAGACGTTTTTTTTTTACTCCATCATTTTTTGAGATGCGGCCTCCAATTAAACTAGAGCATTGAATATTACAAACTTTTCAATTATAACTCATGTCCGTATGTTACCATGCATGTTGATAATACCTACCAACTGAGCATATGAAGACCCATTTTAGTCAGTATTATGGAGAATTCACAAATTAAATAATTTAAAATGAAATAAACAAAAATTAACTTGTTCCGAAATAGGTTTGAGATACGTCTCAGGAGTGGAAATTCCTTACTCAGATATCTCTTACCAATTTCACCTTTTTAGTTAAAATAAAAACAAAAACGCAAAATATTTTTGTAATTTTTGAAAATTTTTCAATTTTTTTTTTGTATTTTTCGAAAAATTTTGGCCTAAAATTAAAAACAACACACAACTAAAAATAAGATACTAATCAACTAATTTCCTCACCAAACCTAAATGAGACATTGTCCCCAATGTCTTAAACAGTAGAAGAAGAGTTTAGAAGATGGTACCTGGTTAACTGAAACTTTACACGAAAAGTTAAAGGTTAAGATCCAGATTAATCCGACGCCTCTTACCACGATCGTCCTCGGACCAATTTACCTTTGAAAGGATAGGGTCAATTTGTGGTTCATAGGCTAAGATTTGGTCAATTAGATCCGGAGCAGTTCTGGCAGTGAAGAGGTGTTCTTTTAAAGGTTTTGACACAAATCCATTTCTCCGGGCATCATCAAGAAACACACAAAGAATATCATAAAATCCTTCAACGTTGTACAATCCAAGCGGTTTCTGGTGTATGTTCAGGTTCACCCAAGATAACACTGTAAAAATTTCCTCCAATGTACCCAAGCCACCTAGCAAACCAATAAATGCATCAGCACAATTAATCATTTCCACTAGTCACTCGGACATACCTGGCATAATAAGTTCCTCTCTGTTTGATGGTCCAATAAGATTTGCCTCCGCCAAAGGTTTTGCGATGATTCCCAAAACGTGACTGCCTTCCTCCTGTACAGCTTTTGAAACGATCCCCATAAGTCCAAGATTGCCTCCGCCATATACTAAGTGCATATTCCTTACAGCTAAGACGCGACCCAATTCATGTGCTGCCTCTACGTATTGTGGCTTAACACCAACACTAGTACCGCAAAACACACAGATGTTTTCAACATGCTTCTTGAAGTGGCTTCCATGTTTTACTCTAGATGTCTTCAAAAGTGCAATGATGAGTTGATTTTATAATACCTGAAAATGGTGAGTAAAATAATAGCACTAGTACCTGCCAAATGACAATTATTAGTTAACAGTAAAATAAATCGTGATAGTAAAAAAGGTCTGGATCCTGTCGAAGAAAATAAAAGAAAACAACAAAACAAATCACAATTATTAGGAAAAGACAAAGAGATATAATATGTACAAGAAACATAGCGGCTTGATTGACGTCTATACGTCAGGGACAAGCTTCCCATCCAATTTTCTTATAAATTAGCAAACAGGGTCTTTTTGAGTCAGATTCCTGAGACTTAACTGTTGTCTTTCTTTTTGGAATTGTGTATGTAATTTGCGAATGACTATATGAACATATCCACTGGGATGCGTCTCAAGAGTTGAAGATATATCATCTACAGACCCCTTACTCAAGCCATCCCTAATGAATTTAATTTTATCTTCGCGATTATCAGAGACCATTCCTAAATAACGACAACGAGTATTGCAATTCCAGCGTGCATATTTGTAACAAACACCCATTTGATTAGCTATACGTTTCTTTGAATAGGTGCTTCTTCCAAATCCGGGCAAATAAGAATTACAGGAATCAGAATACTCACCTGCTAATCGGACCCATGCTTCAATTACCCAACGAATATCATGAGGAACACCATGGATCATTAGTAATCTCATCCGTTCCAACCGAGCTTTGTAGACTTTCATCAGAGAGTTTTGAGGGAGAGAAGGAAATTGCTTGTGAAGATTTGCGAGAACTTCTTCCATCCTGAAATGTCTTAATCTGCAAAAACTAAACACACAAAATTAAATCACACCAAATCATAATAAATACACAAATTGCATGGGTTGCCTCCCTGCGAGCGCTAAGTTTAACGTCGACAGCTAGACGTGACTTCTCGAATGTTAGGCTGGATCTGAAAGTGTGACACTTTCTTTTTGTCGCTCAAATGATTCTCCCCAGTAGTGCTTGACACGCTTATTTTTAACCTTAAATGTTTTGTTGGAGTCAGGATCATATATCTCAACGACTCTATCTGATAAAACTTTAATGATCACAAATGGACCTAACCACTGTGATTTTGGCTTCCATGGGAAGAATTTCTCCCTTGATTTGTTTAACAGTACCTTCTGCCCTAGTTCCAGTTGTATGCGCACTAACTTCTCATCATGTCTTTTCCTTGCCTTTTCTTTGTACAATTTGGCATCTTCAAAAGACTGATTGTGAAATTCCTATAATTCATTGAGCTGGTGGAACTTTTTCTCTTCTGTTGCTTGTAGTGCAAGAATAGGCTTCTTCAGTACGCAGTGCGCTTTATCTTCAGGCTCCACAGGCAATTGACATGCTTTAAGTTTGTCAGCAGAACTTTGCATTGCATTGGAGGTCTGGATGGTACTATTTATCACATCAAGTCTGAAACATTCCTCATTCTCGTCATTCGGGAAATTCATGGCTTTAAAAACATAGAATGTTACTTCTTGGTCCTGTACCCTCATGGTTAGTTCTCATTTTTATACATCAATAATAGTTCGACCTGTAGCCAAGAATGGTCTCCCGATGATGATTGGCACGTCTGCGTCTTCCTCTATATCAAGGACAATAAAATCTGCTGGGAAAATAAATTTGTCAACCTTGACAAGCATATCCTCAACTATGCCTATTAGAAATACGAGCGTTCTATCAGCAAGTTGTAGAGAGACTGAAGTTGGCATTGTTTCTCCAATATGCAATTTCCTGAAAATAGAAAAAGGCATCAAGTTAACACTCGCACCTAGATCACACAGAGCCTTACCGAAGTCATGTTCTCCTATGGTGCAAGGAACAGTGAAACTGCCATGATCTTTTAACTTTGGAGGAATTTTTCTATGAATGATGGCGCTGCATTCTTCTGATAATGCTACTGTCTCATAATCTCCTAATCTCCGCTTTCGTGAAAGAATGTCTTTCATGAATTTTTCATAGCTGGGCATTTGTTCCAACGCTTCTGCAAATGTAATGTTGATATGTAGCTTTTTGAACACCTCAAAGAATCGAGCAAATTGCTTGTCCAGTTTATTCTTCTGA
The DNA here is from genome assembly GCA_019454045.1 of Zanthoxylum bungeanum. Taxonomy (NCBI): domain Eukaryota; kingdom Viridiplantae; phylum Streptophyta; class Magnoliopsida; order Sapindales; family Rutaceae; genus Zanthoxylum; species Zanthoxylum bungeanum. The sequence continues at coordinate 223,793 of SKCR01040992.1, forward strand.
AGACGCTGAGGAAAAGGTGGAGGTTGAGTGATCTGTTATTTTTCCTTTGCTTCTTTTTCCTCCATCTGTTGCTTTGTTTCTTTTGGAATATCTTCAATTGTTGTTGCCTTGATTCCAACATCTTTGTTGATTTCAGTACCACTTTTTAACATGATGGCATAACATTGCTCATTTCCCATGTTTCTTGGATTTGGCTCTGTGTTGCTAGGAAGGTTACCTGGCGGTCTGTAACTCTGAGCATTGGCCAGTTGTCCGATTTGATTCTCCAGTGCTTTAATAGAAGCAGATTGACTTTGAATTAATAATGCTTGGGATTGAAACATAGCATCATATCTTGCCGCTTGAGAGTCATGTTTTGCTTCTATCTTTTTCAAGTGGGTCAACACTTCTGTTATTCCTGATTCATTTTCCTGCTCCTGGCCTTTGTTATGTTGTTGGAATCTGGGTGGTGGGTTGTTCATTTGCCCTGAATTGTTACTCCATGCGAAATTGGGATGATTCCTCCACCTTGGGTTATAGGTGTTGGAATAAGGATTTTTCCTCTGTCTGTTGAAATTGTTGACATAATTCATCGTTTCTTTATGTTGGTTGAAAGATTCTGACTCAGGTGCTCCTCCAAATGGTGAACTTGTGGATCCACCATTAACTTTCATGTTAAGAGTTTCCAGATTTTTGCAAATCTGATCTAGCTTGGCATTCACTACTGTGTTGGCTCCAACTTCATAAATTCCAGCAATTCATTGGATCAAGCTTCTTTCTGTTGGCCACAATGAATTATTGTTAGCCATTTCTTCAATTAGGTCCCAGGCCTGATCTTCTCATTTTTCCATCAAAGCTCCTGCAGCAGCAGCATCAATTGTGGTTCTCATTATTCCAGAAAGTCCATTGTAGAAGGTTTGGACTTTTAGCCACTTTGCGATCTCATGATGAGGACATTTCCGGAGTAAATCTTTGAATCTTTCCCAAGCTTTGCAAAGGGATTCTGAATCTTATTGCACGAAGGATGTGATGTCATTCCTCAACTTTGCAGTTCTGGCTGGTGGAAAGTACTTTGCAAGGAATTTGGTGGCTAGAGTGTTCCAAGTTGTGATGGAACCTGCTGGTAACGAATGTAGCCAAGCTTTAGCTCTGTCTTTCAGGGAATATGGAAAAACCCGCAGTCTCATTGCTTCTTTAGCTGCTCAGTTGTAATTAAAAGTACCAGTAAACTTCCAGTTGCATTTCCACCAAACTGTACTGACTGCTGAATCATCTGAATGCATGATTTGATGTCACATGCATTTGCTGGTAAAAGAGGAAATACAATATAAGAAATGCAGCCGTCGACCACCGGAATAGTTCTGTCTCGAATGGGTGTTGGTGGTGCAGCCACCAAAGGTTCAGGTTCCATGTTGACTAAAGCTTATTGGCCTTCACGCCTTTCCCTTCTCAAATGTCTCATGGTTTTTTCAATTTCTGGGTCAAGCGGTTGGAGTTCAAAGCTTCTGGTTTGTCTCATGTAGTTTCTGAGAACTTGAAACAATAGAAAACAAAAACAATAAGTAAAAAGAAATTAGATACAAGTAACGTATCTAACCCCTAAACTAATAGTGAAAGATAAATAAGTCCCCGGCAACGGTGCCAAAAACTTGACCGGTGCATAATCATACGCGTATAATGCAAGCGCATGTATCGTTCAAGTAGTATAAAAAGTATCGATCATACGATGACTTAATACCTAATCTATTAATTTTATAAGGTCAAATGATTACTAGTATCTAACAAGTTGATTGATTGATTTGAAATGGTGATGATTTTGAATTTAAAAACAAGTAAATAAAATTGCACGAAAGTAGGTTTAAGAAAATTTAATATTAGGAAACTATCTAGGGTTGTGAATCTTCCAATATCATTTTAAAGATGAAGTGTTTATTTCATTTTTGTATAATATATCGGTTTACTAACCTGGAACACTAAATTATGCGAAAGCCTCTGTCGATGGTCAGACATAAATATCCAGTATAACCCAATTGAACCATATGTCGATGTCAACCAAATTACATGGATTCATTAAGTTTAAGTTCCAATTATGGCTACCCCCGTCCGATAGGTATATGTCTATCCTGTAAGGAAATCTATTAAAGGGTTATCTATCCTCAAGGAAGATCGTGGGCTATTATGTCTAAGGCTGAAACCTAAAATTCCTTTGTCAAGTTTTTTTTAGATTTACCAGATCAATCTTATTAGTGGCTAATTAACAAGACGTATTAAGCTTAAGACTTAATAAGTAAACCTTTAAATTACCCAAACTATAAAATAACCCCTTATAAACCGGTGATATTAGAATTCATCACAACCTCAGATAACTAACTTAGTTACGACACATAACTAGGGCTAGTAAAAACTTAAATAAAATAAAAGACAAAGTAAATTGATGAAAAGTAAATTGCTGAAAAGTAAATGACGGAAAGTAAATGCTGAAATTAAATACTGAAAATTAAATGCTGAAAAGTAAATGCTGAAAGTAAATTACTGAAAAGTAAATTTTGAAAGTAAATTGCTGAAAGTAAATTACTGGAAAGTAAATGCTGAAAGTAAATTGCTGAAAAGTAAATAAAGTAAAAGTACAATAAAAGAAAATGCTGAGGTAAAATGATCTACTTTTATTACTTCTATTTTAGATATCTCCCTTAATATAATATATTAACTTTGCATGATAATTACCAACCAGCCATATAAGCGGTATCCAGATTAAGTCAAATTAATAATTAATTACCAACCGACCAATCAGGCGGTATCCAGTTTAGTCAGGTTAAAACCAATTTAAATAATTAACAACTTACCAATATGGCGGTATCATCGTTAAGTCAGGTTTTGACTAGTTTATATATTATAATTAAGGGAGATTAATTTAAATATTAGTAATAAAAGTTTTACCTTTTACCACAGCAAAGGGGAGTTACCTTCTCATTACTGAAAATTAAAGAAAGAAAAGTACTGTGCGTAAAAGTAAATTGCGAAAAGTAAAAATTGAAAAGTAAAGAAAAGAAAGTGCGAAATGGGAAATTAATTACTGAAAGCTGTAAATAAAAAAACAAGATACAATCTTCTTAGTATTCTTAAGGAATTCCTTAGAATAAAGTATGAATTTACAAATGAAATGGCTTGGTATTTATAGGTAAAATTTTACCTCCATCAAATCATCCACCAAATCCATTATTAATTGCTCCACTAATTGCTCCACCAAATCCATTATTAATTACTCCACTAATTGCTTATCGTTTTTTGTGGCGAGTTGATAATTTTTATTATCTATTTATTAATTTATTTTTTTCTTTGAAAATGATTGAAAATGACTTTAATAATTACACACAACACACTTCTGGATGGTTCATCAATTTCGGGTATGAAATCTTCGTAATTCGAAATTATTTTGTCTTTCAAAGTTGTAGATCGTTGAGTCTTCTTTAATCTAGAACTTGAATCAGCTCAATCCGATATCGGAGTAAACCGTTATGCCCAAAATACGACAGATGCGCAAAATTGGAATTTCCAAAACTGCACTTCTTTAAAACGCCATTTCAAGTTTCCAATCTCCAAAATTAATATGTCAAGTCCAATTTTTGCCCTTATTTGACGCACATTTTATCCTAAATGATTTCATTGTGTCCCAATATTATTTTATCTGCAAAATGAACTAAAATACATCAAAACGTTCAACAAACCCGATAAACTAAACAAAATATTAAGTAAAATGGGCGGTAAATATTGATATATTTTCCGCTCATCAATACACTACGATTCTCAGTATACCTAGAAGAGGCGTACACAGAACCTGTTAAAGTCCCGAACGACCAAAACCAAAGTATACTGATTGTCGCAAGTATTAGCGATGCAAGTCTCAGGTTAAGACCAAATACACCTACCCTTATTCGGATTCCCATAGACACATAGTCATACTACCAATGAGATTTCGAAGGGTCTATCCATAGCGAAGCTATTCCCGTATCATCGGTAAATAGAATCTCCTATTACACTTGCATAAGTATCATATACTTAAATACATGAGAACTATGCCGTTAAGCTTCCATAACGCGCATAAGTGTAATACTAGCCTATTCTGCATTATCGATGTCCAGTCTCGATAATATTATGACTAGGGATATTTAATGATTAAAATTTTCGTGGATTAATACTGTCTCATATCTTATTAATCCGGTACTAATCATATGGACTTTTATCATTTATATATCCAGACAATCCAATTACAAATGATAAAAGAGCAATTTCCTTTGTCTCATAGTTAATTTTGTACAAGAACCCCATGTCATTTACAAAATAGTGATGCTATGGGTCATAATTGTCCAACAATCTCCCACTTGGCCTATAGCCAATCATTCAAGTGTCTAACACCTGAACTATGTACGGGTCGCTCATGCTTATGCTGAGATATCGCTTTCGCCAGCGGATTTACAAAGTTATCATCTGATGTGATTTATTCGATCATCACATCGCCACGTTGTATGATCTCACGAATCAGATAAAACCCTCGAAGTACATACTTGGATCGTTAATGAGACCGTAATTCTTTAGCCTGTGCTGTAGCCTAGCTCAGCTGCTAATAGAACTACTTCCCAATCTAATTAGGAATTTTATAGATCCAAAATGCTTCTTCTGCTACCTCAGTTACAGCAATATAATCCGCTTTTGTTGAATTGGCAACAATATCTTGCTTGGATGATTTTCGGCTCTCTGTTCCGTTGTTCAAACAAAATTATGTACCCTTATTGCGACTTACAGTTGCAATTATCGGTTAGGAAACTTGCAACGGTGAACCTAGTCATCTCAAGTTCTCATTCTCCATAAATTAAGAAAGCATCCTTAGTTCGTCTAAGATACTCAAGGATGTTCTTTACATCAATCCAGTGACCATCACCTTGATCAGCCTGATTGTGACTCCAAATACTCAAAGCATATGAGACATCAGGTCACGTACAAATCTTTCAATGTACGGGTTCTCAGAGAGTGCCAAAACTTTTATATCTATCATAGTAGATCTTTATTCCTAGAATAAAGGTTGCCTCTCCCAAATATTCCATGGAGAATTTAATGAAAGCCAAGCTTTCACCGATTTTTAACATGGGAATGTCATTGCTAAAAAGCAATACATCATCAACGAATAGGATAATCATTGTCAGTGCGCTCCCACTAACCTTCTTATATACACAAGAATCATCTTCGTTTTGAATGAAACCATATACCATTATGATCTCATGAAAATGTTGGTTCCAAGAAAACAATGCTTGCTTCAATCCATAAATGGATCGAATTAACTTGCAAACCTTTTTTTGCATGTTTTGGCACGATAAAACCGTCAGGATATTATAAACATCCTCCAAAAGGTTTTCGTTAAGGAAAGCAGTTTTGACGTTCAGCTGCCATATTCCATAAATGAAATATGCAGCACTTGCAAGCATTATCCGAATGGATTTAATCATGGCAACGGGTAAAAGGTTTCATCTTAATCGACACTATGTTGATGACAATACCCTTTCGCTACAAGCCTAGCTTTGTACGTTTGTATGTTGCCATTCATGTTTGTCTTCACCATGAAGATCCATTTGCTACCAATAGGCACAATGCCTTATGGTACATCAACCAATGTCCAAACTTGGTTGGTATACATGGAATCCATTTCGGACTTCATAGCACTTTGCCATAAACCGGAGTCGATACCTTGTATAATTTCCTCATACGTAGTCCGTTCGTCTTCCTCAATAAGATTAACATCTACATGAGGTGAGATCAGAAACCCATACCTCTTACGTTATTTTTCTAACTCTCACCAACCTATGCGGTTATTGTGTATTAGAAGATTGTGGAACAGTCTCATCCTTGGTGAACTGTTCGTGTTCCGGGAGGGGATCGGTGCTAGGAACAGTATCACTCCGATTTTCACCGAGTTTTACTTTCTTCCCACTTACCACTATATTTAGGTATTCCTCTTAGGAAAACCACATGGAGAGCAAAAAATATCTTTGTTCTCTTGTGAGTTGTGGAATTAGTTTCCCTAGGATAACCAATTACAAGTAGGAACTTATCCGATTTTGGTTCTAGTTTGGTACCATCCAAACGTTCAATTATATGCCCAGCATCCCAAATCATCAGGAATGAGAAACCTGGTTTCTTTTCTGTCCATATTTTATATGGAGTCTGTCTAACAGACTTTGACAGAACCTTATTCAAAATAAGTATTGCATTGTTCAATGCGTATCCCTATAAGGAAATTGGTAGCTCAGAGCGACTCATCATTAACCTTACTATGTCCAACAAGGTTCGGTTTCTCCGTTCGGACACACCACTCTATTGAGGTGTTCCGGGAGGAGTCCACTAAGAAATAATACCATACTCTCTCATGTAATCGAGAAACTTATTGCTCAAGTATTTTCCACCACTGTCCAACCATAATGTTTTAATACTTTAGCCGGTCTGTCTTTCTACTTCATGTCGAAACTCATTGATTATATCAAAAGTTTCCGACTTGTGTTTCAAAAGATACACATAACCATAACGCGATGCAACATCAGTAAAGGTTACGAAATATTTATATCCACTTCTAGCCTAGCTAGATATGGGCCCACTTTCATCACAATGAACGAGTACTAACAGCTCGGTGGCACGTACATCCTTTATCGCTAAAAGGTATTTTAGGCACTTTACATAATAAACAAGATTCACAGACATTATTTGAATTAGGATCAAATCTGTCCAAGTATACATTCTTCAAAAAAGTGGATATACGAGTCTTGTTAATGCGTCCCAGATGACAATGCCACAAATAAGTCTCATCTGATTTACTAAGTTTGAGCCATTTTTTTTTGTAATGTTATATGTTTGAGATTCATTTATATTCAAAATATAAATATTGTTATTCACATCTAATGTGTATATCTCAATATCATCTTTTTAAACAAAACACCCGGTGTTTTGGAACATAAAGGTATACCCGCAACAGGTTACACTAGATATAGAGATAATGTTTCTAGTCAAACTAGGTACATTATAAAACTTTCCTAATTTAAGTACATGCCCAAAGGGTAGTTCCAAAACTTAGGTTCCCATAGCCAAAACAGCGACTCTCGTCCCGTTTCTGACTCGCAGGTCGATCTCATTCGAAGCCAGTCTCATGCTAATCAGCAGATCCCGCACATCAGTACATATGTATATACCATATCCAGTATCAAAAATCCAATTCTTTAAAACTAGTAGTGGACATGTTTATAACAAACATGCCTGAAGTCGGAGCCTTGCCCACCTTCACTTCCTTCATATATGCCTTGTCCATACGGAAATCACGCTTCCAATGACCCCGTTTGCAACAGTTTAGGCAGACATCTTGGGATATGTCATTTGTCTTCCTAGAAGACTGTGACGATTTTTCCTTTGTCCCTTTTCTTCACACCCCTAGAAGCCTTCGGCCAAGCCTTGGCCTTCTGAGTTGTCGAAGTAAGATGTGTCTTGCGCTTCTTGCCCTTTTAGAAGCTCTGGCTCTGCCTCCTTGAGCATAGCTATGAACCCGCCCCAGCATTCGGGCAGAGACTGTAAGATCAAATCTATGGAAGTCTCGGCCTCGTAGGTAATGACCAGTTAACCTAGCTGTTCGATGTCAGTAATCATCTACGACACTTAGTGCTCGACAGATGTACCCTCTGACATACGCGAGCAAAAGAGCTCCTTTTGCAATTCATACTTATGAGATCTAAGATTAGATCTGTGAAGATCCTTCAATTTCAACATCATGGTATAAAGATCTAATCCTTAATTCTGATGACGAAATTAAGGAGTCATTGCGGTAAGCATAACAGATTGAGCACTAAAGTTATCATCACGATGAGTATTCTAAAGCTCATGTTATACTATTTACTCAACTCCGGGCTCAGGCTCGAGAGGTTTCTCTATTATATAGAGTAACTTCTTGGCTTCCAAGACTATCCTGAGATTCAATTCCCAATCTGAAAATTTACGCCGTTAAAGACATTTTCACCTAGGATTATGTTCTTTTACGCTAATCTTTCAGCTATATTGATTGCTATAGTCCAACTATCCAATCAATAATTTCGGGTACAATCAAATGTAATGATTACTATATTCCAACTATATAATCAACTACAAATGATCAGTTACATTCAAATGTAATGATTACTATAGTCCAACTATATAACCAACTATAAATGAAGTTGTTTGAATACAATCCAACTGTTTAAAGAAAGCAATATATCATATTAGTCCAACTAATATATTTATAACAACGTTAAATAAAATAAAAGAGCGCATATTGGCAAGTATCTAAACGAAATTGCAAATTTAATACTTGCCTCCCACTATTTTTCGGCGAGCCTCTAACCCTCTGTGGAGTACTCGGGAAACCTAGTTTCCTAGTGGGCTAGGATCCCGTTAAATAACACACAACCTTGACTTTGGCCAACAAGTTGTATGAAACTTAACTAGGTAGATCTCTAAGATCAATTGGATCCCATCCAATTCCTAGATCCAGTAGGTGGACCTCCAAGTCCGAAACATATATCTAATATATTTCCTAACCATTTTCCTCTAAATGAACTAAGCCTTGGCTTTGGCTCAACAAGCTTAATGATTCTAGTTAAGTGCGACCAATTGACAGTGGGAAAGCTTTGTAATCGTGGTCGATGAACAAGAAGTGACCTTGACTTTAGGCAACAAGTCACAACTGCCTAAGACACGCGATATGTAACAAAGCTTACGTGGTTCAAACACATCCACGATGGACAAAGGTCTTGACTTTGGTCAACAAACCAATGCCAATCTTGGATCTTGAGAGAGAACCACTCAATGGAAGGAAAAATGCTTAATATTTTATGAGGGTTTTTCCCGTAAATTGGCAACTAATTTATTATCTTTGATTAGGTCTCATCATACAACCTTAAGCATGCATTCTAAAATCATAATAAGGCGCGAAATAAATTAATAATGATATGCGGATGGATATATAATAAACTTTGTTCCTAGAACAAATCTCTCCTTTTCATCTCTCCCGCTAGCACTATTCATACTTCTACCCAATTACATAATACTTCTAAAGAAACCTCATTTACATTGAGGGGAATTGGTGAGAAGAGAAATAAAAAGAGAATAGAGATAATTGGCTGGACATGCAGGTCCAATTTAATAAATTCTAAATTTATTACAACAATTTCTAAAATTGCCCTCACCCTTCTAATATCCATCCGATATACATTATTCATACAATACATCCAAGTATTCACACAAAGCATGTTATTCAATCAATCTAATCCAATTAATTAATCTTTGAATTAATGACCATCCAATGTTCAAACCACGATTTTGTTTGCGCGAGTCAAACTCGTTTAAGAATAAATACTCAAAATAAGTATTCTTGAATTATATCGAACTACAATTTTAAATCCAATTTAAATTGTATCCAATACTAATTCATATTTAATTCCAAATTAAATAATTACACTTTTAATAGTGCCTTTTAGACTTAGATTATAAATCCAATCTTAATGGGTCTCAAAGGCCCAATTAACATCCAATGTCAATTTAATTAAAGTTAATTAAAGTCCAATGGGCTTTTAATTAATTCTTAAGGCATGAGCTTTGGCCAATATGGATCAAACCCAAATGCCAAGGCCCAATTAAAGAATCACCCTTTTTGCCAAAAATCAATTTAGGCCCATTAGGCCCAATTAAATTGTTAAAGGCCCAATAATTATATTTGGACTTTATGGAAATTGTTTTAGGCCCAATTTGATCAAACCCAATTGTCCAAAACCAAACTTGGCCCAACCAAGCCCATTAAGCTCAATTACAACAATTAAATTAATACATTATTCCAAATTACATATTAATCCAATTCAAGTGTAATTAACATAATTAATCAATTAATCTATTGTTTCCAAAATAATAATTAATCCAATTTAATCATGCTCAGCATTTCCAATTCACGTGCAACATAAATTGAAGCAAAATCAATCAATTACACATGCTTCATACTCACGGTTTTGGCAAGGAAATTATCATACAATTTGATTTCAATCTAATTAAATCAACATCTAACATACATTTCATTCCAATTAACATATCCAATTGCTAAATTTCAAAAAATCACCATGAGCCACCTAGGGCATATATTCGGCCAAGGGGTATATTTTGGGGAAAATTAATCGTATCAATTTTTCACAAAATCAAAGATGCACAAATCCAATTGAACATCATGTAAACATAACCCAACCATCAATTTAGGCATTTCATGCTCCAAACACAAAAATCCCAAATTAAAGTATATAAACCCTAGAAATTCAAATCAAACTTAGGATGCTCTGATACCATTGTTAGTGTTCCTAGAACGTGCCAAGGATTTCTAAGAGTGATTTGTGTGTGAATAAACAAGAGGAGTTGCGGAAATACTCACAATGCTTGGTAGAGAAAATTCAAAAATTTCATGGATGTGTAGAAGCTCCAAGACTAAAATTGAATTCCAAACTCATGGATTGGTTTCCCTATCAACTTCATTTGTCTCTTTAATGTGCTAGCAAGAAGAAATTTTACAACAAAATTCCATGGGAGAGGGAGAGCATTCACGGTTTTGGAGAGAAATGGGAGAGAGTGAATAGTGAGTCATACTTCCAAAGTTGACTTGCTTTTTAAATATATAGTTGGTGTGTTGAATTGGTTTGAGTGTAGAAAAAGCAATCCCAAGCTTTCACTAAACCAATTACCAAATTCCATCAAGTGTCAAACACATTGATGTAAGTTGGTGGGCCCCACTTCAAATTCCAAATTTAAGTCGGACAATCCAACACGCAACTTCGCTCGGGCCCGATTTTGTTTAATTCCGAATTAAACGAATTTGCCGTTGCGACTTAATTAAATACAATTTAATTAAATAATAATGCATCACAATATTATTACGTAAGTCACTTACGAATTAATTCTAAATTAATTCGTTCGCTTGAATTAAAATCCAATTTTAATTCCGCGTTGAAATCTAATTTCAATTAATATATCTAATATATTATTTTAGCCCAATTAATTAAATAGTAAAATCTAATTTCACCATTAAATTCATTTTGCCAATTAATTGCAAATTAATCGCGTTCTCTCTTCTCGACGAATTTAATCCTAGATAAATTCTCGACGGAATTAATCCCAGATTAATTCTTTCTTTGAAAATTAATCCCAGATTAATTCTTACCGTAATTAATCCCAGATTAATTTTCTCTCTCATAATTAATCCTAGATTAATTCTGTTTGAGTCAAATATCATCGGTGAATATTTGGGAAGCGACCCAAGAGATCCATGTATATTTTGGCAGTAAATATGGTCATCGGACTATCCGAACACGTGTGTACCTGGTACCACGTTCTTACCGATTTACAAGACATTGTTGGCTTCTAGCAAAGCACCGTTCCTACCCAATTCTCAAGAAATATTCTTTAAAGGAATATATAATCTTTATATGGCATAATATACTAAGTATTGCGTATAACGATCCAGTATCGGATGTCACATGCTAGACATGGGGCTGGAATTGTGTCTGCCTCGTACGAAGCATATATCGGATCACTGGCAACTTGTCTCTATAATCGGATAATCATGATCTAGTCATATTATCCCGATGACTACAGTACTTAAGAGTACCAGTTCCCTATCCCTGCGTGATCATCATCTCCATATGACTGAAGTGATACTTCCATCTTGACATCACACCCAATACACAACGATTCTCAGTATACCCAAAAGAGGCGTACACAGAACCTGTTAAAGCCCCGGACGACCAAAACCAAAGTATACTGATTGTCGTAAGTATTAGCGATACAAGTCTCGGGTTAAGACCAAATACACCAACCCTGATTCAGAATCCCATAGACACATAGTCATACTACCAATGGGATTCCGAGGGGTCTATCCAGAGCGAAGCTATTCCCGTACCATCGGTAAATAGAACCTCCTATTACACTTTCATAAGTATCCTATACTTAAATACATGAGAACTATGACGTTAAGCTTCCATAATACGCAAAAGTGTAATACTAGCCTATTCCGCATTATCGATGTCCAGTTTCGATAATACTACGACTAGGGATATTTAATGATTAAACCTTTCGTGGATTAATATTGTCTCATATCTTATTAATCCGATACTAATCATATGGACTTATATCATTTATATATCCAGGTAATCCAATTACAAATGATAAAAGAGCAATTTCCTTTATCACATAGTTAATTTTGTACAAGAACACCATGTCCTTTACAAAATAGTGATGCTATGGGTTATAATTGTCCAACAGTTACATTCAATGTTTTTAAAGCCATGAAATTCCTGAGTGATGAAAATGAGGAGGAATGTTTCATAATTGATGTTGTAGATAGTATCATCCAGGATACTGATGCAATGCAACTTCCCATGGACAAACTTGAAGCTTGCATTATGAATATGACTGACAGCGAGCTAGATGATGAAATTCTGGAATGTATCAACTATCTTGACAGAACCTTTCGCTTCAAATCAACACCACTTGCGGAAAGTTTGGAATTACCGAAAAAGCGAATCAAGCCCTCGATTGAAGAACCACCGCACCTAGACTTGATACTACTTCCGAGCCATCTCAGGTATGCATTCTTAGGAAACTCTTCTGATTTACCTGTGATTATTTCTTCTTCGCTAACATTGTTGCATAAAGACAAGTTGTTGAGAGTGTTACGAGAACACAAGAAAGCCATTGGCTAGACTATAGCAGACATTGGAGGCATAAGTCCATCATTTTGCATGCACAAAATTATGATGAACGACGAGTACAAAGCCACAGTGGAGCATCAACGAAGACTAAATCCAATCATGAAGAAGATCGTGAAGAAAGAAATTATCAAATGTTTAGATGTCGACATTATTTACCCCATCTCGGACAGTACTTGGGTGAGTCCTATGTAATGTGTGCCAAAGAAATGAGGAATTACTATAGTCACAAATGAAAAGAATGAGTTGATTCCAACAAGAACAGTGACCGGATGGAGAGTATGCATGGACTATAGAAAACTGAACAAAGCAACAAGGAAATATCATTTCCCGTTACCATTCATTGACCAGATGCTAGACAGATTGGCAGGACATGTGTTCTATTATTTTCTGGACGGATACTCGGGGTACAATCAGATTTCCATTTCCCCAGAAGATCATTAGAAAACTACTTTTACATGTCAGTATGGAACTTTTGCTTTCCCAGGATGCCATTTGGATTATGTAATGCTCCCTCCATATTTCAACGTTGCATGATGGCATCTTCTCAAACATACTGGAAAAAAGTATGGAGGTTTTCATGGATGATTTTTCTGTGTTTGGAGACTCGTTCGACCACTGCTTGTAAAATCTGGAAATGATGTTACAAAGGTGAGAAGATACCAACCTGATACTCAATTGGGAGAAATGCCACTTCATGGTGCAGGAAAGCATCATCTCGGGACATCGGATATCACAAAAGGGAATCGAGGTAGACAAAGCAAAGATTGAGACAATAGAAAAACTACCTCCACCAACAACTATCAAATGGATTCGGAGTTTTCTCGGACATGCAGGCTTTTACAGGAGATTTATCAAAGACTTCTCCAAGATTGCTAAACCTCTGTGCAACCTTCTGGAGAAAGACGTGCCTTTCAACTTCACCAAAGAATGCCACGAAGCTTTTGAGATCTTCAAACAAAATCTGGTCTCTACCCCCATCATAGTAGCACCTGACTAGACCCTTCCATTTGAGGTGATGTGTGATGCTAGTGATTTTGATGTAGGTGAAGTTTTGGGACAACGTAAAGCAAAAAATTTTCATACCATTTACTACTCCAGCAGAACTCTGAATGAAGCTCAACTCAACTACACAACCACTGAAAATGAGTTTCTTGCAGTTGTGTTTGCTTTTGATAAATTCCTCTATTATCTACTGGGTCCCAAAATGGTGGTCTACACAGATCCACTAGTAATCAAATACCTGATCGCGAAGAAAGATGCCAAACCTAGACTGATCAGTTGGGTGCTTCTATTGCAAGAATTTGACGTAGAGATCCAAGAAAAGAAAGAGACAGAAAACCAAGTGGCAGATCACTTATCAAGGCTCGAAAAAGGAAAAACAACTGTCAATGAACTGAATATCAAAGAAACCTTTCCAGATGAGGAGTTGTTTGCAATGAAATAGTAGGATGTCCTTTGTTACGCTGACTATGTAAACTACATAGTATCGGGAAAATGGTCGTTGGAATGGACACACCAACAATGAAAGAAGTTCTTCAAAGAAGTAAAACACTATGTCTGAGATGAGCCGTACCTGATCAAACACTGTGCTGATCAATTACTGAGATGTTGTGTCCCACATGAGGAGGTCAATTGTGTCTTGCAGCATTGTCATTCATCACCATACGGTGGACACTTCAGCGAAAATAAAACTGCAGCTAAAGCCCTATAATTAGGTTTGTTCTGGCCCACTCTGTTTAAAGATGCTTACTTATTTGCTCTTCAATGTGACAGGTGCCAGAGAATAGGAAATATTTCGAGGAGAAATGAAAGACCTCTGCAAAATATTCTAGAAGTGTAGATATTTGATGTATGAAGAATTGATTTTATGGGACCCTTTGTTCCATCGTTCGGAAACCTGTACATACTAGTTGCGGTAAACTACGTCTCAAAATGGGTTGAAGCTATAACACTGCCATCAAATGATTCAAAAGTGGTGATAAAATTCCTTAAAAAGAATATTTTCACTCGATTCGGAACACCTCGGGTAATTATCAGTGATGGTGGCACACATTTCTGAAACATATACTTCGAAGCACTCCTATCCAAATACGAAGTTAGTCATAAAGTTGCCACTGCCTACCATCCGCAGTCAAATGGATAGGTTGAAGTTTCAAATAGGGAGATCACAAGAATCTTGGAGAGAACCGTTAGATCAACAAGGAATGACTGGTCTACAAAACTAGATGATGCACTATGGGCCTACCAGACAGCTTATAAAACACCCATTGGTATGTCCCATATCAAATGATATTTGGGAAAGCGTGCCATCTGCCAGTGGAGTTTGAACACAAAGCGTATTGGGCACTGAAGAAGTTAAATCTTGATCTAAAAGCTGTAGAAGAAAAACGGCTCCACCAACTCAACGAATTGGAGAAATTTCGCCTACATGCTTATGAGAATGCCAAACTGTAAAAAGAAAAGATAAAGAAATGGCATGATAAAAAATAGTGCACAGAAAACTGAGCCCCCGGCAGCAGGTGTTGTTATACGATTCACGATTGAAACATATCCCTGGAAAACTGAAATCAAAGTGGTCAGGTCCATTTGTGATTACTCAGGTGTTACCCTACGGAGTAGTTGAGATATACAACCCCAAGTCAAATAAAACATTCAAAGTTAACAACCAGAGTGTGAAGCACTACTGGGGAGAATCATTTGAGCGACAAAAAGAAAGTATTACACTTTCAGATCCAGCCTAACATCCGGGTAGTCTTGTCTAGCTGACGCCGTTAAACTTAGCACTAGTAGGGAGGCAACCCATGCAATTTTTGTATATATTAAGATTTGGTGTGTTTTATTTTGTAGGTTAAGTCACAGATAGGATGGAAGACGTTCTCGCAAATCTTCACAAGTAATTTCCTTCTCTCTCTCAAAACTCTCTGATGAAAGTCTACAAAGCTCACTTGGAACGAATGAGACTTTTGATGATCAAAGGTTTTCCTAATGGCATAAGTTGGTTAATTGAAGCACGGGTCCGATTAGAAGGTGAGTCATCTGACTCTTTTGTGTCATATCTGACTGGTTTAGGAAGAAGCACCTATGCTAAGAAAAAAAGAGCTAAAATAATGGGTGTTTGCTATAAATGTGCACGCATGACATGTAATACTCATTGTTGTTCTTTAGGAATGGTTTCTAATAACTGTGAAGATAAAATTAAATTCATTAGGGATGGCTTGAGTAAGGAGTCTTTGGATGATATATCATTGACTCTTGAGACGTATCTCAGTGGATATGTGAATCACACAATTCACATGTTATATACACAATTTCAAAAAGAAAGACAACAATTAAGTCTCGGAATCTGACTTTAAAAGATCTTGTTTGCCAATTTATAAGAAAATTGGATGGGAAGCTTGTCCCTGACGCATAGATGTCAATCAAGCCGTTACTTCCTGTAAATATTATTATCTCTTTGTATTTATCTAATAATTGTTAGTGTCCTAGACATGCCCAAAGACCCTAAATAAGATTTATGTGTGAATAAAATCAAAGGAAGTTGCGGAAAAACTTACATTGATCGGTTGAAGTTCAAGACTTTTTCTTTGTTGTATGAAAGCTCCAATCTTTGTTGAGTGTTCCAAACTCAAGGGTGAGTTTCCCTATCACCTTCTTTTGACTCCCAAAGTGCTAGCTTTCTCAAATTTTTGCAACAAAAATTTTTCTCCAAGGGAGAGAGCCTCACGGTTTTGAGCAAGGAAGAAGAAAGAGAGGAGTGAATAGTGTATTTTGGTTTTCCAAAAACTTAAATACAAAAGTTGACTTTCAAAATGTGCGTGTGTTGTGTGTAAAATGAATCACATTTAATTAGCCAACTACACCCATCACAAATAGTGACAAGTGATGTAAGTGAGTGGGTCCCACCACTTTGAATTCAAAATTCAAGTTGGCTTATACAACACACTTTGGGCCCAGTTCGTTTAATCCGAATTTTCCATTGCTAAATAATTAAATCCAATTTAATTAAATAATAATGCCTCGCAAAATTATTACGAAAGTCCCTTACGAATTAATTCCAAATTAATTTGTTCGCTTGAATTAAAATCCAATTTTAATTCCGTATTGAAATCCAATTTCAATTAATATATTCGATATATTATTTAGCCCAATTAAATAAATTACATAGAAAAATCCAATTTAACTATTAAATTTATTTTACCGATTAATTCCAAATTAATCGCGTTCTCTCTTCAAGAAGAATTAATCCCAGAAAAAATTCTTGCCGTAATTAATCCCATATTAATTTTCTCTCTCATAATTAATCCCAGATTAATTCTGTTCGAGTCAAATTTCATCGGTGAATCTTTGGGAAGCGACCCAAGAGATCCATGGATATGTTGGCAGTAAATACGGTCATCAGACTATCCGAACACGTGCGTACTCGATACCACGTTCTTACCGATTTAAAAGACATGGTTGGCTTCTAGCAAAGCACCGTGCCTACCCAATTCTCCAGAAATATATTCAACATGGAATATATATAATCTGTATCAGGCATAGTATACTATGTATTACGTATTACAATCCAGTATCGGATGTTACATGCTAGGCCTGGGGCTGGAATTGTGTCTGCCCCGTACGAAGCACATATCGGATCACTAGAAACTAGTCTCTGTAATCGGATAATGATGACCTAGTCATAGTATCCCGATAGCTGCAACATTTACGAGTACTAATTCTATATCCCTGCGTGATCATCATCTCCATATGACTGAAGTGATGCTTCCATCTTGACATCACAGCCAATACACTACGATTCTCAGTATACCCAGAAGAGGCGTACACAGAACCTATTAAATATCTGGACGAGCAAAACCCAAGGAAAACTGATTGTCGCAAGTATTAGCGATGCAAGTCTCAGGTTAAGACCATATACACCTACCCTGATTCGGATTCCCATAGACACATAGTCATACTACCAATGAGACTCCGATGGGTCTATCCAGAGCGAAGCTGTTCCCTGTCCAATGGCTAATAGAACCTCTTATCACACTTGCATAAGTATCCAATACTTAAATACATGAGAACTATGTCGTTAAGCTTTCATAACGCGCACAAGTGTAATACTAGCCTATTCCGCATCATCGATGTCCGGTCTCATAATACTACAACTAGGGATATTTAATGATTAAACCTTTCGTGGATTAATACTATCTCATATCTTATTAATCGGGTACTAATCATATGGACTTTTATCATTTATATATCTAAGTAATCAAATTAAAATGATAAAAGAGAAATTTCCTTTGTCATATAGTTAATTTGTACAAAGAACACCATGTCTTTTACAAACAGTGATGCTATGGGTCATAATTGTCCAACAATCTCCCACTTGGCCTATAGCCAATCACTCAAGTGTCCAACACTTGAACTATGATGGGTCGCTCATGCTTATGCTGAGATATCGCTTTCACCAGCGGATATGCAAGGTTATCATCTGTAACGATCTTTTCGATCTTAACATCGCCACGATGTGTGATCTCAAGAATCAAATGAAACCGTCTGAAGTACATACTTGGATCATTGATGAGACCGTAATTCTTTAGCCTGTGCTGTAGCCCAGCTCAGCTGCTAACAGAACTACTCATAATCCAATTAGGAATTTTATAGATCCAAAATACTTCTTTTGCTGCCTCAGCCGCATCAATTTATTCCGTTTTTTGTTGTTGAATTGGCAACAGTATCTTGCTTGGAAGATTTCCAGCTCAATTTTCCGTATTTCAAACAAATATGTACCTTGATTTTGACTTACAGTCGTAATTATCGGTTTGGAAACTTGCATCGGTGAACCTAGTCACCTCAAGTTCTCCATCTCCATAGATTAAGAAAGCATCCTTAGTTCGTCTAAGATACTTAAGGTTGTTCTTAACATCAATCCAGTGACCATCACCTGGATCGGCCTGATTGTGGCTGCAGATGCTCAAAGCATATGAGACACCAGGTTGCGTACATGTCATGGCATACATGATCGATCCGACTGCAGAAGCGAACGGGATCCAACTCATTGAATCTCTCTCATCTTGTGTTTTAGGACACATGTCCTTAGATAGAGAGACACCATGTGATAATGTACGAGTTCTCAGAGAGTGCCAACAACTTTTAGATCTATCCCAGTAGATCCTTATTCCTAGAATAAAATTTGCCTCTCCCAAGTATTTCTATGGAGAATTTTAATGAAAGCCAAGCTTTCACCGATTTTAATATGGGAATATCTGTAGGCATTGTATTTTTTCAAATAAGTCCCGATGATGAGCCTCATATGGAGGCACTACCCGATAAGTTACGGAAGTCGCAGGAAACGAACGTCCGAAGGGGAATTTCAAAAATCAATACCTTGTTGGACTTAATTCGTTTGCTTAGCCTCAGGTTCGCTCGTTGGATCTCTGTTTTAAAATTCATCCTTGGCCCAAAACCCTCGCAACCCATATCAAGCCCACCAAATCCCCTACAAAAATATCCAACACATTAAACACATGTTAAAATCTAAATAAATCACCTTCCCAATTAAAATAAATCACATGCCTAAATTAAAGAAATCAAATCAAATCCCATAAATCCATTTCCTAAACAAAAACAAATCAACTTCCTAATTGAATGGATCTTTTCCTTATAACACACTAATTAAAAGATATCCCCCATAATTTGCATGATTTCTTTCCTACCGAAATAAGGAAAACCCCCAACCCCCTCTTATAAAAAGACACACAAACTAAAACCCTAGGGTAGACTCTCACGACACAAAAAAAAAACCCTAGAAACACACACTCGGCTCCCTCAACCCTAAAGCCTCTCCCCTCTCATGCCGTTGACTCTCCTCTCAACACACGTCACACATTCCACATCCCCACTTTTTCAACTGTTGGTAAAAATCTAGGTCCCAAGATCAAACAAGACATGAAAATCGTGCATGAATACACCAAAGAAGATAGCGGAATACTTACATTGGTTGGTAGAGTCGATTTGAAGACCATTGAAGCCAAAATGCTCACTGTTTTGGCGCATGAACTGCAGCAGTCCACTGCCCACTGCCTTCTGTTTTTGAGCTGCGAAAATGAGTTCCTAGATTCGTCGGATGGATCCCGGCTCATGGTCGAACCTCCCTACCACCTTCGCAAGACTTGTAAGTGTGCTAGCACTTGATTTCTCACCATGAAAAACCACTCTTGGCTTCCCTTTGTTCACGCCAAAATTGATTCCAAACCAGTCCATTTTTTCTGTTTTTGGGCGTGAGAGAAGAGAGAATTTTGAGAGAGATGATCTTGTGTTAAGTTAAAAGATTTTCCAAAAATCAATTTATATTTATGCCATAATGTTTATTAAATAAATAATAAACTTATGACACAAAACATGCAATGGCTTAGAGTGTCAAACACTCAAACTCCATGCAAAACCATTGAGTGTATTGTACACAATCTTCATGCAATGCATTAGAATTAAATAATGCATAATATGACATGTGTCATGTGGGCCCCACACGTTTCCGAATGAAAGTGGGCCCACGTGCACTCACGCGTTCGGGTTCGATATTTTCGAAATACCGAGCTTACGTCGCGACGTTAATTAAATCGAATAATTGCGGCTAGCGAAATTATTATTTACGTCGCTAACGAATTAATTCTAAATTAACTCGTTTGCCCGAATTAAAATCTAATTTTAATTCCGCGTCGAAATCTAATTTCATTTAATATATCGAATATTTAATTTACCGATTAATTCCAAATTAATCGTTATCTCTCTCTAGACGATATTTTATCTTAGATAAAATATCTCCGTAATTAATCCTAGATTAATTTTCTCTCTCTTCTGTATAATCCCAGATTATTCAAGAGTGCAAGTTGTGCGTCATTGGTGGATTATCGGGAAGCGACCCATGAGATCTCCGGATATATTGGCAGTAAATGCGGTCGTCGGAGTATCCGAATCACGTACGTACCAAGTACTACGTTCTACCCCGATTTACGAGACAAGGTCGACTCCTAGCAAAGCACCAAGTCTACCTAATTCTCCGGACATATCCATTAAAGAATATTAAGATCTGTATCAAGCGTAGTATACTAATGTATTGTGTATATCGGCACAGTATCGGATAGTCACGTGCTAGGGCTGGGGCTGGATAAGTGTCTGCCCCGTCCGAAACACATATCGGATGTCTAGTAACTAGTCTCTATAATCGGATATTCATGACCTGGTCATAATATCACGATTGGATGCGCATCTCTTAAGAGCACTAATACCGTATCCTGCGTGACATCATCTCCACTATGACTTGAGTGATACTTCCGTCTTGACATCACATCCAATACACTACGATTCTCAATATACCCCCGCATTGGCGTACACAGAACCGTTAGAGTCCTAGACGACCTCAACTAAAGTATATCGATTGTCGTAAGCATTAGCGATGTAAGTCTCAGGTTAAGACTATACACACCTACCTTGATTTCGGCCTCCCATAGACACATATTCATAATACCAATGGGATTCCGAGGGGTCTATCCAGAGCGAAGCTGTTTCCCGTACCATCGGTGAAAAACGACCTCCTATCGCACTTGCATAAGTATCCAACACTTATATATATGAGAACTATGCCGTTGTGCCCTCACAACGCACACAAGTGCAATACTAGCCTATTCCGCATTATCGATGTCCAGTCTCGATAATACTACGGCTAGGGATATTTAATGATTAATCCTTCCTGGACTGATACTGTCTCATATCATCTCAATCCAGGAACTAATCATAGGGACCTCTCTTCATTTATATATCTATGGTGATCTAATCACAAATGATGAGAGTGCAATTTCCTTGTCACATAGTTAATTTGCTACAACAACACAATGATCTGTGCAAATAGTGACGCTATGGGTCATTTTGTCCAACAATCTCCCACTTGGCACATAGCCAGTCACTCGAGTGTCTAACACCCGAACTATGTACGATTCGCTCAAATTGCTGAGGAAAGGTTTTCGTCAGCGGATTTGCTTAATTATCGTCTGACGCGATTTACACGATCATCACATCGCCACGATGTATGATCCGAACGAATCAGATGATATAGAAGTATATATCTGGATCGTCGATGAGACCTTTAATTCCTTAGCTCGTGCTGACGCCTAGCTCAGCTGCTAAAAGAACTATATCTAATCTAATTAGATTTATTTTTGATCCAAATGGCTTCTATTGCTGCCTCAGCTGCAGCAATAATCCGCATTTGTTGTTTATTCGGCAACAGTTATCTTATCTTGCGCGAATATTTCCAGCTCATTGTCCCGTTATTCAAACTTTATAGTACCGTAGTATTTAATTGTTTGGAAACTTGCAGCAGTGATCCCAGTCACTTCAAGTTCTCATTCTCCATAGTTTTAGACAGCATCTTCTTTAGTTCTCTAAGATACTAACAGATGTTCTTAACTTCAATCCAGTGACTATCACTTGGATTGACCTGATCGTGACTCCATATGCTCGAAGCGTATGAGACACCAATACAAGTACATTTTAAATGTACAATTTCCCAGAGAGTGTTAACAACTCCAAATCTATCCCAGTAGATCTTTATTCCTTGAATAAAGGTTGTTACTCCCCAGAATTCTACGGAGAATTTCTATTGAAAGAATATCTATGAAAGCCAAGCTTTCACCAATTGTTTTATGGGAATTTCATTGTCAGTGCCCTCTCCCACTAACCTCCTTATATACACAAGAATTATTTCGTTTTGAGTTAAATCATAAACCATTATGATTATTTCAAAACGTCAGTTCCAAGAACCTTATGCTTGCTTTGATCCAAACATGGATCGAATAACCCGCAAACCTTGTTTGTCGGTTATTCAAAATCGTCAGGATGTTGTAAACATCCTCCAAAAGGTTTCCTTTTCAGGAAAGCGATTTTGATTTGTAACTGACACATTTCATAAATGAAATATACAGTTATCTACAAGCATCTTCAAAATGGATTTACCATGGCAACAGGTAAAAGGTTGAACCGTTATTAACACAATGTTGATAACGATACCTTTCCGTCAAAAGCCCAGCTTTGTACGTGGGTATGTTGCCTTCCATGTATGTCTTCCTTGAAGACGTTTAATGCACCATAGGCACAATGCCTTGTGGTACAACAACCAGTATCCAAAATAGTTGTTATACATGGAATCCATTTCGGACTCATGGCACTTTGCCATAATAGGGAGTTGATACCTTGTATCATTTCCTCGTACGTAGTCGGTTGGTATTCCTCAATAAGATTTACATCTTTATGAGGTTAGATCAGAAACCCATACCCTAGGTTGTTTTCTGACTCTATCCGATCTACCCAGTTCTTGTGTATTCGAAGATTAATGGTATAGATTCATCATAGATGAATTATATGTGTTCCATTAAGGACTTCGTGCCTTGAACAGTATTACTCCGATTTTCATCGAGTATCACTATCCTCCCACTGACCACTGCATATCGGTATTCCTCTCAGGAAAAACCACATGGTGAGCAACAATCACATTGTTCTCATGTGAGAATTATAAGTACTATACTTATGGTTTCCCTTAGGATAACCTATATTGGCACTTATCCAATTTGGGTCTTTTAGTTTGGTATCATCCAAACGTTATGCCTGGCATACCCAAATTATTAGGAATGAGAAACTCTGTTTCTTTCCTTTTCATATCCTATATGATATCTGTCAAACAGATTTATATGGAACCTTATTCTAAATAAGTTTTGCACTGTAGATACATATCCGTTGAAGGAAATGGTAGCTCAGAGCGACTCGTGATAAACCTTATCATGTCCAACAAAATTCGGTTTTTAGTTTGGACACACCGTCAAACTGACGTGTCTCGGGAGGAGTCCTCATCTGAAAGAATACTATACTCTTTCATGTATGTTTGAAACTTACTGCTTAAGTATTTTCCATTACGGTCTTACCGTGACGGCATAATACTACAGTCGATCTGTTAATCTACTTCGTGTCGAACCCTAATAGTTTCCGATTTGTGTTCTTCAAAAGAAACACATAACCATAACGTGATGCTACATCCGTCAAGGTCACGAAATATTCATGTTCACATCTACCCTAGCTAGATATGGGCCCACTAACTTCACCATGAATAGGCTAACAGATCGGTGGCCTTTTACTATTACCAAGTAAATAGTATTTTAGGTACTTTACCTAATAAACTAGATTTGCAGACCTTATTTGAATAGTCAAATCAGTCCTAGTACCCACTCTTCAAAAGTGTGGATATACGAGTCTCGTTTAATTGTGTCCCAGACAACAATGCCACAAATAAGTCTCTATTGATCAAATCAATTTGAGCTATTTATTTGTCAATATAAATTCTGTTATTCACATCTAATGTGTTTATCTCAGTATCATCTTTATATAATAAAACACTTTAGTGTTCTAGAATATAAAGGTTTATCCGCAACGGATTAAACACTGATATAGAGATAATGTCTCTAGTCAAACTAGTTACATTATAACAGTTCCTAATTTAAGTACATACCCTAATGGTAGATATGTCAATTATCTTTTCAATATTTCACAAACCTTTGGCCAAGCCTTGGGTTTCGGAATATCGAAACGATGTGCACCTTGTGTAACACGCCCAATTGCAAACTTTGACTTTACATGAATAGTCAATTAATTCTCCAAGAATTATAAATTGCAATTTTAATACTTCTTAAATCCAAAATTAGATTTATGACAAGTATATTAAATTAAGCATTAAAGTCATCATCACAAAAATCTTCCAAAGATTTTATGCTCTACTTATCTTGCTTAATTTTGGGCTTAAGGTATAATGAGTTATTTTATCAAATAAAGTAACCTATTATTTATTCCCAATTTGAAAATTAAATCATTTAAAATATTTTAATCCCAGATTATATTTTAAATATCCAACTTTTCAATTCTTTCTTGATTTTAATAGTCCAACTATTTAATCAATTTAATAAAGTACTATTTATTATAATGATTACAATAATCCAATTATTTAATCAAGTATAATTTTAATATTGATTACTATAATCTAATTATAAAATCAACTATCATTTTAATTCAATTATATTGATTACTATAATCCAATTATAAAATCAACTATATATTGAATGAGTTTGTATATAGTCCAACTATATATATTTTTAAAACAACATAAAATATTAGTCCAACTAATACTTTTGATAAATATGACATGTGATATTTGTTTGAGCGCGTATGGCGAGTAATTGAACGAATGTTGCAAATTCAATACTTGCCTCCCACTATTTTTCGTCGAGCCTCTAACCCTCTGTTGAGTACTCGGGAAACCGTGTTTCCTAGTGGGCTAGGATCCCGTTAAATATCACACAATCTTGACTTTGGCCAACAAATTGTATGATAATTAACTAGGTAGATCTCGAAGATCAATTGGATCTAATCCAACTCCTATATCCAGTAGGTGGACATCCAAGTCCCAAACATATATCTTATATATGTCTATACATCGAATGTATACCCTAACCTTTTCCTCTGAATCAACTAGGCCTTGGCTTTGGCACAACAAACCTAGTGATCCCAGTCAAGCTCGGACCCATTGACATGGAAGCTTCGTAATCAATGTCAATGGACAAGAAGTGGTCTTGACTTTGGCCAACAAACCACAACTTGGACACGACACCGATATGGAACAAAGCCTCGTAATTCAAGCACATCTTTGACGGACAAGGGCTTGACTTTGGCCAACAACCCCTGCCAATCTCGGATCTTGAGCAAGAATTACTCAATGGAAGGAAAATAAATGCTTGATATTTAACGAGGGTTTTTCGCGTGCAAATTGGCTACCAATTTAATTATCTTTATTAAGGTCTCATCATCATACACCCTTAAACATGCATTCTAAATACATAATAAAGCGAGTATGAAATTAAATAATAATGATATGCGGATGGATACTTAACACATTGATCCTAGATCAAATCTCTCCCTTTCTCACTCAAGCTAGCACTTGTACTACTTTCTACCCGTTACACTACACTTCTAAAGAAACCTCATATATATAGAGGGGAATAGGTGAGAAGAGAATACAAAGAGAAAGAAGGTGATAAGGCTGGACACGCAGGTCCAATTAAATAAATCGAATTTATTACAATAATTTCTAAAATTGCCCACCCGACTAATATCCATCCGATATACATTATTCATTCAACACAACCACGTATTCACACACATAAGCATGCTATCAATCAATCTAATCAAATTAATTAATCTGATAATTAAGTGATCATCCAATGTTCAAACAACGATTTGATTTTGTTCGAGTCAAACTCGTTTTGCGAATAAGTACTTAAAGTACGAATTCATGAATTAAATTAAACTACATCATTAAATCTAATTTAATATGTATTTAATACTAATTCACTATTCAATTCTAAATTAAATATTACACTTTTATTTAATAAACCTTTTACGATTTAAATTCCAAATTTAATCGTAACGCGTCTCAAAGACCGATTAATATCCAATATTAATTCAATTAAAGTCCAATGGGCTTTTAATTGATTTCTTAAGGCGTGGACTTTTGGTCAACTCGGGTCAAACCGATAACCAAAGTCCAATCCGGGATTTACCCCATAAGCCCATAAATCAATCTTGGCCCATTAGGCCCAATTGAACTTTAAAGGTTCATTAGTTGTATTTGGGCTTTATGGTCAAGGTTTTGGGCCCAATTGGATCCAATCCCTTGGGCCTAAACCAAACTTGATAAAATCAAGCCCAATAGGCCCAATTACAATATTAAAGTCCAATTTCCAAAATTAGGCCCAATTAATTAAATATGACAAAATCCAATTTCATATTCAATTAAAATAAAGTGTATTACATGATTAATCAACTAAATCAATATTTCTAAAACACCATATTAGTCCAATTAATCATGCTTAATTCATTATTACATGTCCAACATACAAATTGAAAAATCAAACCCATTTACATGCTACTAAGCTCTCGGCCAAGGAGGGATTTTGTGTCCGATTCGGTTTCAATCCAATCGAACCTACAATCGACATTAAATCACCATCCAATTTGATTACATACACATCCAATGTCATAAAATCAAAAATACCAAGACAATAAAGGGCATACACATTCGGCCAACACAAGGATTTTGGGGTTTTTGTCCAATTCGAAATCCAATCCAATTCTATTCAAATTAACATCAACCTAAATGATTTCAACTCATCAAATGAATCATAAATCAAAAAATTCCAAGAATCCCATATACATACACATTCGGCCAAGGTGATAATTTTTGGGGATTTTATGTTCAATTCAAAATTCAATCTAATTGACTTCAAATTAACATCATCCATCACATTACAACCCATCCAATGAATCAAAATGAAAAAATTCCAAATTTCCAAACACATCACACACACATTCGGCCAACACTTCCAATTTGGGCAAAATTGATCCAATCATATTTTGTTGAAATTGATCAAATCAATCTTCAATTAAAGATCATTTAAACATGCTCAATTAATCAATTTAACCAAATCATGCTCAAAATCAAAATACCCAATATTAGTCACATATTCGGCCAAGATGCAAAAATTTGGGGAAAATAATTCTAAATCATTTTTCAACAAATTGGTCCAACCAAAATGAAATTAAACATGTTATAAGCATACTTAAACAACCAATTAACTCAAATCATGCTCAACAAACATTTACCCAAATTTTAAGCCCTAAAATTTCATGCTTGCAACATTAGCTCTTGATGCCATTGTTGGTAAAAATCTAGGTCCCAAGATCAAACAAGACATGAAAATCGTGCATGAATACACCAAAGAAGATAGCGGAATACTTACATTGGTTGGTAGAGTCGATTTGAAGACCATTGAAGCCAAAATGCTCACTGTTTTGGCGCATGAACTGCAGCAGTCCACTGCCCACTGCCTTCTGTTTTTGAGCTGCGAAAATGAGTTCCTAGATTCGTCGGATGGATCCCGGCTCATGGTCGAACCTCCCTACCACCTTCGCAAGACTTGTAAGTGTGCTAGCACTTGATTTCTCACCATGAAAAACCACTCTTGGCTTCCCTTTGTTCACGCCAAAATTGATTCCAAACCAGTCCATTTTTTCTGTTTTTGGGCGTGAGAGAAGAGAGAATTTTGAGAGAGATGATCTTGTGTTAAGTTAAAAGATTTTCCAAAAATCATTTATATTTATGCCATAATGTTTATTAAATAAATAATAATTATGACACAAAACATGCAATGGCTTAGAGTGTCAAACACTCAAACTCCATGCAAAACATTGAGTGTATTGTACACAATCTTCATGCAATGCATTAGAATTAAATAATGCATAATATGACATGTGTCATGTGGGCCCCACACGTTTCCGAATGAAAGTGGGCCCACGTGCACTCACGCGTTCGGGTTCGATATTTTCGAAATACCGAGCTTACGTCGCGACGTTAATTAAATCGAATAATTGCGGCTAGCGAAATTATTATTTACGTCGCTAACGAATTAATTCTAAATTAACTCGTTTGCCCGAATTAAAATCTAATTTTAATTCCGCGTCGAAATCTAATTTCATTAATATATCGAATATATTAATTTACCGATTAATTCCAAATTAATCGTTATCTCTCTCTAGACGATATTTTATCTTAGATAAAATATCTCCGTAATTAATCCTAGATTAATTTTCTCTCTCTCTGTATAATCCCAGATTATTCAAGAGTGCAAGTTGTGCGTCATTGGTGGATTATCGGGAAGCGACCCATGAGATCTCCGGATATATTGGCAGTAAATGCGGTCGTCGGAGTATCCGAATCACGTACGTACCAAGTACTACGTTCTACCGATTTACGAGACAAGGTCGACTCCTAGCAAAGCACCAAGTCTACCTAATTCTCCGGACATATCCATTAAAGAATATTAAGATCTGTATCAAGCGTAGTATACTAATGTATTGTGTATATCGGCACAGTATCGGATAGTCACGTGCTAGGGCTGGGGCTGGATAAGTGTCTGCCCCGTCCGAAACACATATCGGATGTCTGGTAACTAGTCTCTATAATCGGATATTCATGACCTGGTCATAATATCACGATTGGATGCGCATCTCTTAAGAGCACTAATACCGTATCCTGCGTGACATCATCTCCACTATGACTTGAGTGATACTTCCGTCTTGACATCACATCCAATACACTACGATTCTCAATATACCCGGCATTGGCGTACACAGAACCGGTTAGAGTCCTAGACGACCTCAACTAAAGTATATCGATTGTCGTAAGCATTAGCGATGTAAGTCTCAGGTTAAGACTATACACACCTACCTTGATTTCGGCCTCCCATAGACACATATTCATAATACCAATGGGATTCCGAGGGGTCTATCCAGAGCGAAGCTGTTTCCCGTACCATCGGTGAAAAACGACCTCCTATCGCACTTGCATAAGTATCCAACACTTATATATATGAGAACTATGCCGTTGTGCCCTCACAACGCACACAAGTGCAATACTAGCCTATTCCGCATTATCGATGTCCAGTCTCGATAATACTACGGCTAGGGATATTTAATGATTAATCCTTCGTGGACTGATACTGTCTCATATCATCTCAATCCAGGAACTAATCATAGGGACCTCTCTTCATTTATATATCTATGGTGATCTAATCACAAATGATGAGAGTGCAATTTCCTTGTCACATAGTTAATTTGCTACAACAACACAATGATCTGTGCAAATAGTGACGCTATGGGTCATTTTGTCCAACAATCTCCCACTTGGCACATAGCCAGTCACTCGAGTGTCTAACACCCGAACTATGTACGGTTCGCTCAAATTGCTGAGGAAAGGTTTTCGTCAGCGGATTTGCTTAATTATCGTCTGACGCGATTTACACGATCATCACATCGCCACGATGTATGATCCGAACGAATCAGATGATATAGAAGTATATATCTGGATCGTCGATGAGACCTTTAATTCCTTAGCCTCGTGCTGACGCCTAGCTCAGCTGCTAAAAGAACTATATCTAATCTAATTAGATTTATTTTCGATCCAAATGGCTTCTATTGCTGCCTCAGCTGCAGCAATAATCCGCATTTGTTGTTTATTATTCGGCAGCAGTTATCTTGCTCGGAATATTTCCAGCTCACTGTCCCGTTATTCAAACTTTATAGTACCGTAGTATTTAATTGTTTGGAAACTTGCAGCAGTGATCCCAGTCACTTCAAGTTCTCATTCTCCATAGTTTTAGACAACATCTTTAGTTCTCTAAGATACTAACAGATGTTCTTAACTTCAATCCAGTGACTATCACTTGGATTGACCTGATCGTGACTCCATATGCTCGAAGCGTATGAGACACCAATACAAGTACATTTTAAATGTACAATTTCCCAGAGAGTGTTAACAACTCCAAATCTATCCCAGTAGATCTTTATTCCTTGAATAAAGGTTGTTACTCCCCAGAATTCTACGGAGAATTTCTATTGAAAGAATATCTATGAAAGCCAAGCTTTCACCAATTGTTTTATGGGAATTTCACTGTCAGTGCCCTCTCCCACTAACCTCCTTATATACACAAGAATTATTTCGTTTTGAGTTAAATCATAAACCATTATGATTATTTCAAAACGACAGTTCCAAGAACCTTATGCTTGCTTTGATCCAAACATGGATCGAATAACCCGCAAACCTTGTTTGTCGGTTATTCAAAATCGTCAGGATGTTGTAAACATCCTCCAAAAGGTTTCCTTTTCAGGAAAGCGATTTTGATTTGTAACTGACTGACACATTTCATAAATGAAATATACAGTTATCTACAAGCATCTTCAAAATGGATTTACCATGGCAACAGGTAAAAGGTTGAACCGTTATTAACACAATGTTGATAACGATACCTTTCCGTCAAAAGCCCAGCTTTGTACGTGGGTATGTTGCCTTCCATGTATGTCTTCCTTGAAGACGTTTAATGCACCATAGGCACAATGCCTTGTGGTACAACAACCAGTATCCAAAATAGTTGTTATACATGGAATCCATTTCGGACTCATGGCACTTTGCCATAATAGGGAGTTGATACCTTGTATCATTTCCTCGTACGTAGTCGGTTGGTATTCCTCAATAAGATTTACATCTTTATGAGGTTAGATCAGAAACCCATACCTAGGTTGTTTTCTGACTCTATCCGATCTACCCAGTTCTTGTGTATTCGAAGATTAATGGTATAGATTCATCATAGATGAATTATATGTGTTCCATTAAGGACTTCGTGCCTTGAACAGTATTACTCCGATTTTCATCGAGTATCACTATCCTCCCACTGACCACTGCATATCGGTATTCCTCTCAGGAAAAACCACATGGTGAGCAACAATCACATTGTTCTCATGTGAGAATTATAAGTACTATACTTATGGTTTCCCTTAGGATAACCTATATTGGCACTTATCCAATTTGGGTCTTTTAGTTTGGTATCATCCAAACGTTATGCCTGGCATACCCAAATTATTAGGAATGAGAACTCTGTTTCTTTCCTTTTCATATCCTATATGATATCTGTCAAACAGATTTATATGGAACCTTATTCTAAATAAGTTTTGCACTGTAGATACATATCCGTTAAGGAAATGGTAGCTCAGAGCGACTCGTGATAAACCTTATCATGTCCAACAAAATTCGGTTTTTAGTTTGGACACACCGTCAAACTGACGTGTCTCGGGAGGAGTCCTCATCTGAAAGAATACTATACTCTTTCATGTATGTTTGAAACTTACTGCTTAAGTATTTTCCATTATGGTCTTACCGTGACGGCATAATACTACAGTCGATCTGTTAATCTACTTCGTGTCGAAACCCTAATAGTTTCCGATTTGTGTTCTTCAAAAGAAACACATAACCATAACGTGATGCTACATCCGTCAAGGTCACGAAATATTCATGTTCACATCTACCCTAGCTAGATATGGGCCCACTAACTTCACCATGAATAGGGCTAACAGATCGGTGGCCTTTTACTATTACCAAGTAAATAGTATTTTAGGTACTTTACCTAATAAACTAGATTTGCAGACCTTATTTGAATAGTCAAATCAGTCCTAGTACCCACTCTTCAAAAGTGTGGATATACGAGTCTCGTTTAATTGTGTCCCAGACAACAATGCCACAAATAAGTCTCTATTGATCAAATCAATTTGAGCTATTTATTTGTCAATATAAATTCTGTTATTCACATCTAATGTGTTTATCTCAGTATCATCTTTATATAATAAAACACTTTAGTGTTCTAAGAATATAAAGGTTTATCCGCAACGGATTAAACACTGATATAGAGATAATGTCTCTAGTCAAACTAGTTACATTATAACAGTTCCTAATTTAAGTACATACCCTAATGGTAGATATGTCAATTATCTTTTCAATATTTCACAAACCTTGGCCAAGCCTTGGGTTTCGGAATATCGAAACGATGTGCACCTTGTGTAACACGCCCAATTGCAAACTTTGACTTTACATGAATAGTCAATTAATTCTCCAAGAATTATAAATTGCAATTTTAATACTTCTTAAATCCAAAATTAGATTTATGACAAGTATATTAAATTAAGCATTAAAGTCATCATCACAAAAATCTTCCAAAGATTTTATGCTCTACTTATCTTATCTTGCTTATTTTGGGCTTAAGGTATAATGAGTTATTTTATCAAATAAAGTAACCTATTATTTATTCCCAATTTGAAAATTAAATCATTTAAAATATTTTAATCCCAGATTATATTTTAAATATCCAACTTTTCAATTCTTTCTTGATTTTAATAGTCCAACTATTTAATCAATTTAATAAAGTACTATTTATTATAATGATTACAATAATCCAATTATTTAATCAAGTATAATTTTAATATTGATTACTATAATCTAATTATAAAATCAACTATCATTTTAATTCAATTATATTGATTACTATAATCCAATTATAAAATCAACTATATATTGAATGAGTTTGTATATAGTCCAACTATATATATTTTTAAAACAACATAAAATATTAGTCCAACTAATACTTTTGATAAATATGACGTGTGATATTTGTTGAGCGCGTATGGCGAGTAATTGAACGAATGTTGCAAATTCAATACTTGCCTCCCACTATTTTTCGTCGAGCCTCTAACCCTCTGTTGAGTACTCGGGAAACCGTGTTTCCTAGTGGGCTAGGATCCCGTTAAATATCACACAATCTTGACTTTGGCCAACAAATTGTATGATAATTAACTAGGTAGATCTCGAAGATCAATTGGATCTAATCCAACTCCTAGATCCAGTAGGTGGACATCCAAGTCCCAAACATATATCTTATATATGTCTATACATCGAATGTATACCCTAACCTTTTCCTCTGAATCAACTAGGCCTTGGCTTTGGCACAACAAACCTAGTGATCCCAGTCAAGCTCGGACCCATTGACATGGAAGCTTCGTAATCAATGTCAATGGACAAGAAGTGGTCTTGACTTTGGCCAACAAACCACAACTTGGACACGACACCGATATGGAACAAAGCCTCGTAATTCAAGCACATCTTTGACGGACAAGGGCTTGACTTTGGCCAACAACCCCTGCCAATCTCGGATCTTGAGCAAGAATTACTCAATGGAAGGAAAATAAATGCTTGATATTTAACGAGGGTTTTTCGCGTGCAAATTGGCTACCAATTTAATTATCTTTATTAAGGTCTCATCATCATACACCCTTAAACATGCATTCTAAATACATAATAAAGCGAGTATGAAATAAAATAATAATGATATGCGGATGGATACTTAACACATTGATCCTAGATCAAATCTCTCCCTTTCTCACTCAAGCTAGCACTTGTACTACTTCTACCCGTTACACTACACTTCTAAAGAAACCTCATATATATAGAGGGGAATAGGTGAGAAGAGAATACAAAGAGAAAGAAGGTGATAAGGCTGGACACGCAGGTCCAATTAAATAAATCGAATTTATTACAATAATTTCTAAAATTGCCCACCCGACTAATATCCATCCGATATACATTATTCATTCAACACAACCACGTATTCACACACATAAGCATGCTATCAATCAATCTAATCAAATTAATTAATCTGATAATTAAGTGATCATCCAATGTTCAAACAACGATTTGATTTTGTTCGAGTCAAACTCGTTTTGCGAATAAGTACTTAAAGTACGAATTCATGAATTAAATTAAACTACATCATTAAATCTAATTTAATATGTATTTAATACTAATTCACTATTCAATTCTAAATTAAATATTACACTTTTATTTAATAAACCTTTTACGATTTAAATTCCAATTTAATCGTAACGCGTCTCAAAGACCGATTAATATCCATATTAATTCAATTAAAGTCCAATGGGCTTTTAATTGATTTCTTAAGGCGTGGACTTTTGGTCAACTCGGGTCAAACCGATAACCAAAGTCCAATCCGGGATTTACCCCATAAGCCCATAAATCAATCTTGGCCCATTAGGCCCAATTGAACTTTAAAGGTTCATTAGTTGTATTTGGGCTTTATGGTCAAGGTTTTGGGCCCAATTGGATCCAATCCCTTTGGCCTAAACCAACTTGATAAAATCAAGCCCAATAGGCCCAATTACAATATTAAAGTCCAATTTCCAAAATTAGGCCCAATTAATTAATATGACAAAATCCAATTTCATATTCAATTAAAATAAAGTGTATTACATGATTAATCAACTAAATCAATATTTCTAAAACACCATATTAGTCCAATTAATCATGCTTAATTCATTATTACATGTCCAACATACAAATTGAAAAATCAAACCCATTTACATGCTACTAAGCTCTCGGCCAAGGAGGGATTTTGTGTCCGATTCGGTTTCAATCCAATCGAACCTACAATCGACATTAAATCACCATCCAATTTGATTACATACACATCCAATGTCATAAAATCAAAAATACCAAGACAATAAAGGGCATACACATTCGGCCAACACAAGGATTTTGGGGTTTTTGTCCAATTCGAAATCCAATCCAATTCTATTCAAATTAACATCAACCTAAATGATTTCAACTCATCAAATGAATCATAAATCAAAAAATTCCAAGAATCCCAATACATACACACATTCGGCCAAGGTGATAATTTTTGGGGATTTTATGTTCAATTCAAAATTCAATCTAATTGACTTCAATTAACATCATCCATCAACATTACAACCCATCCAATGAATCAAAATGAAAAAATTCCAATTTCCAAAACATCACACATTCGGCCAACACTTCCAATTTGGGCAAAATTGATCCAATCATATTTTGTTGAAATTGATCAAATCAATCTTCAATTAAAGATCATTTAAACATGCTCAATTAATCAATTTAACCAAATCATGCTCAAAATCAAAATACCCAATATTAGTCACATATTCGGCCAAGATGCAAAAATTTGGGGAAAATAATTCTAAATCATTTTTCAACAAATTGGTCCAACCAAAATGAAATTAAACATGTTATAAGCATACTTAAACAACCAATTAACTCAAATCATGCTCAACAAACATTTACCCAAATTTTAAGCCCTAAAATTTCATGCTTGCAACATTAGCTCTTGATGCCATTGTTGGTAAAAATCTAGGTCCCAAGATCAAACAAGACATGAAAATCGTGCATGAATACACAAAGAAGATAGCGGAATACTTACATTGGTTGGTAGAGTCGATTTGAAGACCATTGAAGCCAAAATGCTCACTGTTTTGGCACATGAACTGCAGCAGTCCACTGCCCACTGCCTTCTGTTTTTGAGCTGCGAAAATGAGTTCCTAGATTCGTCGGATGGATCCCGGCTCATGGTCGAACCTCCCTACCACCTTCGCAAGACTTGTAAGTGTGCTAGCACTTGATTTCTCACCATGAAAAACCACTCTTGGCTTCCCTTTGTTCACGCCAAAATTGATTCCAAACCAGTCCATTTTTTCTGTTTTTGGGCGTGAGAGAAGAGAGAATTTTGAGAGAGATGATCTTGTGTTAAGTTAAAAGAATTTCCAAAAATCAATTTATATTTATGCCATAATGTTTATTAAATAAATAATAAACTTATGACACAAAACACATGCAATGGCTTAGAGTGTCAAACACTCAAACTCCATGCAAAACCATTGAGTGTATTGTACACAATCTTCATGCAATGCATTAGAATTAAATAATGCATAATATGACATGTGTCATGTGGGCCCCACACGTTTCCGAATGAAAGTGGGCCCACGTGCACTCACGCGTTCGGGTTCGATATTTCCGAAATACCGAGCTTACGTCGCGACGTTAATTAAATCGAATAATTACGGCTAGCGAAATTATTATTTACGTCGCTAACGAATTAATTCTAAATAACTCGTTTGCCCGAATTAAAATCTAATTTTAATTCCGCGTCGAAATCTAATTTCGTTTAATATATCGAATATATTAATTTACCGATTAATTCCAAATTAATCGTTATCTCTCTCTAGACGATATTTTATCTTAGATAAAATATCTCCGTAATTAATCCTAGATTAATTTTCTCTCTCTTCTGTATAATCCCAGATTATTCAAGAGTGCAAGTTGTGCGTCATTGGTGGATTATCGGGAAGCGACCCATGAGATCTCCGGATATATTGGCAGTAAATGCGGTCGTCGGAGTATCCGAATCACGTACGTACCAAGTACTACGTTCTCTACCGATTTACGAGACAAGGTCGACTCCTAGCAAAGCACCAAGTCTACCTAATTCTCCGGACATATCCATTAAAGAATATTAAGATCTGTATCAAGCGTAGTATACTAATGTATTGTGTATATCGGCCCAGTATCGGATAGTCACGTGCTAGGGCTGGGGCTGGATAAGTGTCTGCCCCGTCCGAAACACATATCGGATGTCTAGTAACTAGTCTCTATAATCGGATATTCATGACCTGGTCATAATATCACGATTGGATGCGCATCTCTTAAGAGCACTAATACCGTATCCTGCGTGACATCATCTCCACTATGACTGGAGTGATACTTCCGTCTTGACATCACATCCAATACACTACGATTCTCAATATACCCGGCATTGGCGTACACAGAACCGGTTAGAGTCCTAGACAGCCTCAACTAAAGTATATCGATTGTCGTAAGCATTAGCGATGTAAGTCTCAGGTTAAGACTATACACACCTACCTTGATTTCGGCCTCCCATAGACACATATTCATAATACCAATGGGATTCCGAGGGGTCTATCCAGAGCGAAGCTGTTTCCCGTACCATCGGTGAAAAACGACCTCCTATCGCACTTGCATAAGTATCCAACACTTATATATATGAGAACTATGCCGTTGTGCCCTCACAACGCACACAAGTGCAATACTAGCCTATTCCGTATTATCGATGTCCAGTCTCGATAATACTACGGCTAGGGATATTTAATGATTAATCCTTCCTGGACTGATACTGTCTCATATCATCTCAATCCAGGAACTAATCATAGGGACCTCTCTTCATTTATATATCTATGGTGATCTAATCACAAATGATGAGAGTGCAATTTCCTTGTCACATAGTTAATTTGCTACAACAACACAATGATCTGTGCAAATAGTGACGCTATGGGTCATTTTGTCCAACATCAACACCTTACACGTCAAACTTAGACACATAGCACACACACACTCCACGCGACCCTCACAATAAAACAGACACGTCCTATTCTTCCTACACGCTCTCATTCAAAAAGACCACAGTTCACAAACTTTCACCCATTCACGCCATACACAAACACGCCTAAGGATACACACGCACATGGCCATAAGTTAACGAACCAATAAGCCATGAATTCACTCACTCGACAGCCACGCCATAACCCCCCTCAACACAGCCTTCTCATCACATTCCCAAACGTACAATAACCCTTCACAGCCATGAAATTACCCCACCAAAAACTGCCTTAAATTACCCTAAAAATCACCCCAAAACCAAGTCCAAACCAGTCCCAAAATATACCCCAAACCAGTCCGCCAAACAGCCCATAAAATAACCCAAAATCGGCCCCCGAACCAACCCAAAACAGGAGCCAAAACCGAGATAAAAGCTCCCCAAAATAGCGAGCAAAAAAGCAAGCAAAACTGCGGTAACAATAGCAGAAAACAGTAAAGAAGACAGCAAAACAGCAGCCCAAAATAGCAGACAAGCGAACCAAAAAAGTTATGGAACATTAACCCTTCCAGCGACATCCCAACGCACTCCTGAGAAGCGACTTAAAAGGTAAGACCTGAGGGCACCCTTTGTTATGTTTTATTTTTTCGTCCCGGACACGGCATGCTCGGTTGGATGTGGAATACGTCCAACGGAGCATGCGAAGTCCTACATTGAAAACGGCCAAATTCTTTGGTCACATATTTATTATTCCGCATTTATTTGATATTATTAGTCTTTTATTATTTTGTATTTAATTTATGTTTATTGTTGCTTTATCATTCCATATTTATTTTGCTTTATTTATCTTCCTTGTTATTTTGCATGTTTTGTCTCTTCGATTATTTATGGTTATATGTATTATCGTATGTCATGTTTGTCTATATTGGGTTAGTGATTGAGTGTTTCCTCTCGTGGTATATCGGATGGAAACCCAGACATAAAGTATCAATCCACGAAGGATAAATCACTAAATATCCCTAGTCCGAGCATTATCGAGATTGGACATCGATGAATGCGTAAAAGACTATTATTACACTTGTGCGCGTTGTGAGGGCATAACGGCATAGTTCTCATATATTTGGGTATAGGATACTCACGCAAGTGTAATAGGAGGTTGTGTTTTACCGATGGTACGGGAAACAGCTTCGCTCTGGATAAGACCCCCTCAGAGTTCCATTGGTAGTATGACTATGTGTCTATGGAAGTCCGAAATCAGGGTAGGTGTATTTGGTCTTAACCTGAGACTTGCACCACTAATACATACGACAATCAATATACTTTGGTTGAGGTCGTCCAGGGCTTTAACCGGTTCTGTGTACGCCAATGCTGGGTATATTGAGAATCGTAGTGTGTTGGGTATGATGTCAAGACGGAAGTGTCACTCCAGTCATATGGAGTTGATGATCACGCAGGGATACAGAACTGGTTCTCTATATAAGGTTGCAACCGTCGGAATAATATGACTTGGTCATGATTATCCGATTTTAAAGAGACTAGTTGCTCGTAATCCGATATATGCTTCGTACGGGGCAGACACTGTACCAGCCCCAGGCCTTGCATGTGATCATCCGATACTGGACAGAAATATGCAATACTACGGTATACTACGCCTGATACAGATCCTTTATTCCTGTAAGGATATTTCCGGAGAATTGGGTAGGCATGGCGCTTTGCTAGAGGCCAACCTTGTCTTGTAAATCGGTAAAACGTAGTACGAGGTACTTACGTGTTCGGATAGTCCGACGACCGAATTTACTGCCAACATATCCGGGAATCTCATGGGTCGCTTCCCAAAGATTCACCGATGACGTATGACTCGCACTTTTAATTAATCTGGGATTAATAAGATGAGAGAGAAAATTACTCTGGGATTAATTGCGGAGATATTTTATCTAGGATAAAATAACGTTAAAGAGAGAGAACGATTAATTTGGAATTAATCGAAGAATTAATATATTTGATATATTAAACGAAATTAGATTTCGACGCGGAATTAAAATTAGATTTTAATTCGGGCGAGCGAATTAATTTAGAATTAATTCGTTTGCGACGTGAATAGTAATTATGCTTGGCATGATTATTTAATTAAATTAGATTTAATAACGACGCAATAAAAAATTAGTTAATTTGGAATTAGTGAACCGAGCCCGAGATTATTTGCGAGCGCATTCGCATTTCGAATTCGAGTGCAGCACGCATGTCAAATCAAGCGTCAAATCGCTAGTCGCATCTAGCGTCACATCAAGCGTCAAATCATTTTACTTTGAGTGATATGACAATTGATTGGATTGATTGATGGATGTGATTGATTGATGTGGTGGTTGATAGCTTTTATTTGTTTGACTTTTTAAAAGCAAAAGTTTGGTATATGATTTTAATAATCAATTACCAAAATCAACACACATATTTAATCTTTCTTTTTCCTTCTCTTTGTTCACGTTTTTGAGCAACAAAATGCTTTCTCTCTCACGCCCTTAGAGGGCAATTTTTGTTCTGTTCTTGGCAGTTCACTGCCGTGGAAATAGAGGGACAAAAGGGAAGCAAATGTGATTTTGTGGCAAAAACGAGAGTGCTAGCACACTCCGGGATCAATGCGAAGGTGATAGGGAAGCTCACCCATGAGCCGGGAACCATTCGACGAAGCTTGGAGCTCAAAATTTGGAGGCAAAAACCGAAACAGTGGGCTGTGAATTTGCTACTGCCGTGACAGTGAACAGAAGGCAGAATCTAATTTTTTTTCGTTGCGCGTCGCTCAACCGATCGATGTAAGTATTCCGCGACTTTCTCGATTTGTATTCGCACTTGTTTCATGGCTTGTATTCGATCCTATGGACCTAGAAACTCCAACAATGGTATCAGAGCGAGTAAAAGCAAGAAATACGAATAGGGCTTAAAATTTGGGTAAATGTTTTTTTAGCATGATTTGAATTAATTGGATGTTTGAGTATGCTTATAACATGTTTAATTGAAGTTGGATTGGATTAATTTCAAGAAAAATGATTTGGAACATTTTTCCCCAAATATGTTGCCTTGGCCGAATAGGTTAGGGTTTTGGAATTCTTGGAATTTTTTCATTTTGATTCATTGGATGAGTTGGAATGACATTGGATAATGTTAATTTGAAATTAATTGGATTGAATTTTGAATTGAACAAA
The DNA here is from genome assembly GCA_019454045.1 of Zanthoxylum bungeanum. Taxonomy (NCBI): domain Eukaryota; kingdom Viridiplantae; phylum Streptophyta; class Magnoliopsida; order Sapindales; family Rutaceae; genus Zanthoxylum; species Zanthoxylum bungeanum. The sequence goes on from SKCR01040992.1 coordinate 264,503, forward strand.
AATCCCCAAAAACTTACCTTGGCCGAATGCAACATGATGTCCTAATGTCTTGGTGTTTTTGATTTTTGATCATTGGATGTATTGGAAATCATTCGGGTTGTTAATTTAGTATCGATTGTAGAATTAATTGGATTGAATTCGAATCGGACAAAATTATTCCCCTTGGCCGAGACACATTAAGCATGATTGGGTTTGATTTTGATTAATTTGTGTTGGACACTAATTGATTTAGATGAGCATGATTAATTAACCTAATTTATGTTTTGGAAATAATGATTTTGGTGATTAATTATGTTAATGCACTTTAGTTAATTAAAGTATGAAATTTGGAATTTTTGTATTTAATTAAATTGGGCCTTAATTTGGATTTGGGCTTGTTATGTTGTAATTGGGCTTAATGGGCTTTGTTGTACAAAGTTGGGTTTAGGCAAATTGGATTGGATCCAATTGGGCCCAAAACCGCTTCCATAAAGCCCAAATGCGACTTAATGGACCTTTAAAATTTAATTGGGCCTAATGGCCCAAAATTAATTTAAAGGCTTATGGGGTAAATCCCGGATTGGACTTTGGTTGTCGGTTTGACCCGAGTTGACCAAAAGTCCACGCCTTAAGAAATTAATTAAAAGCCCATTGGACTTTAATTAAATTGACGTTTGACGTTAATCGGGTTTTAAGACCCGTATCGATTAAATTTGGAATTTAAGTCGTAAAGGTTCGTTAAATAAAGTGTATGTTATTTAATTTTGAATTAAATAGTGAATTAGAATTAAATAGAAATTGAATTGGATTTAATTGTGTAGTTTAATTTAATTCGAGAATTCGTACTTTAAGTACTTATTCACAAAAACGAGTTTGACTCGAGCAAAATCAAATCGTTGTTTGAACATTGGATGATCACTAATTATCAGATTAATTAATTTGATTAGATTGATTGATAACATGCTTGTGTGAATATATGGTTGCGATGCATGAATAATGTATATCGGATGGATATTAGATGGGTGGGGCAATTTTAGAATTTGTTGTAATAAATTTGATTTATTAATTGGACCTGCGTGTCCAGCCTTATCACCTCCTATTCTTTGTATTCTCTTCTCACCTATTCCCCTCAATGTAAATGAGGTTTCTTTAGAAGTGTAGTGTAACGGGTAGAAGCAGATATTTGTGCTAGCGGGAGAGAGAAAATGGAGAGATTTGATCTAGGATCAATTGTGTAAAGTATCCATCCGCATATCATTATTATTTTTCATATGCGCTTTATTATGTATTTAGAATGCATGTTTAAGGGTGTATGATGATGAGACCTTAACAAAGATAATAAATTGGTTGCCAATTTGCACGCGAAAAACCCTAAAATAATATTAAGCGTTTTTCCTTCCATTGAGTGATTCTCACTCAAGATCTAAGACGGCATTGGTTTGTTGGCCAAAGTCAAGGCCTTTGTCTGTCGAAGATGTGTTTGAATCACGAAGGCTTTGTTACATGTCAGTGTCTTGTCCAAGTTGTGGTTTGTTGGCCAAAGTCAAGACCACTTCTTGTCCAACGACATTGATTACGAAGCTTTCCATGGTCAATGGGTCACGCTTGACTGGGATCACTAAGTTTGTTGTGCCAAAGCCAAGGCTTAGTTGATTTAGAGGAAAACGGTTAGGTAATACATTGGATGTATTGGCATATATAAGATATATGTTTCAGACTTGGATGTCCCCCTACCGGATCTAGGAATTGGATTGGATCCAATCGATCATAGAGATCTACCTAGTTAATTATCATACAATTTGTTGGCCAAAGTCAAGATTGTGTGATATTTAACGGGATCCTAGCCCACTAGGAAACGCGATTTCCCGAGTACTCGACAGAGGGTTAGAGGCTCGCCGAAAAATAGTGGGAGGCAAGAATTGAATTTGCAATACTCGTTCAATTACTCGCCATACGCGCTCAAACAAATATCAATTCGTCATATAAATTAAATATTAGTTGGACTAATATTTAAATGTTGTTTTAATAAATAGTTGGACTATATTCAAACAATTCATTTATAGTTGATTTTATAATTGGATTATAGTAATCAATATAATTGATTTTAATCTATTAAATTATATTTGATTAAAAAGTTGGACTATTGTAATCATTATAATAAATAGTACCGAAATCGTTGATAAAATAGTTGGACTATTAAAATCAAGAAATAAAATTGAAAGATTGACATTTAAAACATAATCCTAGGGAAAATGTGTTTAAATGGTTTAATTTTCAAATTGGGAATAATTTTAGGATGGTCCTGGAAAAATAGTAAGTTATTTTATTTGATAAAATAATATATTATGCCTAAAGCCCGGAGTTAAGCAAACAGTAGAGCATAATCTTTGGAAGATTATGTGATGATAACTTTAGTGCTTAATCCATTATACTTACCGCAATAGACTCCTTAATTTCTGAATCAGAACTAAGGATTAGATCCTTAAAGTATGATGATGAAATTGAAGGATCTTCATAAATCTATTTAGATTTTAGAAGTACTAATATTGCAATAAATAACTCTTGGAGAGTTAATGACTATTCTCAAGGAGACAAAGTCAAAGTTTGCAATAAGGCAAGTAGCGCAAGGCGCACCTTACTTCGATATTCTAGAAACCCGAGGCTTGGCCAAAGGCTTCTGGAATATGAAAAGGGCAGAGGCAAAATCATTATAATCTTCTAGGAAGATAAATGACATATCCCAAAATGTCTTCCTAAATTGTGGCTGCCGTTTGGACAAAGCAGACATGAAGGAATTAAAGACGAGCAAGGCTCTGACTTCAGATATGTTTGTCAACATTATGTTCACTACTAGTATTAAAATTAGATTTTAAATATTTAGTGTGGTACATAAATATATATTGATGTTCAGAATCTGTTTTGAACAGGATACTGACTTCAATCGAGATTAATCTGCGATTTGGAAACGGGATGAAAGTCGCTGTTTTAACCGTAGATACCTAAGTTTAGGAACTACCTTCGGGTGTGTACCTAAATTTGGAAACTGTTATAATGTAACTAGTTTGACTAGGAACATTATCTCTATATCAGTGTTTGACCCGCTGCGGGTGAACCTTTATATTTTAGAACACTAAAGTGTTTTATTATATAAAGATGATATTGAGATAAACACATTAGATGTGAATAACAGAATTTATATTTTGAATATAAATAAATCTCGAATATATATATGACAAATAAATAGCTCAACTGATTTGATCAGATGAAACTTAATTGTGGCATTGTATTCTGGGACACAATTAAATAAGACTCGTATATCCGCCCTTTTGAAGAATGGGTACGCGGACTGATTTGATTCTTATCAAATAAAATCTACGAATCTAGTTTATTAGGCAAAGTGCCTGAAACACATTTACTTGGTAAAAGTGTAAAAGCCACCTATCTGTTAGCCCTAGTTCATAGTGAAGCAAGTGGGCCCATGTCTAGCTAGGCTAAATGTGGATATGAATATTTCGTGACCTATACGGATGTGGCATCGCGTAATGGTTATGTGTTTCTTTAGGAACTCAAATCGGAAACTTTTAAAGTTTCGACACGAAATAGACAAACAGATCGGCTATAGTATTATACCGTCACGGTAAGACCGTAATGGAAAATACTTAAGCAATAAGTTTCTTGTATATTTGAAAGAGTAAAGTATTCTTTCAAAAGAGGACTCCGCACGGAACACGTCAGTTTGACGGTGTGTCCGAACTGAGTGACCGAATTTTGTTGGACATAATAAGGATAATCATGAGTCGCTCTGAGCTACCAGTTCCTTCAACGGATAAGCATAATCAGTGCAAAACTTATTTAGAATAAGGTTCCATTAATATCTGTTTGACAGATATCATATTAGATATGAACAGGAAAGAAACCGGGTTTCACATTCCTGAAAATTTGGGTATGCTTGGCATATGTTTGGATGATACCAAACTAAAACCCAAATTGGATAAGTGCCAATTGTAGGTTATCCTAGGGATACCATAAGTATTATACTTATACATATCACAATAGAACAATTAGATTGTTGCTCACCATGCGGTTTTCCTAAATGGAATACCGATATGTAGTGGTAAGTGGGAGGATAGTAAAACTCGATGAAAATCAGAGTAATACTATTTATGGCACCAATTCCTAATGGAACACAAATAGTTCATCAAGGATGAAACTATTTCCATTGATCTTCGTATACACAAGAACCGCGTATGTCGGAGAGAGTCAGAAAATAACCTGGGGTATGGGTTTCTGATCTCACCTCATAAAGATGTCTATCTTATTGAAGTATACCAACTGACTACGTATGAGGAAGTGATACAAGGTATCGACTCCCTATCATGACAAAGTGTCATGAGTCCTAAATGGATTCCATGTATATCAACAAGTTTGGATACTAATTGATGTACCGCAAGGCATTGTGCCTACTGGTACTGTATAAGTCTTCAAGGAAGACATACATGGATGGCAACATACCAACGTATAAAGCTAGGATTTTAGCGAAAAGGTATCGTTATCAACATTGTGTTGATTACGATTCGACCTTTTACCTGTTGCCACGATAAATCCATTTGGAGAATACTTGCTAAAGCTATATATTTCATTTATGAAACATGTCAGTTTTACGGGAAAATCTCTTTCCTGAAAAGGAAACCTTTTGGAGGATGTTTACAACATCCTGGCGATTTTGTCGTACTAAAACTAGCAAACAAGGTTTGCGGGTTATTCGATCCATGTTTGGATTGAAGCAAGCATAGGTTCTTGGAATTATCGTTTTGATGTAATCATAATAGTTTATGATTTAATTCAAAACGAAAATGATTCTTGTGTATATAAGAGGGTTAGTGGGAGCGCACTGACAGTGGCTGTCCTAAATAAATAATGATAATAATTGTAGGCATTGTATTTTTGCATGTGAAACCCGATGATGAGTCTCAATTGGAGGCACTATCTTTTAAGTCGCGGAAGCCGCGGGAAACGGATGTCGGAAGGGAGGAGTCAAGAATTGACTCATAATCGGATTAAGTTCGCTGGTTTAGCTTTAGGTTACTTGTTGGCTGTCCTTTTTAAAAAATTATTCCCGGCCTAAAAAACCCGCAAACACTTAACCTTGGCCCAAAACCCCACATCCAAGCCCATCTCACCCAAGCCCAATCCAAAATAATTAAAACCTTTAAAATACATGTCACAAATTAAATTAAATTAAATTAAAGTTAACTAATTTAAAGTAAATTAAAATACAATGAAATTAAATTAAAATCCAACACAAATTAAATTCCAATTTAAATTAAATTAAAACAAATTAAATTTAAATTAAATATAATTAAATCAACTACCAAAATTAAAATAAATCACTTCCTAATTTAATAAATCACTCACCAATTTAAAATACTTACTCACCTAATTAACAAATTAAATGCCTAATTAAAATCAATCATAACAAATTAAATATATTGTATTCCTAATCTAAACAAATCAAATATTCAACCTTCCTAATTCACCAAAATTTGTCCCCCAATCAAATATATATTTTCCTTTTGTGACACTAATTAGATATTACAAATCCATATCCATGCAAACCCTAATGGACAACTATAAAACACACACTAAATAAACCCTAGGACAAGACTCCCAACGGCAATAACACAAAAAAAATCACAAAAACACTAAACAAACCAACCCCATTCCTCTAGACTCCCGGCAATAACACAAAAAACCTAGAAACAAACTGGCACATACACAAATCACAAGAGATATCAAGAGCCCATACGCCCGAAGCCTCCATAAATTACCCTCATATTGTCGTACCCTTCACCACAAATTAACCTTAGATTAACGCAGCCCTCTCTTTGACCCTACACATAACACGCCCCCACTAACCTTCACAACCTTCACAGCCTTCGACACTCACAAAGGACACATAACCTACACTCAATGTAAGACATGCGTCCAACTCCCCTGCATCTCCACCACGCCTCTCTTGTTTTCACTCACGCACCAGCCCCTTGACTACATTACATCACGTCCCTCACGCCAGGCCCCTCACGAAACAAAACTCACGCCCACCATCCCTTAAATCAACACGCTAATTGCACAGCTTCACGCCCCACGTTGACAGCCCATCAGGCGCAATTCACAGCTCACAAATTCTCACCATAAGCCCCTCTCACTGCCGTATAAACACCCAAAAAATCAGCCCAGTTCAGCCGCATATTACACCTAAAATTACAACATATTAGACCCTAAAAACTGCCCCTGGAACCCTTCCAAAATAGCAGCCCCTAGCCTCCAAAAATCGCCAAAATAGTCCACTAAAATGCCAAAGCAGTGACCTGAAACAGTGAGCAGAAATACAGAGAAAACGGCAGCAAAACGGAGGTAAAACAGTAAGAAAAATAGCAAAACAGTGAGCTAAGACGCTAAACCAGTGAACTGGAGAAGTTGAGGCGCCTTAACCCTTCCGATCTCCGTGAAACGCAAGTCCGAAAGTCGGTAAAAAAGGTTAGACCTGAGGGTATTTTCCACATTCGTTTTCTGTTTTATTTTCATTATTTATTGAGTATTGTTCGCATGATTGTTATGTTAAAATGCATGTTGTGGCCCTCGAGTAGATAAATATGCATGTATTATGAAATATTGTATGTTGTGGCCTTGGAATAAAATGAAAGATGTGTCAACTCTCGCGGTATATCGGATGGAAACCCGGACATAAATTTCATAGCCGATTCCGAATGGACGGTAGTATGATCTGTACTCGGGATACAACTCCACGTACCGCTTGAGTAAACAGCACCTTCTTTTGTTTTATATTGCTTTGATTTGTTTATTTTTCGTCATTTGAATTCCGCATGTTACTTGTTTATGCATGGTGCAATCGAGCGCATGGGCTTAGTAAGTCAGATTAAAGGTCCCCTATTTGGAGGGGTTAAAACCCTTTACCACGATGCTTTTCCACGCCGGTTAATATGTGTTCGGTTGGATGTAAGATATGTTCAATCGGGTATACTAAGTTTGATGTTATTGTCTTTATTCTTTGTATGCATGATGCAATCGAGCGCATGGGCTTAGTAAGTCGGATTAAAGGTCCCCTATTTAGAGGGGTTAAAACCCTTTACCACGATGATTTGCCGCACCGGTTGATGTGTGTTCGGTTGGATGTAAGATATGTTCAATCGGGCATACTAAGTTTGATGTTATTGTCTTTATTCTTTGTATGCATGATGCAATCGAGCGCATGGGCTTAGTAAGTCGGATTAAAGGTCCCCTATTTGGAGGGGTTAAAATCATTTACCACGATGCTTTGCCGCGCCGGTTGATGTATATTCGGTTGAATATAAGATGTGTTCAATCAGGTCTACGAAGTTTCATATAGTTATCTTTGTCTTTGTACGCATTGTAATGGAAAGCGCAGGGGCTTATTGTGTTGGACTAAAAAGGTTCTCCATTTGGGGGAAGAAAAAGCCTAAAAGGCTACATTTACCACGATATTCGCCGCGTCTTTCATATATTGGATGCATCATTTAACTTAGTCTTGGCTTAACGTAGTATAATTCACTTATCCAGCCCCAGCACTAGCACGTGACTATCCGATACTGGGCCGATATGCACAATACTACGGTATACTACGCTTGATACAGATCTATATATTCCTGTAAGAATATTTCTGGAGAATTGGGTAGGCATGGCGCTTTGCTAGAAGCCAACCTTGTCTTGTAAATCGGTATAAACGTAGTACGAGGTACTTACGTGTTCAGATAATCCGACGACCGTATTTACTACCAACATATCCGGAGATCTCATGGGTCGCTTCTTGAAGATTCACCGATGACGTATGACTCGCACTTTAATTAATCTGGGATTAATTGGATGAGAGAGAAAATTAATCTGGGATTAATTACGGAGATATTTTATCTGGGATAAAATATTAATTAAAGAGAGAGAACGATTAATTTGGAATTAATCGATAAAATAATATATTTGATATATTATTAGAAATTGGATTTCGACGCGAAATTAAAATTAGAGTTTAATTCGGGCGAACGAATTAATTTAGAATTAATTCGTTAGCGACGTGAATAGTGAATTCGCTAGGCGTAATCATTTAATTACGACGCGAGGGAAAATTCGTTAATTTGGAATTAACGAACCCGAGCCCGGAATTATTTGCGAGCGCATTCGCATTTCGAATTCGAGTGCGGCACGCAAGTCAAATCGAGCGTCAAATCGCTAGTCACATCAAACGTCAAATCAAATGTCACTTTGAGTGATGTGACAAGTTGTCATTTGATTTGAGTGATTGATGTGGTAGTTGAAAAGCTTTAAATGCTTTTTTGCTTTTGGCTTTTGACTTTTGGTATTTTGGAAAATTGAAAAGTTGTATATGGTTTATTTTATTTTTGGAAAATATATAAACCAAAATTACATTTTTCTTTACACATAATTCTCTCTCTCATTTACGGTTTATTGTAGAAACCATTTTCCCTCTCTTTCTCTCTTCCCCTCTCACGGCTCACTGCCGATTTCTTCTCTAATTTTTGGTTAGACCGAATTTGTGAGAAGCAAAGAAGATGAAAAAGTGCTAGCACACACACCTTGGGTTACACATAGGTGATAGGGAAACGAATTTATGAGCTTGGAATCCATTTTTGGAGCTTGAAGCTTGGAGCTTCCATGGAGTCTCCCATGGCCGAATCTTGGAGGAATTTCACTTCCCAAAACCGAGCAGTCCAGCAGTTCACAGGAGTCAAAAACCGAGCTTCATGGAGGAGGAAAATGGGTCTTGTTCTTCCTAGCATCAAACCCATCAATGTGAGTATGTATTCCGCCTTACTCCTTGGTTGTATTCAACTCGTTTTATGCATGATTGATGATTCTTGGGACTTGATTAAAACTCAACAATGGTATCTTGAGCCATTTGTGCATAAAACGAATTTAGGGTTCTTAGCAAAATTTGGGGCTTTTTGATTTAAGCATGATTTTGACAAATTGTTTGTTTAAGAATTCTTGTATATGAATAAATTAGAGTTATACGTAATCAATTTGAAGAAAAATTAATTGGATTGATTTTCCCCAATTTGCTTATTGTTGGCCAAAACTTTAATTTGGGTAAACTTGATTTTGAGCATGTTTAATGAAATTGGATGATTTAGAATGCTTAAAGTATGTTTAATTGAGGATTGATTGGATCAATTTGTTGAAAAAGTGTTTGGAACAATTTTCCCCAATTGCTTATGTTGGCCGAATTTAGTAAGTGCCCTAATGTCTTGGATTTTTGATTTTTTGTTCATTGGATGACTTGGAAATCATTTAGGGATGTTGAATTTATGTTTAATTTGGTTCAATTGGATTGAATTTGATTTGGACATAATTTTCCCCTTATGGCCGAGACTTTAGCATGTGTTTATTGGGTTTGATTTTGATCAAATTATGTTGGACATGATTAATTGATGATAAGCATGATTAATTGGACAAATTTAGTGTTTTGGAAACTTTGATTTGGGTAATTAATAATGCTATACACTTTAGGTAATTTAATTGGGAAATTTGGAATTTTTGGAATTAAATTATTAGGCCTTAAATTGGATTTGGGCTTTTAAAGTTGTTATTGGGTTTATTGGACTTTGTTGTACAAAGTTGGTTTAGGCCAAAATTGGTTGGATCCAATTAGGCCCAAAACCGCTTCCAAAAGGCCCAAATGCGACTAATGAACCTTTAACGTTTAATTGGGCCTAATGGGCCTAAATTAATTTATGGGCTTATGGGGTAACTCCCGGATTGGATTTTGGTTATTCGGTTTGACCCGAGTTGACCAAAAGTCCACGCCTCAAGAAATTAATTAAAAGCCCATTGGACTTTAATTAAATTAATATTGGATATTAATCGGGCTTTGAGACCCGTAACGATTAAATTTGGAATTTAAGTCGTAAATGTTTATTTTATAAAGTGTAATATTTAATTTGGAATTAAATAATGAATTAGAATTAAATACGTATTAATTGGATTTAATCATGTAATTTAATTTTAATTCGGGAATTCGTACTTTAAGTACTTGTTCGCAATACGAGTTTGACTCGAACAAAATCAAATCTTTGTTTGAACATTGGATGATCACTAATTATCAGATTAATTAATTTGATTAGATTGATTGATAACATGCTTGTATGAATACATGGTTGTGATGTTTGAATAATGTATATCGGATGGATATTAGTCGGGTGGGGCGATTTTGGAAATTGTAATAAATTTGATTTATTAATTGGACCTGCGTGTCCAGCCTTATCACCTCATATTCTTTGTATTCTCTTCTCACCCATTCCCCTCAATGTAAATTAGGTTTCTTTAGAAGTGTAGTGTAACGGGTAGAAGTAAATGCATGTGCTAGCTGGAGAGAGAAAGAGAGAGATTTGATCTAGGATCAATGTAAAATATCCATCCGCATTATCATTATTATTTTACATATGCGCTTTATTATGTGTTTAGAATGCATGTTTAAGGGTGTATGATGATGAGACCTTAACAAAGATAATAAATTGGTTGCCAATTTGCACGCGAAAAACCCTCGTTAAATATCAAGCGTTTATTTTCCTTCCATTGAGTGATTCTTACTCAAGATCCGAGATTGGCAGGGGTTGTTGGCCAAAGTCAAGCCCTTGTCCGTCGAAGATGTGTTTTAATCACGAGGCTTTGTTCCATATCGGTGTCGTGTCCAAGTTGTGGTTTGTTGGCCAAAGTCAAGACCACTTCTTGTCCATTGACATTGATTACGAAGTTTCCATGTCAATGGGTCCGCGCTTGACTGGGATCACTAGGTTTGTTGTGCCAAAGCCAAGGCCTAGTTGATTCAGAGGAAAAAGGTTAGGGTATACATTCGATGTATAGGCATATATAAGATATATGTTTGGGACTTGGATGTCCACCTACTGGATCTAGGAGTTGGATGAGATCCAATTGATCTTAGAGATCTACCTAGTTAATTATCATACAATTTGTTGGCCAAAGTCAAGATTGTGTGATATTTAACGGGATCCTAGCCCACTAGGAAACACGGTTTCCCGAGTACTCGACAGAGGGTTAGAGGCTCGACGAAAAATAGTGGGAGGCAAGAATTAAATTTGCAATACTCGTTCAATTACTCGCCATACGCGCTCATTTAAATTATTTCGTCGTTAGATTAAATGTTAGTTGGACTAATATTTAAATTGTTGTTTTAATAAACAGTTGGACTGTATTATACTTGATTATATATAATTGGATTATATTAATCAATATATTTGAATTAATAATTTCAGTTTACAGTTGATTTTATAATTGGATTATAGTAATCAATGTAATTGAGGTTAATTAATTTGGATTATATTTGATTATATAGTTGGACTATTATAATCATTATAATATATATAGTACCACTAATCGTTGATTAAATAGTTGGACTATTGTAATCAAGATAAAATTAAAAAGTTGGATATTTAAAATATAATCTGGGATTAAAATATTTTAAATGATTTAATTTTCAAATTGGGAATAAATAATAGGTTACTTTATTTGATAAAATAACTTATTATACCTTAAGCCCAAAATTAAGCAAAATAAGTAGAGCATAAAATCTTTGGAAGATTTATGTGATGATGACTTTAGTGCTTAATTTAATATACTTCTCATAAATCTAATTTTAGATTTAAGAAGTATTAAAATTGCAATTTATAATTCTTGGAGAATTAATTGACTATTCTAGAGGAGATAAAGTCAAAGTTTGCAATTGGGCATGTAGCACGAGGTGCACATCTTTTCGATATTCTAAAAACCCAAGGCTTGGCCTAAGGTTTCTGAAATATTGAAAATGATAATTGACATATCCCAAAGTGACTACCATTTGGATTTGGCAGACACGAAGGAATTAAAGAAAGGGCAAGGCTCTTACTTTGAAAATGTTTGTCTTAGTCATGTTCACAGCTAGTATTGAAATTAGATTTTAAATACTTAGTGTGGTACATAAAATATATGTATTGATGTTCAGAATCTGCTTTGAGCAGGATACTGACTTCAAGCTGAGATTGCTCTGCGAATCGGAAACGGGACGAAAGTCGCTGTTTAGACCGTAGATACCTAAGTTTAGGAACTACCCTTCGGGTATGTACTTAAATTAGGAACTGTTATAATGTAACTAGTTTGACTAGAGACATTATCTCTATATCAGTGTTTAATCCGTTGCAGATAAAACCTTTATATTATAGAACACTAAGTGTTTTATTATATAAAGATGATACTGAGATAAATACATTAGATGTAAATAACAGAATTTATATTTTGAATATAAATAAAATCTCAAACATATAAAATGATAAATAAATAGCTCGAATTGATTTGATCAATAGAGACTTATTTGTGGCATTGTTGTCTAGGACACAATTTAACGAGACTCGTATATCCACACTTTTGAAGAGTGGGTACTAGGACTGATTTGACTATACAAATAAGGTCTGCGAATCTAGTTTATTAGGTAAAGTACCTAAAATACTATTTGCTTGGTAATAGTAAAAGGGCCACCGATCTGTTAGCCCTATTCATGGTGAAGTAAGTGGGCCCATATCTAGCTAGGCTAGATGTGAACATGAATATTTCGTGACCTTAACGGATGTGGCATCACGTTATGGTTATGTGTTTCTTTTGAAGAACACAAATCAGAAACTTTTAGAGTTTCGACACGAAATAGACAAACAGATCGGCTATAGTATTATACCGTCACGGTAAGACCGTAATGGAAAATACTTAAGCAATAAGTTTCTTATATACTTGAAAGAGTATAGTATTCTTTCAAATGAGGACTCCTCCCGGAACACGTCAAAGTGACGGTGTGTCCGAACGGATTAACCGAATCATGTTAGACATGATAAGGCTAATCATGAGTCGCTCTGAGCTACCATTTCCTTCAACGGATAAGTTTTAACAGTGCAATAACTTATTTAGAATAAGGTTCCATATAAATCTGTTTGACAGATGTCATATAGGATATGAACAGGGAAGAAACGAGGTTTCTCATTCCTGATAATTTGGGTATGCCAGGCATAACGTTTGGATGATACCAAACTAAGGACCCAAATTGGATAAGTGCCAATATAGGTTATCCTAAGGGAAACCATAAGTATAATACTTATAAATCTCACATGAGAACAATGTGATTGTTGCTCACCATGCGGTTTTTCCTGAGAGGAATACCGATATGCAGTGGTCAGTGGGAGGATAGTGATACTCGATGAAAATCGGAGTAATACTGTTCAAGGCACGAAGTCCTTAATGGAACACAAATAGTTCATCTATGATGAATCTATACCATTAATCTTCATATACACAAGAAACCGCGTAGATTAGAGAGAGTCAGAAAACAACCTGGGGTAAGGGTTTCTGATCTCACCTCATAAAGATGTTAATCTTTTAAGGTACACCAACTGATTACGTATGAGGTAGTGATACAAGGTATCGACTCCCTATTATGACAAAGTGTCATGAATCCGAAATGGATTCCATGTATAACAACTATTTTGGATACTAGTTGTTTTACCACAAGGCATTGTGCGTATTGGTACATTAAACGTCTTCAAGGAAGACATACATGGAAGGCAACATACCAACGTACAAAGCTGGGCTTTTGACGGAAATGTATCGTTATCAACATTGTGTTAATAACGGTTCAACCTTTTACCTGTTGCCATGGTAAGTCCATTTTGAAGATGCTTGTTGATAACTGCGTATTTCATTTATGAAATGTGTCAGTTATAGATCAAAATCGCTTTCCTGAAAAGGAAACCTTTTGGAGAATGTTTATAACATTCTGACGATTTTATATAACCAACAAACGAGGTTTGCGGGTTATTCGATCCATGTTTGGATTGAAACGAGCATAAGGTTCTTGGAACTGACGTTTTGAAATAATCATAATGGTTTATGATTTGACTCAAAACGAAATAATTCTTGTGTATATAAGGAGGTTGGTGGGAGAGCGCAATGACAGTGAAATTCCCATATAGCAATTGATGAAAGCTTGGTTTTCAATAGAAATTCTCCGTAGAATTCTGGGGAGTAACAATCTTTATTCGAGGAATAAAGATCTACTGGGATAGATTTGGAGTTGGTTAACACTCTCTGGAAATTGTACATTTAAAATGTACTTGTATTGGTGTCTCATACGCTTCGAGCATATGGAGTCACAATCGGGTCAATCCAAGTGATAGTCACTGGATTGAAGATTAAGAACATCTGTTAGTATCTGAGAGAACTAAAGATGTTGTCTTAAACTATGGAGAAGGACAACTTGAAGTGACTGGGATCACCGCTGCAAGTTTCCAAACAATTAAATACTACGGTACTATAAAGTTTGAATAACGGGACAGTGAGCTGGAAATATTCCGAGCAAGATAACTGTTGCCGAATAAACAACAAATGCGGATTATTGCTGCAGCTGAGGCAGCAATATAAGCCATTTGGATCGAAAATAAATCTAATTAGAATAGATATAGTTCTTTTAGCAGCTGAGCTAGGCGTCAGCACAGGCTAAGGAATTAAAGGTCTCATCGACGATCCAGATATATACTTCTATATCATCTGATTCGTTCGGATCATACATCGTGGCGATGTGATGATCGTGTAAATCGTGTCAGACGATAATTAAGCAAATCCGCTGACGAAAACCTTTCCTCAGCAATTTGAGCGAACCGTACATAGTTCAGGTGTGGGACACTTGAGTGACTGGCTATGTGCCGAGTGGGAGATTGTTGGACAAATGACCCATAGCGTCACTATTTGCACAGATCATTGTGTTGTTGTAGCAAATTAACTATGTGACAAGGAAATTGCACTCTCATCATTTGTGATTAGATCACCATAGATATATAAATGAAGAGAGGTCCATATGATTAGTTCCTGGATTGAGAATGATATGAGACAATATCAGTCCACGAAGGATTAATCATTAAATATCCCTAGCCGGAGTATTATCGAGACAGGACATCGATAATGCGGAATAGGCTAGTATTGCACTTGTGCGCGTTGTGAGGGCACGACGGCATAGTTCTCATATATTTAAGTATTGGATACTTATGCAAGTGCGATATGAGGTCGTGTTTCACCGATGGTACGGGAAACAGCTTCGCTCTGGATAGACCCTTCGGAATCCCATTGGTATTATGACTATGTGTCTATGGGAGGCCGAAATCAGGGTAGGTGTGTATGGTCTTAACCTGAGACTTACATCGCTAATACTTACGATAATCGATAGACTTTGGTCTTGGTGGTACAGGGCTTTAACCGGTTCTGCGTACACCACTTCTGGGTTTATCAGAGAGTCGTAGTGTATTGGGTGTGATGTCAAGACGGAAGTATCACTTCAGTCATATTGGAGATGATGTCACGCAGGATACGGTACTAGTGCTCTTGAGTGTTGCGCAACCATCGGGATATTATGACTAGGTCATGCATATCCGATTATAGAGACTAGTTACCAGACATCCGACATGTGCTTCGAACGGAGCAGACACTTATCCAGCCACAGCCCTAGCACGTGACTATCCGATACTGGGCCGATATGCACAATACTACGGTATACTACGCTTGATACAGATCTATATATTCCTGTAAGAATATTTCTGGAGAATTGGGTAGGCATGGCGCTTTGCTAGAAGCCAACCTTGTCTTGTAAATCGGTATAAACGTAGTACGAGGTACTTACGTGTTCGGATAATTCGACGACCGTATTTACTGCCAACATATCCGGAGATCTCATGGGTCGCTTCCTGAAGATTCACCGATGACGTATGACTCGCACTTTAATTAATTTGGGATTAATTGGATGAGAGAGAAAATTAATCTGGGATTAATTACGGAGATATTTTATCTGGGATAAAATATTAATTAAAGAGAGAGAACGATTAATTTGGAATTAATCGATAAAATAATATATTTGATATATTATTAGAAATTGAATTTCGACGCGAAATTAAAATTAGAGTTTAATTCGGGCGAACGAATTAATTTAGAATTAATTCGTTAGCGACGTGAATAGTGAATTCGCTAGGCGTAATCATTTAATTACGACGCGACGGAAAATTCGTTAATTTGGAATTAACGAACCCGAGCCCGGAATTATTTGCGAGCGCATTCGCATTTCGAATTCGAGTGCGGCACGCAAGTCAAATCGAGCGTCAAATCGCTAGTCATATCAAGCGTCAAATCAAATGTCACTTTGAGTGATGTGACAAGTTGTCATTTGATTTGAGTGATTGATGTGGTAGTTGAAAAGCTTTAAATGCTTTTTTGCTTTTGGCTTTTGACTTTTGGTATTTTGGAAAATTGAAAAGTTGTATATGGTTTATTTTATTTTTGGAAAATATATAAACCAAAATTACATTTTTCTTTACACATAATTCTCTCTCTCATTTACGGTTTATTGTAGAAACCATTTTCCCTCTCTTTCTCTCTTCTCCCTCTCACGGCTCACTGCCGATTTCTTCTCTAATTTTTGGTTAGACCGAATTTGTGAGAAGCAAAGAAGATGAACAAGTGCTAGCACACACACCTTGGGTTACACATAGGTGATAGGGAAACGAATTTATGAGCTTGGAATCCATTTTTGGAGCTTGAAGCTTGGAGCTTCCATGGAGTCTCCCATGGCCGAATCTTGGAGGAATTTCACAGCCCAAAACCGAGCAGTCCAGCAGTTCACAGGAGTAAAAAACCGAGCTTCATGGAGGAGGAAAATGGGTCTTGTTCTTCCTAGCATCAAACCCATCAATGTGAGTATGTATTCCGCCTTACTCCTTGGTTGTATTCAACTCGTTTTATGCATGATTGATGATTCTTGGGACTTGATTGAAACTCAACACTTAAGTGTCTTTTTGCATTATGTACTTAGTTGACTCTTTTATTTGTGCATGGACATGTAATGGCTATTTGTTTATGATATGTCTATGAAATCACATGTTCGCCATTATTTGATTCGCCTTTATGTGTGCTTGTGTGGTTAGTGTGTGCTTGTGTTTCCATGAATACAATATGCCAATGAAGTTGTATGTTTGTTGCTACTTTGATGTACTTTCAAGCATGCAATCTTAGATGTGAAATATATGCAAATTTAGGTGTAAGTTTCATTTTTGTGCATATGGATTTAGAAGCATGATACTCTTGGAAATAAGTGTTACTTAAGCTTGATTAAATTATTACACAAATCCTTTCATTACAAGTGACATAAGTAAGGGACCATTCTGAACCCAACGGTTTGAGGTCTTCCCTTGCGAGGGGTGAGTGCGGCCTTAAATCTCATTTTCCCGGTTCACACCAGGTGGCGACTCCATTATTCTCCGGTTTAGTCCCCCGCGGGCTACTCCATACTCCCAACTAGGCCTTAAGCCTAGGACAGCATGCGTCGTCCAGTTTCTGTGTCCCACAGTCTGGCGACTCCACTGGGGATAGAGAATTGGCCCCGAAATATTGTCTTGTAATGTTTGGATTTATGTTCTAATTGACCGTGTCTATAGTGGATAAAATGAGGGTTTAATCAAAGACATTTTGAGGCTAGGTAAAGGTTTGGTGTCTTCCTTCACTCACTACCTTTCTAGAAGGAAAAGCTGTGAAGGCACCTAGATAGCCATCTACTCGTAGCCTATTGTGATGGACTAATTTGGAGGACTCGTTGTTTATTCCAGACACCAAGCGATAAGAGCCTAAGAGGCTTGGGTATTTAAGTGAGCCTCGCTCCACCCTCCCTCTGGGGAATCTACAACGGGAAATCCATTTGACAGTCAGTCACACACCATAGCTCATTGGCACGTACCTTAGTGTATAAAAAAGGGTGCACTCACTTGGTCGCTCTAACCCTTGATTGAGGAGACCTAGTTGTGGGCCATCCTTCGCCGGTGAGAGCCTTTGTCTACACTCTTACGAACCCACCCATAGATCGGGGTTGTATGGTTAAAGTAACAATTATTTCATTGAGTATGTGCTTGTGGACCATCCTCATTTAGATGCAGTTGGACTATTGTCGGAAATGCGAACTTGCTGGGACATTTAAACTGGGGCGAGTTCGTACCTTATGACCACTAGGCCCAAAGCTTCTAAAATGTTGATGGGCCATTCTGTAGAAATCATTGTTTTATGTTTGCATTATCTTTCTTTTATACTTTTGTAGGAACATTATTATTTGGATACGGTTGGACTTCTTGCCATGAGATGTGAACTTGTTGGGCCATTTAAACTGGGACGAGTTCACTTCTATGACAGTTAGCCCAAAAGCTTCTAAAATGATGATGGGCCGATTTGTGTGAGAATTTTAATGAGTTGATATATTCCTTGTATCACATGCATCTCATTCACCTCATGCATACACGCACCATGTTAACCCCCTTTTATCTTGAAAGCCATCACAGATACCCGTTGGTTAGGGAATAAGGCAGACTTGTCAAAAGACCGAGCAGCCACCAAGAGTACCGGCAAAAGACCTAACCTAACGGGATAGGAAACTCAATCATGCATGCATGCATACACGTAACATATTTGCATCCTTTTTGTGTTTGTTCTGTTTTGTAATAACAGGTTTCAAAAAAAATAAAAAAGAGAAAGCGTCGAATGCAAGCCAACCAGAAGAAGCAACAATACAATGTCAGCAGTCTTCAGTAATGAATTGCATGGGCGAGGCCCATATCAGCAGTATCAGTTTGGGCAAGGCCCATATCAATCTGGGGGCGAGGCCCACATTAGTATCAGTTTAGGGCGAGGCCCATATCAGTTTGGGGTGAGGCCCACATTAGTTTCAGTCTAGGGGCGAGGCCCACATCATTTTCGGTATTGGGGCGAGGCCCATATAAGTATCAGTCTGGGGGCAAGGCCCATATCAGTACCAGTTTGGGGCGTGGCCCACATCAGTAACAGTGTTAGGGCGAGGCCCACATCAGTTTGAGGGCAATGCCCACATCAGCATCAATCTGGGGGCAAAGCCCACATCAGTACCAGTTTGGGGTGAGACCCACATCATTATCAGCATCAGTTTTGCCGGGTATGGCACTCTGAGGGCGAGGCCCACATCATCATCAGAATCAGTCTTGTCGGGTATGGCACTCTGGGGGCGAGGCCCACATGGTTAAGTATCAGTTCTGCCGGGTATGGCGCTCTGGGGGCAAGGCCCACTTTAGTTCAGAATCAGTCTTGCCGGGTATGGCACCCTAGGGGCGAGGCCCATATCAGCATCACTCTGGGGGGCGAGGCCCACGTCATTATCAGAATCAGTCTTGCCAGGTATGGCACTCTGGGGGCAAAGCCCACTCCTTTATCAGTATCAGTTTAGCCGGGAATGGCACTCCAAGAATGGAAACACAGTTCGAGAATGAACAAGCCGGGAATGGCACTCCAAGAATGGAAACAGAGTTCGGGAATGAACAAGCCGGGAATGGTACTCCAAGAATGGAAACACGGTTCGAGAATGAACAAGCTGGGAATGGCACTCCAAGAATGGAAATACAGTTCGGGAATGAACAAGCCGAGAATGGCAATCCAAGAATGGAGTAAGGTTCGAGAATGAACAAGCCAAGAATGGTAACCCGAGAATGGAACAAGGTTCGGAAATGGACTATCTCTCATCAGCAACGGTTCGGAAATGGACCACTCTCTCATCAGCAACGGTTCGAAAATGGACCACTCTCATATCAGTAACGGTTCGGAAATGGACCACTCTCATATCAGTAATGGTTCGGAAATGGACCACTCTCTTATCAGCAACGGTTCGGAAATGGACCACTCTCATATCAGTAATGGTTCGGAAATGGACTATCTCTCATCAGCAACGGTTCGGAAATGGACCACTCTCATATCAGTAATTGTTCGTAAATTGACCACTCTCTTATCAGCAACGGTTCGGAAATGGACCACTCTCATATCAGTAATGGTTCGGAAATGGACTATCTCTCATCAGCAACGGTTCGGAAATGGACCACTCTCATATCAGTAATGGTTCGGAAATGGACCACTCTCTTATCAGTAACGGTTCGGAAATGGACCACTCTCATATCAGTAATGGTTCAGAAATGGACTATCTCTCATCAGAAATGGTTCGGAAATGGACTATCTCTCATCAGCAATGGTTCGAAAATGGACCACTCTCATATCAGTAACGGTTCGGAAATGGGCAACTCTCATATCAGTATTGGTTCAGAAATGGACTATCTCTCATCAGCAACGATTCGAAAATGGACCACTCTCATATCAGTAACGGTTCGGAAATGGACCACTCTCATATCAGGCATGGTTCAGAAATGGACTATCTCTCATCAGCAATGGTTCGGAAATGGACCATCATCTCATCATCTCGCCGAAAATTGCACTCTGAAAATGGAGCAACGGTTCGGAAATGGACCATTATCACATCTCGCCGAAAATGGTACTCCGAAAATGAAGCACGGTTCGAAATGGACCATTATCTCATCTCACCGAAAATGGCACTCCGAAAATGGAGCACGGTTCGAAATGGACCATTATCTCAACTCGCCGAAAATGGCACTCTGAAAATGGAGCAACGGTTCGGAAATGGACCATTATCACATCTCGCCGAAAATGGCACTCCGAAAATGGAGCACGGTTCGAAATGGACCATTATCTCATCTCGCCAAAAATGGCACTCCGAAAATGGAGCACGATTCGAAATGGACCATTATCTCATCTCGCCGAAAATGGCACTCCGAAAATGGAGCACGATTCGAAAATGGACCATTATCTCATTAGTCAACGAAAATGACACTCCAAAAATGGAGCACAGTTCGAAAATGGATAGACATCACTTCAGCAACGCCTCGGAAATGAGGTTTAGCATACCGAAAATGGTAAAACCAGATCAACTCAACTCAACACAACAGGCAAACCAGGAGACAGCTGGCGACCCAGGTAAGTGAAAATGCATTGCATGTACTTTGATAGGATTGTCACTGTCACACACTGCATAAGTCCCATCAAAGTGGGGGCGACTGTAGGCATTGTATTTTTGCATGTGAAACCCGATGATGAGTCTCAATTGGAGGCACTACCTTTTAAGTCGCGGAAGCCGCGGGAAACGGATGTCGGAAGGGAGGAGTCAAGAATTGACTCATAATCAGATTACGTTCGCTGGTTTAGCTTCGGGTTACTTGTTGGCTGTCCTTTTTAAAAAATTAACCTTAGATTAACGCAGCCCTCTCTTTGACCCTACACATAACACGCCCCCACTAACCTTGACAACCTTCACAGCCTTCGACACTCACAAAGGACACATTACCTACACTCAATGTAAGACATGTGTCCAACTCCCCTGCATCTCCACCACGCCTCTCTTGTTTTCACTCACGCACCAGCCCCTTGACTATATTACATCACGTCCCTCACGCCAGGCCCCTCAAGAAACAAAACTCACGCCCACCATCCCTTAAATCAACACGCTAATTGCACAGCTTCACGCCCCACGTTGACAGCCCATCAGGTGCAATTCATAGCTCACAAATTCTCACCATAAGCCCCTCTCACTGCCGTATAAACACCCAAAAAATCAGCCCAGTTCAGCCGCATATTACACCTAAAATTACAACATATTAGACCCTAAAAACTGCCCCTGGAATCCTTCCAAAACAACAGCCCCTAGCCTCCAAAAATCGCCAAAACAGTCCACTAAAATGCCAAAGCAGTGACCTGAAACAATGAGCAGAAATACAGAGAAAACGGCAGCAAAACGGAGGTAAAACAGTAAGCAAAACATCAAAACAGTGAGCTAAGACGCTAAACCAGTGAACTGGAGAAGTTGAGGCGCCTTAACCCTTCCGATCTCCGTGAAACGCAAGTCCGAAAGTCGGCAAAAAAGGTTAGACCTGAGGGTATTTTCCACATTCGTTTTCTGTTTTATTTTCATTATTTATTGAGTATTGTTCGCATGATTGTTATGTTAAAATTCATGTTGTGGCCCTTGAGTAGATAAATATGCATGTATTATGAAATATTGTATGTTGTGGCCTTGGAATAAAATGAAAGATATGTCAACTCTCGCGGTATATCGGATGGAAAACCGGACATAAATTTCATAGCCGATTCCGAATGGATGGTAGTATGATCTGTACTCAGGATACAACTCCACGTACCGCTTGAGTAAACGGCACCTTCTTTTATTTTATATTGCTTTGATTTGTTTATTTTTCATCATTTGAATTCCGCATGTTACTTGTTTATGCATGGTGCAATCGAGCGCATGGGCTTAGTAAGTCAGATTAAAGGTCCTCTATTTGGAGGGGTTAAAACCCTTTACCACGATGCTTTGCCGCGCCGGTTGATGTGTGTTCGGTTGGATGTAAGATATGTTCAATCGGGCATACTAAGTTTGATGTTATTGTCTTTATTCTTTGTATGCATGATGCAATCGAGCGCATGGGCTTAGTAAGTCGGATTAAAGGTCCCCTATTTGGAGGGGTTAAAACCCTTTACCACGATGCTTTGCCGCGCCGGTTGATGTGTGTTCGGTTGGATGTAAGATATGTTCAATCGGGCATAATAAGTTTGATGTTATTGTCTTTATTCTTTGTATGCATGATGCAATCGAGCGCATGGGCTTAGTAAGTCGGATTAAAGGTCCCCTATTTGGAGGGGTTAAAATCCTTTACCACGATGCTTTGCCGCACCGGTTGATGTATATTTGGTTGAATATAAGATCTGTTCAATCGGGTATACGAAGTTTCATATAGTTATCTTTGTCTTTGTACGCATTGTAATGGAAAGCACATGGGCTTATTGTGTTGGACTAAAAAGGTTCTCCATTTGGGGGAAGAAAAAGCCTAAAAGGCTACCTTTACCACGATATTCGCCGCGTCTTTCATATATTGGATGCATCATTTACCTTAGTCTTGGCTTAACGTAGTATAATTCATATATCCATATTATGATAGCATTTGAGTATTATTTCTTGTAGTATATTGGATGGAAACCCAGACATAAATTTCGTAGCCGATTCCGAATGGACGGTAATGCGGTTTGTACTTGCGATACAATTCCACGTACCACTTGGAAAAGTGCTCACATGTGTGTTTGTGTCCATATTAGTTATCTTCTTTTGCACCACGTCATAACATGCTTAGTTTAATGCCTAATTGTATCCTTAAGTGTATTTTTACATTATGTACTTAGTTGACTCTTTTATTTGTGCATGGACATGTAATGACTATTTGTTTATGATATGTCTATGAAATCACATGTTCGCCATTATTTGATTCGCCTTTATGTGTAATTGTGTTTCCATGAATACAATATGCCAATGAAGTTGTATGTTCGTTGCTACTTTGATGTACTTTCAAGCATGCAATCTTAGATGTGAATATATGCAAATTTAGGTGTAAGTTTCATTTTTGTGCATATGGATTTAGAAGCATGATACTCTTCGAAATAAGTGTTACTTAAGCTTGATTAAATTATTACACAAATCCTTTCATTACAAGTGACATAAGTAAGGGACCATTCCGAACCCAACGGTTTGAGGTCTTCCCTTGCGAGGGGTGAGTGCGGCCTTAAATCTCATTTTCCTGGTTCACACCGGGTGGCGACTCCATTATTCTCCGGTTTAGTCCCCCGCGGGCTACTCCGTACTCCCAACTAGGCCTTAAGCCTAGGACAACATGCGTCGTCCAGTTTCTGTGTCCCACAATAATACGTCATTTCTTGGAAATGATATTCCCATAATTACAATCGGTGAAAGCTTGGCTTTCGAGAAAATTCTCCGTGGAATTCTTGGGAGAAACAACCTTTATTCAAGGAATAAAGATCTACTGAGATAAATTAAGTTGTTAAAACTCTCTGAGAACTCGTACATTGAAAAATGTACGCGACCTGGTGTCGCATACGCTTTGAGCATATGGATTTACAAACAGGCCAATCCGAGTGATAGTCACTGGATTGATGTTAACAACATCCGTTAGTATCTGAGAGATATAAGGATGCTGTCTTAATCTGTGGAGAAAGAGAACTTGAAGTGACTGGGATCACTGTAGCAAGTTTCCTAAACCGATAAAGATGACTATAAGTCGCAAAATGGTACTATACAGTTTGAATAACAGAACAGTAAGCTGGAGATCTTCCAAGCGAGATACTGTTACCGAATAAACCACAAATGTGGGTTATTGCTGCAGCTGAAGCGGCAAAAGAAGCCTTCTGGGTCGATAAACAAATCTAATTAGATTAGATGTAATTCTGTTAGCAGCTAAGCTAGGCTTGAGCACATGTTAAAGAATTAACGGTCTCATCGACCATCCAGATATATACTTCGATATTCATCTGATTCGTTCGGATCATACATCGTGGCGATGTGATGATCGAATAAATCGCATCAGACGATAATCATGTAAATCCGCTGACGAAAGTATTTCATCACCAATTGAGCCAACTGTACATAGTTCGGGTGTCAAGCACTCGAGTGACTGCCTATAGGCCATGTGGGAGATTGTTGGACAATTATGACCCATAGCGTCACTATTTATACAGATCACGGTGTTGTTGTACAAATTAACTATGTGACAAATGAGATTGCACTCTTATCATTTGTGATTAGATCACCTTGATGTATAAATGATGAGAGGTCCATGTGATTTGTTCATGGATTGAGAATGATATGAGACAGTATCAATCCACGAAGGATAAATCACTAAATATCCCTAGTCAGAGCATTATTGAGATTGGACATCGATGAATGCGTAAAAGACTAGTATTACACTTGTGCGCGTTGTGAGGGCACAACAGCATAGTACTCATATATTTGGGTATAGGATACTCACGCAAGTGTAATAGGAGGTTGTGTTTTACCGATGGTACGGGAAATAGCTTCGCTCTGGATAAGACCCCCTCGGAGTTCCATTGGTAGTATGACTATGTGTCTATGGAAGTCTGAAATCAGGGTAGGTGTATTTGGTCTTAACCTGAGACTTGCACCGCTAATACATACGACAATCAATATACTTTGGTTGAGGTCGTCCAGGGCTTTAACCGGTTCTGTGTACGCCAATGTTGGGTATATTGAGAATCGTAGTGTGTTGGGTGTGATGTCAAGACAGAAGTGTCACTCCAGTCATATGGAGTTGATGATCGCGCAGGGATACATAACTGGTTCTCTATATAAGGTTGCAACTGTCGGAATAATATGAGTTGGTCATGATTATCCGATACTAAAGAGACTAGTTGCTCGTAATCCGATATATGCTTCGAACGGGGCAGACACTGTACCAGTCCCAGGCCTTGCATGTGATCATCCGATACTGGACAGAAATACGCAATACTACGGTATACTACGCCTGATACAGATCCTTTATTCCTGTAAGGATATTTCCGGAGAATTGGGTAGGCATGGCGTTTTGCTAGAGGCCAACCTTGTCTTGTAAATCGATAAAACGTAGTACGAGGTACTTACGTGTTCAGATAGTCCGACGACCGAATTTACTGCCAACATATCCGGGGATCTCATGGGTCGTTTCCCAAAGATTCACTGATGACGTATGACTCGCACTTTTAATTAATCTGGGATTAATAAGATGAGAGAGAAAATTAATCCGGGATTAATTGCGGAGATATTTTATCTAGGATAAAATATCAGTAAAGAGAGAGAACGATTAATTTGGAATTAATCGAAGAATTAATATATTTGATATATTAAACGAAATTAGATTTCGACGCGGAATTAAAATTAGATTTTAATTCGGGCGAGCGAATTAATTTAGAATTAATTCGTTAGCCACGTGAATAGTAATTATGCTTGGCATGATTATTTAATTAAATTAGATTTAATAACGACGCAACAAAAATTCGTTAATTTGGAATTAGTGAACCGTGCCCGAGATTATTTGCGAGCGCATTCGCATTTCGAATTCGAGTGCGGTACGCAAGTCAAATCAAGCGTCAAATCGCTAGTCGCATCTAGCATCACATCAAGCGTCAAATCATGTCACTTTGAGTGATATGACAATTGATTGGATTGATTGATGGATGTGATTGATTGATGTGGTGGTTGATAGCTTTTATTTGTTTGACTTTTTAAAAGCAAAAGTTTGGTATATGATTTTAATAATCAATTACCAAAATCAACACACATATTTAATCTTTCTTTTTCCTTCTCTTTGCTCACGTTTTTGACCAACAAAATGCTTTCTCTCTCACGCCCTTAGAGGGTAATTTTTGTTCTGTTCTTGGCAGTTCACTGCTGTGGAAATAGAGGGAGAAAAGGGAAGCAAGTGTGATTTTGTGGCAAAATCGAGAGTGCTAGCACACTCCGGGATCAATGCGAAGGTGATAGGGAAGCTCACCCATGAGCCGGGAACCATTCGACGAAGCTTGGAGCTCAAAATTTGGAGGCAAAAACCGAAAAAGTGGGCTGTGAATTTGCTACTGCCGTGACAGTGAAGAGAAGGCAGAATCTGATTTTTGTTCGTCGCGCGTCCCTCAACCGATCGATGTAAGTATTCCGCTACTTTCTCGATTTGTATTTGCACTTGTTTCATGGCTTGTATTCGATCCTATGGACCTAGAAACTCCAACATTATTCTCCAGTTTAGTCCCCCGTAGGCTACTCCGTACTCCCGAACAGGCCATGAACCTGGAACAACGTCACTGATTTATGTGTCCTACAGTCTGGCGATTCCACTGGGGATAGAGAATCGACCCCGGAATAATATCTTGTAATTTTTGTGATTTTTTCTTTAGTTAGCCGTGTCTACAGTGGGTTGAAGGGGTTTAATCAAAGGCATTATTAGAGTTAGGTAATGGTTTGATGTCTTTCTGTTAGACATTATGTCCCATAGCGTCACTGTTTGTAAATGATATTGTATTATTGTACAAAATTAACTATGTGATAATGAAATTGCCTTTTGCCGTTTTGTAATATTATTTACTTTGACTTATAAATGGCGAAAGTCCATATGATTAGTACCTGGACTGAGAATGATATGAGACAGTATCAGTCCCCAAAGGTTTAATCATTAAATATCCCTAGTCGTAGTATTATCGAGACTGGACATCGATAATGCGGAATAGACTAGTATTGCGCTTGTGCACGTTGTGAGGGCACAACGGCATAGTTCTCATATATTTAAGTATTGGATACTTATGCAAGTGCAATAGGAGGTTGTGTTTTACCGATGGTACGGAAAACAGCTTCGCTCTGGATAGACCCCGCGGAATCCCATTGGTAGTATGTCTATGTGTCTATGGGAGGCCGCATCAGGGTAGGTGTATATGGTCTTAACCTGAGACTTACATCGCTAGTACTTGCGACAATCGGTAAACTTTAGTTTTGGTGGTTGGGGACCTTAACCGGTTCTGTGTACACCTCTTCTGGGTTTATCGAGAATCGTAGTGTACTGGATGTGATGTCAAGATGGAAGTATCGCTTCAGACATATGGAGGTGATGATCACGCAGGACACAGAACTAGTACTCTATAAAAGGTTGCAACCGTCGGGACAATATGACAAGCTCAGGATTGTCCGATTCAAAAGAGACTAGTTGCTTGATGTCCGATATATGTTTCGTACGGGGCAGACACATCTCCAGCCCCAGGCCTAGCATGTGATCATCCGATACTGGATCGATGTACGGAATACTACGGTATACTACGCCTGATACAGATCTTATATTCCTATAAGAATATTTCTGGAGAATTGGGTAGGCATGGCGCTTTGCTAGAAGCCAACCTTGTCTTGTAAATCGGTAAAGACGTAGTACGAGGTACGTACGTGTTCGGATTATCCGACGACCGTATTTACTGCCAAAATATCCGGAGATCTCTTGGGTCGCTTCCTGAAGATTCACCTATGATATTTGATTCGGACTTAATTAATCTTGGATTAATTGCGGAGAAACTTTATCTTGGATAAAGTGCCTAATTTAGAGAGAGAACGATTAATTTGGAATTAATCGATAAAATTATTATATTCGATATAATAATCGAAATTCGATTTCGACGCGAAATTAAAATTAGATTTTAATTCGGGCATACGAGTTAATTTAGAATTAATTCGTAAGCGACGTAAATAATAATTTCGCTAGGAGCGATTATTTATTTAAATCCGATTTAATTAACGTCGCGACGCTAGCTCGGTATTTCGGAAATATCGAACCCGAACGCGTGAGTGGACGTGGGCCCACTTTCATTGGGAAACGTGTGGGGCCCACATGACACTTGTCATTATATGCATTATTTTATTGATAAGGCATTGCATGTTAATAGTGTACAAAACACTCTAAGGCATTGCATGGTGATAGTGTGCATTACACTCAAAGGCTTTGCATGGAGTTTGAGTGTTTGACACTCTAAGCCATTGCATGGTTTATGTCATAGATTTATTATTAATTTAATAAATTATAACATAAATATAAATTGATTTTTGGTAAAACAAAGATCAATTAATTTAAGACTTTACACAAAATCTCTCTTCTCTCTCAAATTGCCGTGAACTCCATTGACAAGGGCAAGGAAGATTTGATCTTCTATTTCTCCATTTTTGCTAGCACAAGCAAGGGATCAAAAGAGGTGATAGGGAAACCATCAAAGAGCTTGGAATACAAAAGCTTGGAGCTTCAAGTCTTCTTCCTCCTCTTGGCCGAATGTTCCACAACTTGGAGCTTCTACCATTTGATCAGCTTCTTCATCACAAGGCATTGTAAGTATGATTCCGCCATACTTCATGTTTATATATATATTCTTTATAGTATTTCACATGCTTAATCTTTGTTTGGGACATATTATAGAAACCAACACTTTCTTCATTCACTACCTTTCTATAAGGAAAAGCTGTGAAAGCACCTAGATAATCTTTACTCGAAGCTTACCGTGATGGACTAATTTGGAGGACCTATTGTTTATTCCTGTCACCAAGGCGATAAGAGCCTAAGAGACAAGGGTATTTAAGAGAGTTCGCTCCACCCTCCCTCTAGGGAGTCTTCAATAAAAAGTCCATTTGACAGTCAGTAATGTATCATCACTCGTTGGCACGTACCTTAGCATATAAAAAAGGTGCGCTCACTTGGTCGCTCGAACCCTTGAGTGGGGAGACCTAGTTGTGGGCAATCCTTCGCCAGTGGGAGCCTTTGTCTACACTCCAATAAACCCACATATGAACCGTAGCTGTATGACCAATAGAAACCATCCCTTTATGCTTGTGTTTGGGACCATCATCATTTGCATTCAGTTGGACTTCTTGTCGTGAGATGTGAACTTGTTGGGCTACTTAAACTAGGACGAGTTTGTGTCTTATAACAATTGGGCCAAAATCTTCTAAAATGCCGATGAGCCATTTTGTGTTTGGGCCTCATATCATTTGAAGTTGTTTAGCCACGTTATCGCAAAAGTGTAAACATGTTGGGCCTTTTGCAACTGAGACAAATTTGCACCTCGCAATAATGTGATTGAATGCTTTAAAATGATAATGGGCCAACTTGTATGAAAACCTTGATGGGCTTACAAGATCCAAACATGATCCAAATATGTCAGAAGCATGAGTCCGATATCTGTTTTGATAACCACTTTCATCTCATGCATCTCATGCATACACGCATCATGCTAACCCATTGTCTTAAAAGCCATCATAGATATCTGTTGGGTTAGAAAAGAAAGACTTGTCAAGAAGAGTTTAGCAAACCTGGATGTCGGGGAAAAAGAAACTGAGAAACATAAAACTTTATGGCAATGATAGAAAGACCATCGAGGGGGCCTTCAGTAAAAAAAAAAAGAAAAAAAATAGAAGAAAAGAAAAAAAAACAGTGAAAAGAAGAAAAAAGGAAAAAAAGAGAAAAAAAAAAGAGAAAAAAAAACATTGTTTGTTTTTAGTCCTTAATAGTTAGACATAAGTCCGATGATGAAATTGTTTGCTTTAGAGTGAAACCTTAGAAACGATAAACTCTTGATGTGCTTTTATCTGATACTTTGAGTGATTGATCTATGTTAGACTCGTAAGCACTTGATTATGGTTCTTAGCACTGAAAACCTGAGTAGTTGGTAAAGTGACTAGTTGAAGAAATTATAGGTCGGTGAATGACCGTTCACCTAAATGTCTATCCTCATTTGCTTGTGTTATGATGTGTGGTATGGTTGAAAATAAAAAGGAAAGTCTCTAAATAAAAGAATTAAACCACCTATAACCGATAAGCATGAAGCTACCCATGGGTGAGTATTAGGACCACCATGAGGAGAGATGCTACCTTATGTTGGGTTTCTACTTAATCCCAAGATCGATTTCGAGCAAGACACATGTGCGAATACAACAATGAAATATGGCAGAATCATAGTTACATTGATCGGTTATGCGATGCGAGGAACAACAAAACTTTTTGGCTCCTTGAACTCTCAGTTTTTGCTCCTTGTTGTCCTCCAAATTTGGTCAACACCTCCATGGATTCTCCAAGCTCCAAGCTTTCGAATGATGATTCCATGCTCACAAGTTTGTTTCCCTATCACATTGGATTACTCTTCATGTGCTAGTATTAGATAGATTTGCCACAAATCTTCCATTCCTTCTTGTAAAAATTCGGCCATGGCAGAATTTTAGAGAAGAAAATGGCCTCAAAGCCGAGAGAGGGAGATGAAAGAAAAATGGTTCCCCAAAACCGTGTGAGTGATAAAGAGAGAGAGAGAATGAGTTGTGTTGTGTTGTTTGGATTGTGTATCTAATACACTAAAACAAAATTCAAATACCAAAAAATCAAATAAATGGTAAATGGCTTTTAATTCATCCAACCACCACCATCAATCAATAGTGACATGTTGTCAATCACTCAAAGTGACTAGACATCACATCAATCAAAGTGACTAATGATTTGACGCTTGATGAGACTTGTGGGCCGCACTTGAATTCGAAATGCGAGTGTGCCCGTAAAAACTCTCGGGCTCGGGTTCGCTAAATCGTAATTAACGAATTTTCTGTTGCGACGTAATTAAATAATTATGCCTAGTAAAATTACTATTCATGTCGCTAACGAATTAATTCTAAATTAACTCATTTGCCCGAATTAAAATCTAATTTCAATTCCGCGTCGAAATCCAATTTCGTATAATATATCGAATATATTATTTTATCGATTAATTCCAAATTAATCGTTCTCTCTCTTTAATTAAAATTTTATCCTAGATAAAATATCTCCGTAATTAATCCCAGATTAATTTTCTCTCTCTTATAATTAATCCAGATTAATAAAGTGCGAGTCATACGTCATCGATGAATCTTCGGGAAGCGACCCATGAGATCCCCGGATATGTTGGCAGTAAATCTGGTCGTCGGACTATCCGAACATGTACGTACATAATACTACATTTTTACCGATTTACAAGACATGGTTGGCTTCTAGCAAAGCACCGTGCCTACCCAATTCTCCAGAAATATTCTTACTGGAATATGTGATCTATATCAGACGTAGTATACGTAGTATTGCGTATTACGATCCAGTATCGGATGTCACGTGCAAGGCCTGGGGCTGGAATCGTGTATGCCCCGTACGAAGCACACATCGGATCTCTGGTAACTAGTCTCTATAATCGGATAAACATGACTTAGTCATAATATCCCGACAGTTGTAACATATAAGAGAACTAGTTCCGTATCCTACGTGATCATCATCTCCACTATGACTAGAGTGATACTTCCATCTCGACATCACACCAAATACACTACGATTCTCAATATACCCAGAAGAGGCGTACAAAGAACCTGTTAAAGCCCTGGACGACCAAAACCAAAGTATATTGATTGTCGAAAGTATTAACGGTGCAAGTCTCAGGTTAAGACCAAATACACCTACCCTGATTCGGACTTCCAAAGACACATAGTCATACTACTAATGGAATTTCGAGGGGTATATCCAGAGCGAAGCTGTTTCCGTACCATCGGTAAACACAACCTCCTATTACAGTTGCATGAGTATCATATACGTAAATATATGAGAACTATGCTGTTATGCTCCCACAACGTGCACAAGTGTAATACTAGTTTTTTACGCATTATCGATGTCCAATCTCGATAATACTCTGACTAGGGATATTTAATGATTAAACCTTCGTGGATTGATACTGTCACATATCATCTCAATCCAGAACTAATCATATGGACCTTCTATCATTTATACATCTTGGTAATCTAATTACAAATGATAAAAGAGCAATTTCCTTTGTCACATAGTTAATTTGTACAACAACACCATGATCTCTACAAATAGTGATGCTATGGGTCATAATTGTCCAACAATCTCCCACTTGGCCTATACCCAATCATTCAAGTGTCCAACACCCAAACTATGTACGGTTCGCTCAAACTTCTGCTGAGGAAATGCTTTCGTCAGTGGATTTGCAAAGTTATCATCTGATGCAATTTATTCGATCATCACATCGCCACGATGTATGATCCAAACGAATCAGATGAATATTTGAAGTATATATCTGGATCGTTGATGAGACCATTAATTCTTTAGCCTGTGCTGTAGCCTAGCTCAGCTGCTAACAGAACTACTCCTAATCTAATTATTATTATTATCGATCCAAAAGGCTTCTATTGCTGCCTCAGCTGCAGGAATATTCTGCTTTTGTTGTTTATTCGACAACAGTATCTTTCTTGGAAGATTTCCAGGTCACTATTCCGTTATTCAAACTTTATAGTACCTTTATTGCGACTTATAGTCGTTTATATCGGTTAGGAAACTTGCAACGGTGAACCAAGTCACTTCAAGTTCTCATTCTCCAAAACTTAAGAAAGCATCCTTAGTTCATCTATGATACTTAAGGATGTTCTTAATATCAATCCAATGACTATCACTTGGATTGGCCTGATTGTGACTCCATATACTCAAAGCATATGAGACACCAGGTCGCGTACATTTATTACAATGTACGAGTTCTCAGAGAGTATTAACAACTTTAAATCTATCCCAGTAGATCTTTATTCCTAGAATAAATGTTGTTTCTCCCAAGAATTCTTTGGAGAATTATTTATGAAAGCCAAGCTTTCACGAATTGTATTATGGGAATATCATTTTCAAGAAATGGTATATCATCATTATTTTATAGGACAGTCACTTTCAGTGCGCTCCCACTAACCTCCTTATATACACAAGAATCATTTTCATTTTGAATTAAATCATATACCATTATGATTACATCAAAACGATAATTCCAAGAACGCAATGATTGCTTCAATCTATCCATAGATCGAATTAACTTGCAAACCTTGTTTGCTCGTTTTGGTACGACAAAACCGTCAGAATGTTGTAAACATCCTCCAAAAGGTTTTCGTTAAGGAAAGCGTTTTTGACGTTCAGCTGCCATATTTCATAAATGAAATATGCAACTTTAGCAAACATTATCCAAATAGATTTAACAATGGCAACGGTTAAAAGGTTTCGTCGTAATCGACAAAATGTTGATAACTATACCTTTTGGCTACAAGACCAGCTTAGTACGTTGGTATGTTGCCTTCCATGTATTTATTCCTTGAAGACTTATATAGTACCAATAGGCACAATGCCTTCCGGTACAACAACCAGTATCAAAACATGGTTGGTATACATGGAATCCATTTGGGATATTATGGCACTTTGCCATAATAGGGAGTCGATACCTTGTATCACTTCCTCATACGTAGTCAGTTCGTATTTCTCAATAAGATTGACATCTTTATAAGGTGAGATCAGAAACCCATACCCCATGTTGTTTTCTGACTCTCTCCGACTTACGTGGTTCTTGTGTATTTGAAGATTATTGGTATAGTTTCATCTTTGATGAACTATTTGTGTTCCTTTAAGGAATCGGTGTCAGGAATAGTATTACCCCGATTTTCATCGAATTTTACTTTCCTCCCACTTACCACTGCATATTGGTATTCCTCTTAGGAAAACCGCATGGCGAGCAACAATTACATTGTTCTCTTGTGAGATGTATAAGTACTATACTTTGGTTTCCCTAGGATAACCTACAATTTAGGCACTTATTCGATTTGGGTTTTAGTTTGGTATCATCCAAACATATGCCTAGCATTCCCAAATCTTCAAGAATGAGAAACCCGGTTTCTTTCCTATTCATATCTAATATGAAGTCTGTCAAACAGATTTTATGGAACCTTATTCAAAATAAGTTTTGCACTATTAATGCGTATCCTTTGAAGGAAATGGTAGCTCAGAGCGACTCATGATTAACCTTATCATGTCCAACAAAATTCGGTTTCTCTGTTCAGACACACCGTCAAATTGACGTGTTCTGGGAGGAGTCCTCATTGAAAGAATACTATACTCTTTCAAGTATTTGAGAAAATTATTGCTTAAGTATTTTCATCATGGTCCAATCATGGTGTTTAATACTTTAGCCGATCTGTTTGTCTACTTCGTGTCGAAACTTTTTGAATTAATCAAAAGTTTCCGATTCGTGTTTCAAAAGAAACACATAACAATAACGCGATGCCACATCCGTAAAGGTCACGAAACATTCATATCCACATCTAGCCTAGCTAGACATGGGCCCACTTACGTTACTATGAACGAGGGCTAACAGATCGGTGGCACTTACACTTTTACCAAGTAAATAGTGTTTTAGGCACTTTGCCCAATAAACTAGATTCGTAGACATTATTTGAATAGAATCAAATCCGTCATAGTATCCACTCTTCGAAAGTGTGGATATACGAGTCTTGTTAATTGTGTCCCAGACAACAATGCCACTTATAAGTCTCAACTGATTAATTCAGTTTGAGTTATTTGTTTGTCATGTCATACGTTTGAGATTTATTTATATTCAAAATATAAATACTGTTATTCACATCTAATGTGTTTATCTCAATATCATCTTTATAAAATGAAACACTTTAGTGTTCTAGAATATAAAGGTATACCCGCAACGGGTTAAACCCTGATATAGAGATAATGTTTCTAGTCAAACTAGTTACATTGTAACAGTTTCCTAATTTAAGTACACACCCTAATGGGTAGTTCCTAAACTTAGGTTTCTACGGTTAAAACAGCGACTTTCGTCCCGTTTCTGATTCGTAGATAAATCTCAACTGAAGTCAGTATCCTGCTTGTCAGCAGATACTGGACACCAGTACATATTTATGTACCACATCTAGTATCTAAAATCCAATTTTAATACTAGTAGTGAACATATTTATGACAAACATATTTGAAGTCGGAGCCTTGCGCCGTCTTCACTTCCTTCATGTCTACCTTGTCCATACGACAGTCATGCTTCCAGTGACCCCGTTTGCCACAGTTTAGGCAGACATCTTGGGATATGTCATTTGTCTTCCTAGAAGATTATAATGATTTTGCCTTTGCCCCTTTTCCACAATTCAGTAGCCTTTGGCCAAGCCTTGGCCTTCTGGGATGTCGAAGTAAGATGCGCCTTGCGCTTCTCGCCTTATTGCAAACTCTGGCTTTGTCTCCTTGAGTATAGCCATTAACTCTCCAAGAGTTTTATATTGCAATTTAGTACTTCTAAGATCTAAAGATAGATCTATGAAGATCCTTCAATTTCATTTTCATACTATAAGGATCTAATCCTTAGTTCTGATTAAGAAATTAAGGAGTCTTTGCGGCAAGCATAACAGATTAAGCACTAAAGTTATCATCACATGAATATTCCAAATATCATATTCTATTATATGCTCAACTCCGGGCATAGGCTCGAGACGTCACTATATCAAATAAATTAACTTCTCGATTTTCAGGACTATCCTGAAGTTCTATTCCCAATTTGAAAATTAAAGTCGTTTAAAATATTTTCACCCAGGTTTATGTTTTAAACGCTAATCTTTCAATTATCTTGATTCTAATAGTCCAAGTATTTAATCAACAATTTTAGGTATTATTTATTATAATGATTACTACAGTCTAACTATATAATCAACTATAATTTAATTTGTTAAATTCAATTATATTGATTACAATAATCCAATTATAAAATCAACTATTTATTGAAATAGGTTAATTCAAATATATTGATTACTATAATCCAATTATATAATCAACTATACTGAAATAGTTTGAATACAGTCCAACTGTTTAATTAAAACAACGATTAATTATTAGTCCAACTAATATATTAATGTAACGACAAAAAATTGAAATGAGCGCGTATGGCAAGTAACTAAACGAATATTGCGAATTTAATACTTGCCTCCCACTATTTTTCGGCGAGCCTCTAATCCTCCGTGGAGTACTCGGGAAACCTTGTTTCCTAGTGGGCTAGGATTCCGTTAAATAACACACAATCTTGACTTTGGCCAACAAATTGTATAATAATTAACTAGGTAGATCTCTAAGATCAATTGAATCCCATCCAATTCCTAGATCCAGTAGGTGGACATCCAAGTCCGAAACATATATCTTATATATGCCAATATATCCAATATATTGCCTAACCTATTTCCTCTGAATCAACTAAGCATTGGCTTTGGCACAACAAACTCAGTGATCCCAGTTAAGCGTGACCCATTGACCATGGAAAGACACCGATATGGAACAAAGCCTTCATTATTCAAACACATCCGCGACGGACAAAGGTCTTGACTTTGGCCAACAAACCAGTGCCATTCTTGGATCTTGAGTAAGAATCACTCAATGAAAGGAAAAACACTTAATATATAGTTAGGGTTTTCGCGAAATTGGCAACCAATTTATTATCTTTGTTAGGTCTCATCATCATACACCCTTAAACATGCATTCTAAACACATAATAAGGCGCATAAGTAAATAAATATAATAATGATATGCGGATGGATACTTAAACACATTGTTACTAGAACAAATCTCTCCATTTCCTCTCTCCCGCTAGCACAAGTATTACTTCTACCCGATTACATAACACTTCTAAAGAAACCTCATTTATATTGAGGGGAATAGGTGAGAAGAGAAAAATACAGAGTCAAGAGGTAATAGGCTGGACACGCAGGTCCAATTAATAAATTCTAAATTTATTACAACAATTTTCAAAATTGCCCCCACCCATCTAATATCCATCCGATATTCATTATTCATACATCGCATCCATGTATTCACACAAGCATGTTATCAATCAATCTAATCCAATTAATTAAACTGAAAATTAATGACCATCCAATGTTCAAACAACGATTTGATTTTACGCGAGTCAAACTCGTTTTGCGAATAAGTACTCAAAGTACGAATTCTTGAATTATATTAAACTACAACATTAAATCCAATTTAATTTGTATTTAATACTAATTCATTTATTTAATTCCAAATTAAATATTTACACTTTTTAATGTACCTTTACGACTTAGATTCTAAATCTAATCGTTACGGGTGTCAAAGCCCGATTAACATCCAATGTTAATTTAATTTAAAGTCCAATGGGCTTTTAAATAATTTCTAAGGCATGGATTTTTGGTCAATATGGGTCAAACCCAAATACCAAAGCCCATTTAAGGAATCACCCTTATTTGCCAAGAAACCAATTTAGGCCCATTAGGCCCAATTAAAATTAAAGGTCCATTAAGTCACAATTGGACTTTATGGTTATGGTTTTGGGCCCAATTGGATCCAACCAATGAGCCTAAACAAAACTTGGCCCGACCAAGCCCATTAAGCTCAATTACAACTTTACAAGCCCAATTCCAAATTTGGCTCAATTAATTAAATTACCAAAATTCCAAATTTCATAATTTAATTAACCTAAAGTGTATACCATAATTAATTACTCAAATTAATATTTCCAAAACATCAATTTACACAATTATTTATGCTCATTATCATCAACACATGTCCAACACATTTGAATCAAAAAATCACATCATTTTACATGCTTCATAGTCTCGGCATTTTAGGGTTTTTATTGTTCGATTCGGTTTTAATCCAATTAAATCCACAATCAACATTACCCAAATGATTTTCAACTCATCCAATGATCAAAATCAAAAAAATACCATGACATTAAGGCACACACCACATTCGGCCAAGCCAAATGATTTGGGGAAAATTCATCCAATTCGATTTTTATCAAATTGATCATGCATAACACCTTGTTATCATAATTTAAGCATACTCAAACAATCAATTTCACTCAAACATGCTCAAATCAATTTTGCCCAATTTTTACCATAATTCATTTCATGCTCAAAATGGCTCTGATACCATTGTTGGGTTTCTAGTTAGTCCCAAGATCGATTTCAAGCAAGAAACATGTGCAAATACAACAATGAAATATGGTTGAATCATACTTACATTGATCGGTTATGCGATGCGAGGACCAACAAAACTTTTTGGCTCCTTGAACTCTCGGTTTTTGCTCCTTGTTGTCCTCCAAATTCAGTCAACACCTCCATGGATTCTCCAAGCTCCAAGCTTTCAAATGATGATTCCATGCTCACATGTTTGTTTCTCTATCACCTTGGATGACTCTTCATGTGCTAGCATTGGATAGATTTGCCACAAATCTTACATTCATTTTTGTAAAAATTCGGCTATGGTAGAATTTTAGAGAAGAAAATGGCCTCAAAGCCGAGGAGGGAGAGGAGGGAAAAATGGTTCCCCAAAATCGTGTGAGTGATAAAGAGAGAGAAAGAATGAGTTGTGTTGTGCTATTTGGATTGTGTATCTAATACACTAAAACAAAAGTCAAATACCAAAAAATCAAATAAATGGTAAATGGCTTTTAATTCATCCAACCACCACCATCAATCAATAGTGACATGTTGTCAATCACTCAAAGTGACTACACATCACATCAATCAAAGTGACTAAGATTTGACGCTTGATGTGACTTGTGGGCCGCACTTGAATTCGAAATGCGAGTGCGCCCACAAAGACTCTCAGGCTTGGGTTCGCTAATTCCTAATTAACGAATTTTACGTTGCGAAATAATTAAATAATTATGCCTAGCAAAATTACTATTCACGTCGCTAACGAATTAATTCTAAATTAACTCATTTGCCCAAATTAAAATCTAAGTTCAATTACGCGTCGAAATCCAATTTCGTATAATATATCGAATATATTATTTTATCGATTAATTCCAAATTAATCGTTCTCTCTCTTTAAATAATATTTTATCCCAGATAAAATATCTCCGTAATTAATCCCAGATTAATTTTTTCTCTCTTATAATTAATCCCAGTGTAATAAAGTGCGAGTTATACGTCATCGGTGAATCTTCGGGAAGCGACCATGAGATCCCCGGATATGTTGGCAGTAAATCCGGTCGTCGGTGTTGGATAATATGACCCATAGCGTCACTATTTGTACAGATCACGGTATTGTTGTACAAATTAACTATGTGACTAGGAAATTGCACTCTCATCATTTGTGATTCGATCACCATAGATGTATAAATGAAGAGAGGTCCATATGATTAGTTCCTGGACTGAGAATGATATGAGACAGTATCAGTCCCCGAAGGATTAATCATTAAATATCCCTAGCCGGAGTATTATCGAGACATGACATCGATAATGCGGAATAGGCTAGTATTGCACTTGTGCGCGTTGTGAGGGCACAACGGCATAGTTCTCATATATATAAGTATTGGATACTTATGCAAGTGCGATAGGAGATCGTGTTTCACCGATGGTACGGGAAACAGCTTCGCTCTGGATAGACCCCTCGGAATCCCATTGGTATTATGACTATGTGTCTATGGGAGGCCGAAATCAAGGTAGGTGTGTAAAGTCTTAACCTGAGACTTACATCGCTAATACTTACGATAATCGATAGACTTTGGTCTTGGTGGTACAGGGCTTTAACCGATTCTGCGTACACCACTTCTGGGTTTATCAGAGAGTCGTAGTGTATTGGGTGTGATATCAAGACGGAAGTATCACTTCAGTCATATTGGAGATGATGTCACGCAGGATACGGTATTAGTGCTCTTAAGTGTTGCGCAACCATCGGGATATTATGACTAGGTCATGCATATCCGATTATAGAGACTAGTTGCCAGACATCCGACATGTGCTTCGGACGGGGCAGACACTTATCCAGCCCCAGCCCTAGCACTTGACTATCCGATACTGGGCCGATATACACAATACTACGGTATACTACGCTTGATACAGATCTATATATTCCTGTAAGAATATTTCTGGAGAATTGGGTAGGCATGGCGCTTTGCTAGAAGCCAACATTGTCTTGTAAATCGGTATAAACGTAGTACGAGGTACTTACGTGTTCGGATAGTCCGACAACCATATTTACTGCCAACATATCCGGAGATCTCATGGGTCGCTTCCCGAAGATTCACCGATGATGTATAACTCGCACTTTAATTAATCTGGGATTAATTAGAAGAGAGAGAAAATTAATCTGGGATTAATTGCGGAGATATTTTATCTCGGATAAAATATTAATTAAAGAGAGAGAACGATTAATTTGGAATTAATCGATAAAATAATATATTCGATATATTATAAGAAATTGGATTTCGACGCGGAATTAAAATTAGATTTTAATTCGGGCGAACGAATTAATTTAGAATTAATTCGTTAGCGACGTGAATAGTGATTTCGCTAGGCGTAATCATTTAATTACGACGCAACGGAAAATTCGTTAATTTGGAATTAGCGAACCCGAGCCCGGGATTATTTGCGAGGGCATTCGCATTTCGAATTCGAGTGCGGCACGCAAATCAAATCGAGCGTCAAATCGCTAGTCACATCAAGCGTCAAATCAAATGTCACTTTGAGTGATGTGACATGTTGTCACTTGATTTGAGTGATTGATGTAGAAGTTGAAAAAGCAACTTTTGCTTTTTGCTTTTTGACTTTAGCATTTAAGGAAAAGTAAAATATATGGTAAATGGTTTTAATTTTGGAAAAATATAAAAACCTATTACATTTTATTTTCCTTTTACTTTTCTCTCTCTCCTTTTACGCATCTCTTCCTCTCCCTCTCTTTTCTCTCATTCTTCCACTTTCGGCTTGGAGCCAATTTCTTCTCCAAAAATTTCTGGTTTGACCGAAATTTTGAGAAGCAAATGAAGAAGAGTAGTGCTAGCACACACATGGGTTATATTATGGTGATAGGGAAACGAATTTGTGAGCTTGGAAAGCTTGAAGCTTGGAGCTTCCATGGAGTCTTTCATGGCCAATTTTTGGAGCATCAAAACAGCCCCCACCGTGCAGTCCACAGCAGTTCAAGAAGGCCCAAAACCGAGCTTGATAGAGGCAGAAACATGAAGTGCGAATTTGGTCCATCTTTGTTGCATCTCTACCGATCCATGTGAGTTTTTCCGCACCTCATTTGGTTGTATTCTACTCGTTTTTATGCATGATTTATGATCCTTGGGACTTGATTGAAACTCAACAATGGTATCTTGAGCCATTTGTGCATAAAACGTTTTTAGGGTTCTTGAGCAAAATTTGGGGCTTTTTGATTTAAGGATGATTTTGACAAATTGTTTGTTTAAGAATGTTTGTATATGAATAACTTAGAGTTATATGTAATCAATTTGAAGAAACATTAATTGGATTGATTTTCCCCAATTTGCTTATTGTTGGCCAAAACTTTAATTTGGGTAAACTTGATTTTGAGCATGTTTAATGAAATTGGATGATTTAGAATGCTTAAATGTTGTTTAATTGATGATTGATTAGATCAATTTGATGAAAAAGTGTTTGGAACAATTTTCCCCAATTTGCTTGTGATGGCCGAAAATATGAACCCTAATATTGTCTTGGATTTTTGATTTTTTGTTCATTGGATGACTTGCAAATCTTTTGGGGATGTTGAATTTATGTTTAATTTGGTTCAATTGGATTGAATTTGATTTGGGAATAATTTCCCTCTTTGGCCGAGACACTTGAAGCATGAAATTGGGTTTGATTTTGATCAAAATTATGTTGGACATGATTCATTGATGTTAAGCATGATTAATTGGACAAATTTGATGTTTTGGAAACTTTGATTTGGGTAATTAATAATGTTATACACTTTAGGTAATTTAATTGGGAAATTTGGAATTTTTGGAATTAAATTATTGGGCTTAAAATTGGATTTGGGCCTCTTTAAGTTGTTATTGGGTTTATTGGACTTTGTTGTACAAAGTTGGTTTAGGCCAAAATTGGTTGGATCCAATTAGGCCCAAAACCGCTTCCAAAAGGCCCAAATGCGACTAATGAACCTTTAACGTTTAATTGGGCCTAATGGGCCTAAATTAATTTATGGGCTTATGGGGTAACTCCCGGATTGGACTTTGGTTGCGGGTTTGACCCGAGTTGACCAAAAGTCCACGCCTCAAGAAATTAATTAAAAGCCCATTGGACTTTAATTAAATTAATATTGGATATTAATCGGGCTTTGAGACCCGTAACGATTAAATTTGGAATTTAAGTCGTAAAGGTTTATTTTAT
This sequence comes from Zanthoxylum bungeanum, assembly GCA_019454045.1. NCBI lineage: Eukaryota > Viridiplantae > Streptophyta > Magnoliopsida > Sapindales > Rutaceae > Zanthoxylum > Zanthoxylum bungeanum. Next base: position 306,864 of record SKCR01040992.1, read on the forward strand.
AAAGTGTAATATTTAATTTGGAATTAAATAATGAATTAGAATTAAATGCGTATTAAATTGGATTTAATTATGTAATTTAATTTAATTCGTAGAAATCGTACTTTGAGTACGTGTTCGCAATACGAGTTTGTCTCGAACAAAATCAAATCTTTGTTTGAACATTGGATGATCACTAATTATCAGATTAATTAATTTAATTAGATTGATTGATAACATGCTTGTATGAATACATGGTTGTGATGTTTGAATAATGTATATCGGATGGATATTAGCTGGGTGGGGCGATTTTGGAAATTGTAATAAATTTGATTTATTAATTGGACCTGTGTGTCCAGCCTTATCTCCTATTTCTTTGTATTCTCTTCTCACATATTCCCCTCAATGTAAATGAGGTTTCTTTAGAAGTGTAGTGTAACGGGTAGAAGTAATGCAAGTGCTAGCTTGGAGAGAGAAAGTGAGAGATTTGATCTAGGATCAATGTGTAAAATATCCATCCGCATATCATTATTATTTTATCATATGCGCTTTATTATGTGTTTAGAATGCATGTTTAAGGGTGTATGAAGATGAGACCTTAACAAAGATAATTAAAATTGGTAGCCAATTTGCACGCGAAAAACCCTCGTTAAATATCAAGCGTTTATTTTCCTTCCATTGAGTGATTCTTACTCAAGATCCGAGATTGGCAGGGGTTGTTGGCCAAAGTCAAGCCCTTGTCCGTCGAAGATGTGTTTTAATCACGAGGCTTTGTTCCATATCGGTGTCGTGTCCAAGTTGTGGTTTGTTGGCCAAAGTCAAGACCACTTCTTGTCCATTGACATTGATTACGAAGCTTCCATGTCAATGGGTCCGCGCTTGACTGGGATCACTAGGTTTGTTGTGCCAAAGCCAAGGCCTAGTTGATTCAGAAGAAAAAGGTTAGGGTATACATTCGATGTATAGGCATATATAAGATATATGTTTGGGACTTGGATGTCCACCTACTGGATCTAGGAGTTGGATGAGATCCAATTGATCTTAGAGATCTACCTAGTTAATTATCATACAATTTGTTGGCCAAAGTCAAGATTGTGTGATATTTAACGGGATCCTAGCCCACTAGGAAACACGGTTTCCCGAGTACTCGACAGAGGGTTAGAGGCTCGACGAAAAATAGTGGGAGGCAAGAATTGAATTTGCAATATTCGTTCAATTACTCGCCATACGCGCTCATTTAAATTATTTCGTCGTTATATTAAATGTTAGTTGGACTAATATTTAAATTGTTGTTTTAATAAACAGTTGGACTGTATAATACTTGATTATATATAATTGGATTATATTAATCAATATATTTCAATTAATTAATTTCAGTTTACAGTTGATTTTATAATTGGATTATAGTAATCAATGTAATTGAGGTTAATTAATTTGGATTATATTTGATTATATAGTTGGACTATTATAATCATTATAATATATATAGTACCACTAATCGTTGATTAAATAGTTGGACTATTGTAATCAAGATAAAATTGAAAAGTTGGATATTTAAAATATAATCTGGGATTAAAATATTTTAAATGATTTAATTTTCAAATTGGGAATAAATAATAAGTTACTTTATTTGATAAAATAACTTATTATACCTCACGCCCAAAATTAAGCAAAATAAGTAGAGCATAAAATCTTTGGAAGATTTATGTGATGATGACTTTAATGTTTAATTTAATATACTTGTCATAAATCTAATTTTAGATTTAAGAAGTATTAAAATTGCAATTTATAATTCTTGGAGAATTAATTGACTATTCTAGACGAGATAAAGTCAAAGTTTGCAATTGGGCATGTAGCACGAGGTGCACATCGTTTCGATATTCCGAAACCCAAGGCTTGGCCAAAGGTTTGTGAAATATTGAAAGGATAATTGGCATATCCCAAAGTGACTACCATTTGGATATGGAAGACACGAAGGAATTAAAGAAAGGGCGAGGCTCTAACTTTAAAATTTTTTTGTCAAAGTTATGTTCACTACTAGTATTGAAATTGGATTTTAAATACTTAGTGTGGTACATAAAATATATGTTTTGATGTTCAGAATCCGCTATGAGCTGGATACTGACTTCAAGCTGAGATTGCTCTGCGAATCGGAAACGGGACGATAGTCGCTGTTTCGACCGTAGATACCTAAGTTTAGGAACTACCATTTGGGTGTGTACTTAAATTAGGAACTGTTATAATGTAACTAGTTTGACTAGAGACATTATCTCTATATCAGTGCTTAATCCATTGTGGATAAACCTTTATATTCTAGAACACTAAGTGTTTCATTATATAAAGATGATACTGAGATAAACACATTAGATGTGAATAACAGAATTTATATTTTGAATATAAATAAAATCTCAAACATATAAAATGACAAATAAATAGCTCAAATTGATTTGATCAATAGAGACTTATTTGTGGCATTGTTGTCTAGGACACAATTTAACGAGACTCGTATATCCACACTTTTGAAGAGTGGGTACTAGGACTGATTTGACTATTCAAATAAAGTCTATGAATCTAGTTTGTTAGGTAAAGTACCTAAAATACTATTTACTTGGTAATAGTATAAGGGCCACCGACCTGTTAGCCCTATTCATGGTGAAGTAAGTGGGCCCATATCTAGCTAGGCTAGATGTGAACATGAATATTTCGTGACCTTAACGGATGTGGCATCACGTTATGATTATGTGTTTCTTTTGAAGAACACAAAACAGAAACTTTTAGAGTTTCGACACGAAATAGACAAATAGATCGACTATAGTATTATACCGTTACGGTAAGACCGTAATGGAAAATACCTATGCAATAAGTTTCTTATATATTTGAAAGAGTATAATATTCTTTCAAATGAGGACTCCTCCCGGAACACGTCAAAGTGACGGTGTGTCCGAACGGATTAACCGAATCATGTTAGACATGATAAGGCTAATCATGAGTCGCTCTGAGCTACCATTTCCTTCAACGGATAAGTTTTAACAGTGCAATAACTTATTTAGAATAAGGTTCCATAATAATCTGTTTGACAGATTACATATTAGATATGAACGGGAAAGAAACCGGGTTTCTCATTCCTGACAATTTGGGTATGCCAGGCATAATGTTTGGATGATACCAAACTAAGGACCCAAATTGGATAAGTGCCAATATTGGTTATCCTAAAGGAAACCATAAGTATAGTACTTGTAAATCTCACATGAGAACAATGTGATTGTTGCTCACCATGCGTTTTTTCCTGAGAGGAATACCGATATGCAGTGGTCAGTGGGAGGATAGTGATACTCGATGAAAATCAGAGTAATACTATTCAAGGCACCTATTCCTAATGGAACATAAATAGTTCATCAATGATGAATCTGTACCATTAATCTTCGAATACACAAGAACTGAGTAGATCGGATAGAGTCAGAAAATGACCTAGGGTATGGGTTTCTGATCTAACCTCATAAAGATGTCAATCTTATGAAGGTATACCAACCGACTACGTTTTGAGGAAGTGATACAAGGTATCGACTTCCTATTATGGCAAAGTGTCATGAGTCCGGAATGGATTCCATGTTTAACAACTATTTTGGATACTAGTTGTTGTACCATAAGGCATTGTGCCTATGGTACATTAAACGTCTTCAGGGAAGACATACATGGAAGGCAACATACCAACGTACAAAGGTGGGCTTTTGACGGAAAGGTATCGTTATCAACATTGTGTTAATAACGGTTCAACCTTTTACCTGTTGCCATGATAAATCCATTTTGAAGATGCTTGTTGATAACTGCATATTTCATTTATGAAATGTGTCAGTTGCAGATCAAAATCGCTTTCCTGAAAAGGAAACCTTTTGGAGGATGCTTACAACATCCTGACGATTTTGTATAACCGACAAACAAGGTTTGCGGGTTATTCGATCCATGTTTGGATTGAAACAAGCATAAGGTTCTTGGAACTGACGTTTTGAAATAATCATAATGGTTTATGATTTGACTCAAAACGAAATAATTCTTGTGTATATAAGGAGGTTAGTGGGAGGGCACTGACAATGAAATTCCCATAAAGCAATTGGTGAAAGCTTGGCTTTCATAGATATTCTTTCATAAGAAATTCTCCGTAGAATTCTGGGGAGTAACAACCTTTATTCAAGGAATAAAGATCTACAGGGATAAATTTGGAGTTGTTAACACTCTCTGGAAATTGTACATTTAAAATGTACTTGATATGGTGTCTCATACGCTTTGAGCATATGGAGTCACAATCAGGACAATCCAAGTGATAGTCATTGGATTGAAGTTAAGGACATCTATTAGTATCTTAGAGAACTAAAGATGCTGTCTTAAATTATGGAGTAGGAGAACTTGAAGTGACTAGGATCACTGCTGTAAGTTTCCAAACCGGTAAATACTGCGGTACTATAAAGTTTGAACAACAGGACAGTAAGCTGGAAATATTCCGAGCAAGATAACTGTTGCCGAATTAACAACAAATGCGGATTATTGCTGCAGCTGAGGCAGCAATAGAAGCCATTTGGATCGATAATAAATCTAATTAGATTAGATATAGTTCTTTTAGCAGCTGAGCTAGGCGTCAGCACAGGCTAAGGAATTAAAGGTCTCATCGACAACCCAGATATATACTTCTATATCATCTGATTCGTTCGGATCATACATCGTGGCGATGTGATGATCGTGTAAATCGCGTCAGACGATAATTAAGCAAATCCGCTGACGAAAATCTTTTCTCAGCAATTTGAGCGAACCGTACATAGTTCGGGTGTTAGACACTCGAGTGACTGGCTATGTGCCAAGTGGGAGATTGTTGGATAATATGACCCATAGCGTCACTATTTGTACAGATCACGGTGTTGTTGTACAAATTAACTATGTGACAAGGAAATTGCACTCTCATCATTTGTGATTAGATCACCATAGATGTATAAATGAAGAGAGGTCCATATGATTAGTTCCTGGACTGAGAATGATATGAGACAGTATCAGTCCCCGAAGGATTAATCATTAAATATCCCTAGCCGGAGTATTATCGAGACAGGACATCGATAATGCGGAATAGGCTAGTATTGCACTTGTGCGCGTTGTGAGGGCACAACGGCATAGTTCTCATATATATAAGTATTGGATACTTATGCAAGTGCGATAGGAGGTCGTGTTTCACCGATGGTACGGGAAACAGCTTCGCTCTGGATAGACCCCTCGGAATCCCATTGGTATTATGACTATGTGTCTATGGGAGGCCGAAATCAAGGTAGGTGTGTAAAGTCTTAACCTGAGACTTACATCGCTAATACTTACGATAATCGATAGACTTTGGTCTTGGTGGTACAGGGCTTTAACCGGTTCTACGTACACCATTTCTGGGTTTATCAGAGAGTCGTAGTGTATTGGGTGTGATGTCAAGACGGAAGTATCACTTCAGTCATATTGGAGATGATGTCACGCAGGATACGGTATTAGTGCTCTTAAGTGTTACGCAACCATCGGGATATTATGACTAGGTCATGCATATCCGATTATAGAGACTAGTTGCCAGACATCCGACATGTGCTTCGGACGGGGCAGACACTTATCCAGCCCCAGCCCTAGCACGTGACTATCCGATACTAGGCCGATATACACAATACTACGGTATACTACGCTTGATACAGATCTATATATTCCTGTAAGAATATTTCTGGAGAATTGGGTAGGCATGGCGCTTTGCTAGAAGCCAACCTTGTCTTGTAAATCGGTATAAACGTAGTACGAGGTACTTACGTGTTCGGATAGTCCGACAACCGTATTTACTGCCAACATATCCGGAGATCTCATGGGTCGCTTCCCGAAGATTCACCGATGATGTATAACTCGCACTTTAATTAATCTGGGATTAATTAGAAGAGAGAGAAAATTAATCTGGAATTAATTGCGGAGATATTTTATCTGGGATAAAATATTAATTAAAGAGAGAGAACGATTAATTTGGAATTAATCGATAAAATAATATATTCGATATATTATAAGAAATTGGATTTCGACGCGGAATTAAAATTAGATTTTAATTCGGGCGAACGAATTAATTTAGAATTAATTCGTTAGCGACGTGAATAGTGATTTCGCTAGGCGTAATCATTTAATTACGACGCAACGGAAAATTCGTTAATTTGGAATTAGCGAACCCGAGCCCGGGATTATTTGCGAGGGCATTCGCATTTCGAATTCGAGTGCGGCACACAAATCAAATCGAGCGTCAAATCGCTAGTCACATCAAGCGTCAAATCAAATGTCACTTTGAGTGATGTGACATGTTGTCACTTGATTTGAGTGACTGATGTAGAAGTTGAAAAAGCAACTTTTGCTTTTTGCTTTTTGACTTTAGCATTTAAGGAAAAGTAAAATATATGGTAAATGGTTTTAATTTTGGAAAAATATAAAAACCTATTACATTTTATTTTCCTTTTACTTTTCTCTCTCTCCTTTTACGCATCTCTTCCTCTCCCTCTCTTTTCTCTCATTCTTCCACTTTCGGCTTGGAGCCGATTTCTTCTCCAAAAATTTCTGGTTTGACCGAAATTTTGAGAAGCAAATGAAGAAGAGTAGTGCTAGCACACATATGGGTTATATTATGGTGATAGGGAAATGAATTTGTGAGCTTGGAAAGCTTGAAGCTTGGAGCTTCAATGGAGTCTTTCATGGCCGATTTTTGGAGCATCAAAACGGCCCCCACCGTGCAGTCCACTGCAGTTCAAGAAGGCCCAAAACCGAGCTTGATGGAGGCAGAAACATGAAGTGCGAATTTGGTCCATCTTTGTTGCATCTCTACCGATCCATGTGAGTTTTTCCGCACCTCATTTGGTTGTATTCTACTCGTTTTTATGCATGATTTATGATCCTTGGGACTTGATTGAAACTCAACAGTCGGAGTATCCGAACACATACGTACCTATCACTATGTTTTTACCGATTTACAAGACATGGTTGGCTTCTAGCAAAGCACCATGCCTGCCCAATTCTCCAGAAATATTCTTACTGGAATATGTGATCTATATTAGACATAGTATACGTAGTAATGCGTATTACGATCCAGTATCGGATGTCACGTGCAAGGCCTGGGGCTGGAATCTTGTCTGCCCCGTACGAAGCACATATCAGATCTCTGGTAACTAGTCTCTATAATCGGATAAACATGACCTAGTCATAATATCCCGATAGTTACAACATATAAGAGAGCCAGTTCCGTATCCTACATGATCATCATCTCCACTATGACTGGAGCGATACTTCCATCACGACATCACACCCAATACACTACGATTCTCAATATCCTACGTGATCATCATCTCCACTTTGAATTGCGTTGAATGTTTTGAAGGTTCTCTGGTTTCAATAGTGGGCATTCTTTGAGGGCAATAAAATGTATAACTAATGGGACTATTTCATAGCATCTGATATATAATATGATGATATAGAATGCCATATCATGTGGTCCACCTTGACCTAGTGCAAACAATAGAGAGCATAAAGCTAAGTTAAGTCTGGGGCGACCAGTCTACTGTTGGGTTTCTAGGTTAGTCCCCAAGATCAATTCAAGCATAGAAACATGTGTGAATACTCAAAAGAAGTATGGCGGAATCATACTTTCAATGATCGGCTTTTACGATGCGAGGAACAACAAAATCTTCAAGCTTTTCTTCCATGAAGACTCAAGGCTTTGCTCCCCTTTTTGTGCTCCATTTTTTCGGCCAAGATCCAAGCTTGGGTGTGCATTCCATGCCCATGGGTGGGTTTCCCTATCACCTTCGTAAGACTCCTAATGTGTGCTGGCACCTCGGAAAAATTTGCCGCAAATTTTTCCTTTGATTCATCTTGTTCTCGGCAATCAAGAACAATTTGAGAGAATATTTTGCCCAAGGCTGAGAGTTAGAAGAGAGAAGAAGAAGTTGTGATAAGTTGGTTTGATTTCCAAAATCAATAAAAGATATACCAAATTCAAAAAATGGTACATGGCATTTAAGCCATCCAACCACCACCATCAATCACTCAAAAGTGACTAGACATAACATCACTCAAAGTGATGTGACTTCCATCACTTGATTGACTAGTGATGTGACTTGTGACCGTACTTGTATTCGAAATGCGAGTGGGCCCGCAAACCCTCCCGGGCTCGGGTTCGATAATTCCGAATTAACGAATTTTCCGTTGCGACGTAATTAAATCAAATAATTATGCCTAGCAAAATTACTATTCACGTCGCTTGCAAATTAATTCTAAATTAACTTGTTCGCCCGAATTAAAATCTAATTTTAATTCCGCGTCGAAATCCAATTTCGTATAATATATCAAATATATTATTTGATCGATTAATTCCAAATTAATCGTTCTCTCTCTTTAAATAATATTTTATCCCAGATAAAATATCTCTGTAATTAATCCCAAATTAATTTTCTCTCTCTTATAATTAATCCCATATTAATAAAGTGCGAGTCATACGTTATCAGTGATTCTTCGGGAAGCGACCCATGAGATCCTCGGATATGTTGGTAGTAAATCCAGTCGTCGGACTATCCGAACACGTACGTACATAGTACTATGTTTTTACCGATTTACAAGACATGGATGGCTTCTAGCAAAACACCGTGCCTACCCAATTCTCCAGAAATATTCTTAAAGGAATATATGATCTTTATCAGGCGTAGTATACGTAGTATTGCGTATTAGGGTCCAGCATCGGATGTCACGTGCTAGGCCTAGGGCTGGAATTGTGTCTGCCCCGTACGAAGCACATATAAGATCTCTGGTAACTAGTCTCTATAATCGGATAATCATGACCTAGTCATATTATCCCGATGACTGCAGTATATAAGAGCACCAGTTCCATATCCTACGTGATCATCATCTCCACAATGACTGGAGTGATACTTCCGTCTTGACATCACACCCAATACACTACGATTCTTTGAATTGAGTTGAATGTTTTGAAGGTTCTCTGGTTTCAATACTGGGCATTCTTTGAGGGCAATAATATGTGTAACTATTGGGACTATTTCATAGCATGTGATATAATATGATGATATAGAATGCCATATCATGTGATATAATATTGAAGTTTTAGAAATGTTAATTGGGTAATTAATTATGTAATGCACTTTGTTTAATTAAATTAAGAATTTGGAATTTGGTAATTTAATTGAATTGGGCTAATTTTGTAAATTGGGCTTGAAATGTTGTTATTGGGCTTATTGGGCTTAGTTGTACTAAGTTGAGTTTAGGCAAAATTGGTTGGATCCAATTAGGCCCAAAACCGCTTCCATAAAGCCCAAATGCGACTAATGGACCTTTAAAGTTTAATTGGGCCTAATGGGCCTAAATTGATTTATGGGCTTATGGGGTAACTCCCGGATTGGACTTTGGTTATTGGGTTTGACCCGAGTTGACCAAAAGTCCACGCCTTAAGAAATTAATTAAAAACCCATTGGACTTTAATTAAATTGACGTTGGACGTTAATCGGGCTTTGAGACCCGTAACGATTAAATTTGGAATTTAAGTCGTATAGGTTTGTTAATAAAGTGTAGTATTTAATTTGGAATTAAATAGCGAATTAGAATTAAATACAAATTGAATTGGATTTAATTTTGTAGTTTAATTTAATTCGAGAATTCGTACTTTGAGTACTTATTCGTAAAACGAGTTTGACTCGAGCAAAATCAAATCGTTGTTTGAACATTGGATGGTCACAAATTATCAGATTAATTAATTTGATTAGATTGATTGATAACATGCTTGTGTGAATACATGGTTGTGATGCATGAATAATGTATATCAGATGGATACTAGATGGGTGGGGCAATTTTAGAAATTATTGTAATAAATTTGATTTGTTAATTGGACCCGCGTGTCCAGCCTTATTACCTCATCATTCTTTGTATTCTTTTCTCACATATTCCCTCAATGTAAATGTGGTTTCTTTAGAAGTGTAGTGTAACAGGTAGAAGAAATATTCGTGCTAGCGGGAGAGAGAAATGGAGAGATTTGATTTAGGATCAATGTGTAAAGTATCCATCCGCATATCATTATTATTTATTTATACGCGCTTTATTATGTGTTTAGAATGCATGTATAAGGGTGTATGATGATGAGACCTTAACAAAGATAATAAATTGGTTGCCAATTTGCACTCGAAAAACCCTCGCAAAATATTAAGCGTTTTTCCTTCCATTGAGTGATTCTCACTCAAGATCCGAGACTGGTATTGGCTTGTTGGCCAAAGTCAAGGCCTTTGTCCGTCGAGGATGTGTTTGAATCACGAGAGCTTTGTTCCATATTGGTGTCTTGTCCAAGTTGTGGTTTGTTGGCCAAAGTCAAGACCACTTCTTGTCCATCGACATTGATTACGATGCTTTCCATGATCAATGGGTCGCGCTTAACTGGGATTACTAAGTTTGTTGTGCCAAAGCCAAGGCTTAGTTGATTCAGAGGAAAAAGGTTAGGCAATACATTGGATGTATTGGCATATATAAGATATATGTTTCGGACTTGGAAGTCCCCCTACCGGATCTAGGAATTGGATTGGATACAATTGATCTTAGAGATCTACCTAGTTAATTATCATACAATTTGTTGGCCAAAGTCAACATTGTGTGATATTTAACGGAATCCTAGCCCGCTAGGAAACACAGTTGAGGCCCACGTCATCAGCTCAGTTTGGGAATGAATCTCGGAGATCGAAGCATTTCTCATTAGTAACGGTTCAAAAATGGACCATCTCATCAGTAATGGTTCGGAAATGGACCACCATCACATTAGCGATGCCTCGAACATGAGGTTTAGCATGCCGGAAATGGCACTCCGGAAATGGAGCACGGTTCAGAAATGGACCACTATCACATCAGTGACTCCTCAGAAATAAGGTTTAGCATGCTGAAAATTGCACTCCGAAAATGGAGCACGGTTCGGAAATGGACCACTATCACATCAGCGGCGCCTCAGAAATGAGGTTTAGCATGCCGGAAATGGCACTCCGGAAATGGAGCACGGTTCGGAAATGTACCACTATCACATCAGCGACGCCTCAGAAATGAGGTTTAGCATGCCGGAAATGGCGCTCCGGAAATGGAGCACGGTTCGGAAGGGGACCACAACTATCACAACCGTGACGCCTCGGGAATGAGGTCTAGCATGCCGGGAATGGCGCTCCGGGAATGGGGCAAGATTCGGAAGGGACCAACTCTCATCAATTCAGTTCGGTAGTGATTCCTAGAGATCACAATATCTTACAGGGATGAACCACAGGGGTCGCAGCCCCTCACCACTAGATCAACTCAGTTCGAAGCAACATGCAAGTCAAGCAGCAGCTGGCGAACCAGGTAAGTAAAAATTGTTAGTGTTCCTATAACATGCCAATGACCTAATAAGCATGAAAACATGTGATTAAGATCATTATAAGTTGCGGAATATACTTACAATGAACGGATTAGAGCTTTTAAATTTTTGAGAAGATGATCTCCAAGATCCAACCTTTGTAGATTCCAAGCTTTGAGCTAGGAATGAAGATCTCCAAGATCCAACCTTTGTGTTGATTCCAAGCTTTGAGTTGTTTCCCTATCACCTTTTTTGATTCCTTGAAGTGCTAGCTAACTTGATTTTGCCACAAAATCAAAGAGGAGAAACCATGAAGCTCACGCCCATATTGATGTGTGCTAGGGTTTGTGTTTTGTTCAAGTGTTACAAAATGAGAGAGAGAGATGCCTTTTGGTAAAAACCAATTTACCTTTTTCACCTAAACAAGGTGGTTGGGTAAATGGTTTCACCAAAACCATTCCAAGGTGGTTGGAAAGTAAATGGTTTGGCATAAATGCCAACTACCACATGTGAAGTGGGCCCCATATTTGAATTCAAAATTCAAATGTCTCTACGAATATTTATCGTGGCTCGGATCCGTTTAATCCGATTAAACGAACTTTTGTTGCTAAATAATAAAATCTAATTTAATTAAATAACGATTGCCTCGTAAATATATTACGAACGTCGTTTACGAATTAATTCTAAATTAATTCGTACGTTCGTATTAAAGTCCGACTTTAATTTCGTAATGAAATCCAATTCATATTAATATATCCGATATATTAATTTTAGCCCATACGAATAAATTAAATAGAAAAGTCAAATTTAACTATTAAATTTATTTTACCGATTAATTCCAAATTAATCGCGTTCTCTCTCTTCCGAACACATTTAATCCCAGATTAAATAAAGCTTCAATTAATCCCAGATTAATTTTCTCCCTCTTAATTAATCCCAGATTAATTCTAATCGAGTCAACTGTCATCGGTGAATCTTTGGGAAGCGACCCAAGAGATCTCTAGATATGTTGGCAGTAAATCCGGTTATCGGACTATCCGATAAAGTGAGTACCTCGTACCACATGCTTACAGATTTACAAGACATGGTTGGCTTCTAACAAAGTACCGTGCCTACCCAATTCTACAGAAATATTCTTTCTGCAATATATATAATCTATGTCAGGCGTAATATACGTCGTATTGCGTATAACGATCCAGTATCTGATGTCACGTGCAAGGCCTGGGGCTTGAATAGTGTTTGCCCCGTACGAAGCACATATCGGATATCAATCAACTAGTCTCTTTGAATCGGATAATCATGACCTTGTCATATTATCTCGATGGTTGAAACACTATAGAGAACTAGTTCTGAATCCCTACGTGATCATCATCTCCATATGTCTGAAGTGATACTTCCGTCTTGACATCACATCCAATACACTACGATTCTCAATAAACCTAGAAGAGGCGTACACAGAACCTGTTAAAGCCCTAGACGACCAAAACCAAAGTTTACCGATTGTCGCAAGTACTAGCGATGCAAGTCTCAGGTTAAGACCAAATACACCTACCCTGAAGCAGACTCCCATAGACACATATACATACTACCAATGGGATTCCGTGGGGTCTATCCAGAGCGAAGCTGTTTTCTGTACCATCGGTAAAACACAACCTCCTATCGCACTTGCATAAGTATCCAATACTTAAACATATGAGAACTGTGCTGTTATGATCTCACAACGCGCATTATCGATGTCCAGTCTCGAAAATACTACGACTATGGATATTTAATGATTAAACCTTTATGGATTGATACTGTCTCATATCATCTCAATTCGGAACTAATCATAAGGACTTCTACCATTTCTATATCAGAGTAAATAAATTACGAAATGATAAAAGGTAATTTCATTACTACATAGTTAATTTTGTACAAAAACACAATGTCTTTTACAAACAGTGACGCTATGGGTCATAATTGTCTAACAAAAATGCATGCATAACTTTGATAGGATTGTCATTGTCACACACTGCATAAGTCCCATCAAAGTGGGGGCGACTGTAAGCACTGCATTTTTGCATATAAGTCCCGATGATGAGCCTTATATGGAGGCATTACCCTATAAGTTGCGGAAGTCATGGGAAACGGACGTCGGAAGGGGAAATTCAAAAATCAAGACCTTGTTAGACTTAATTCATTTGCTTAGCCTCGGGTTCGCTCGTTGGATCTCTGTTTTAAAATTCATCATTGGCCCAAAACCTCTGCAACCCATATCAAGCCCACCAAATCCCCTCCAAAAATATCCAACACATTAAACACACGTTAAAATCTAATTGAATCACCTTCCCAATTAAAATAAATCACATGCCTAAATTAAAGAAATCAAATAAAATCCCATAAATCCCTTTCCTAAAATAAAACAAATCACCTTCCTAATTGAATGGATCTTTTCTTTATAACACACTAAATAAAAGATATCCCCCGTAATTTGCATGATTTCTTTCCTACACAAATAAGGAAAACCCCCAACCCACTCTTAAAAAAAGACACACAAACTAAAACCCTAGGGCAGACTCTCACGGCACAACATAAAACAAAAAAAACCCTAGAGACACACTCTCGGCTCCCTCAACCCTAAAGCCTCTTCCCTCTCATGATGTTGACTCTCCTCTCAACACACACTCCACGACCCCACTTTTTCAACACCTTGCACGTCAAACTTAGACACATAACACACACACAACGCGGCCTTTACAATAAACCAGTCCCGCCATACACAAACACGCCTAAGGATACACAAACGCATGGCCATAGGTTAACGAACCAACAAGCCATGAATTTACTCACTCGGCAGCCACACCATAACCCCCCTCAACATAGCCTTCTCATCACATTCCCAAACGTACAACAACCCTTCATAGCCACGAAATTACCCCACCAAAAACTGCCTTAAATTACCTTAAAAATCACCCCAAAACTAAGTCCAAACCAGTCCCAAGATATACCCCAAACCAGTCCGCCAAAAAGCCCAGAAAATAACCCAAAATCGGCCCCTGAACCAACCCAAAATAGTAGCCAAAACCGAGATAAAAAGTCCCAAAAACAGCGAGCAAAATTGTGGTAAAAACAGCAGAAAATAGTGAAGAAGACAATAAAAACAGCAGGCCAAAACAGCAGACAAGTGAACCAGAAAAGTTATGGAACATTAACCCTTCAAGCGACGTCCCAACGCACTCCTGAGAAGCGACTTAAAAGGTAAGACCTGAGGGCACCCTTTGTTATATTTTATTTTGTCGTCCCGGACACAGCATGCTCGGTTGGACGTGGTATACGTCCAACCGAGCATGCGAAGTCCTACATTGAAAACGGCCAAATTCTTTGGTCACATATTTATTATTCCACATTTAATTTATGTTTATTGTTACTTTATTATTCCGTATTTATTTTGCGTTATTTATCCTCCCTGTTATTTTGCATGTTTTGTCTCTTCGATTATTTATGGTTATATGTATTATCGTATGTCATGTTTATCTATATTGGGTTAGTGATTGAGTGTTGCCTCTCATGGTATATTGGATGGAAACCCGGACATAAATTCCATAGCCGAATCCGAATGGACGGTAGTGCGGTCTGTACATGGGATATAACTCCACGTACTGCTTGAGGAAACGTTCACGCATGTGTTCATGGGATTGTGTGCTCGCTCTCGTTTCATTTACTTCTATGTGTGCCAACTTAAATATTAGTTAATCTTACATTGGTATGTTGCGTATACTTGGTTATATTATCGCGTAAATCCGTTCATTAAAAGTGGCATAAGTAAGGGACCATTCCGAACCCAACAGTTTGAGGTCTTCCCTTGCGAGGGGTGAGTGCGGCCTTAAATCATTTCCCAATTCATACTGGGTGGCGACTCTATTATTCTCCTATTTAGTCCCCCGTGGGCTACTCCGTACTCCTGACCACACCGCGAGCCTGGAACAGCGTCGCCGATTTCTATGTCCTACAATGTCATTGCTAAGAAGCAATACATCATCAACGTATAGGACATTTGAATGTCAGTGCGCTCCCACTAACCTTCTTTTATACACAAGAATCATCTTCGTTTTGAATGAAACCATATTGTAATATGATCTCATCAAAACATTGGTTCCATTAACGTAATGCTTGCTTCAATCCATAAATGGATCGATTTAACTTGCAAACCTTGTTTGCATGTTTTGGCACGGTAAAATCGTCAGGTTGTTGCATATAATCATCCTCCAAAAGGTTTACGTTAAGGAAAGCGATTTTGACGTCCATCTGCCATATTTCATAATCGAAATATGCAGCAATAGCATGCATTATCCGAATGGATTTAATCATGGTAATGGGTAAAATGTTTCGTCGTAATCAACACCATGTTGATGACGATACCCTTTCCCTACAAGCCTAGTTTTGTAAGTTTGTTTGTTGCCATCCATGTCTGTCTTCACCATGAAGACTCATTTGCTACCAATAGGCACAATGCCTTCTGGTACATCAACCAATATCCAAACTTGGTTGTATACATGGAATCCAATTCGGACTTCATGGTACCATGCCAGAAAGTGGAGTTGATACCTTGTGTCACTTCCTCATACGTAGCCGGTTCGTTATCCTCAATAAGATTAATATCTATATGAGGTGAGATCAGAAACCCATACCTCTAAGATTATTTTTTGACTCTCTCCGACCTACGCGTTTCTTGTGTATTAGAAGGTTGTGGAACAGTCTCATCCCTGATAAACTGTTCGTGTTCCATGAGGGGATCGGTGCTAGGAACAGTATCACTCCGATTTTCATCGAGTTCTATTTTCCTCCCACTTACCACTGCATTTAGGAATTCCTATAAGGAAAACTGCATGGAGAAGAACAAATATTTTATTCTCTAATGGGTTGTGGAAATAATATCATTTGGTTTCCCTAGGATGACCAATTACAAATAGGCACTTATCCAATTTTGGTTTTAGTTTGGTACCATCCAAACGTTTAATATATGCCCAGCATCCCCAAATCTTCAGGAATGAGAAACCCGATTTCTATCCTGTCCATATTTCATATGGGTTCTGTCCAACAGATTTTGACGGAACCTTATTCAAAATAAATATTGCACTGTTCAAGGCGTATCCCCAGAAGGAAATTGGTAGCTCAGTGCGACTCATCATAGACCTTACCATGTCCAACAAAGTTCAGTTTCTCCGTTCGGACACACCACTGAATTAAGGTTTTTCGGTAGGAGTCCACTGTAAAAGAATACTATACTCTTTCAAGTAATTGAGAAACTCATTGCTCAAGTATTTTCTACCACAGTCTAACCGTGATGTTTTAATACTTTTACTGGTCTGTTTTTCTACTACGTGTCGAAACTCTTTGAATTTATCAAATGTTTCCAACTTGTGTTTCACAAGACACACATAACCATAACGTGATCCAACATCCGTACATGTTACGAAGTATTGAAAACCACCTTCAGCCTAGCTAGACATGGACCCGTATATGTCACTATGATCGAGGGCTAACAACTCGGTGGCACGTACACCCTTACCACTAAAAGGTGTTTTAGGCATTTTGCCTAATAAACAAGATTCACAGACATCATATGAATTAGGATCAAATCCATCCAAGTATCTACTCTTCCGAATAGTGGATATACGAATCTTATCAATGTGTCCATACGAATCTTATCAATGTGTCCCAGAAATCAATGCCACAGATAAGTCTCATTCGTGTTACTTAGTTTGAGCCTTTTGTTTGTCATGTTATATGTTTGAGATTAGTTTATATTCAAAATATAAAGACTATTATTAACATATGTCGTACATATGAAAATGTTATCTTTATATAAAAAACACCTACTGTTCTAGAATACAAAGGTACACCCGCAACGGGATAAACAAAATGCAGAGAATATGTTCTTTAGTCAAACTAGGTACAAAATAACAGTCACCTAATTTAATTTCATGCCCCAATGGCAGATACAAAACATAGGTCCTAACGGCCAAAACAGCGACTATTGTCCCGTTTCTGACTCATATGTCGAGCTCACCTGAAGCCAGTATCTTGTTGATCAGCAGATCCTGCAAACCAGTACATATGTGAGTACCATATCCAGAATCAAAAATCCAATTTTTAAATCCAGAAGTGGACATGTTTATAACAAACATACTTGAAGCCGGAGCCTTGCCCGTCTTCACTTCATTCAACTCTGCTTTGTACTCACGATAGTCACGCTTCCAGTGACCCCGTTTTCCATAATGTAGGCAGACGTCTTGGGATATGTCCTTAGTCTTCCTAGAAGACATTGATGATTTAGCCTTGCCATTTTTCTTCCTTTTCTTCACACCCCAGAAGCCTTCGGCCAAGCCTTGGCTATCTGAGATGTCGAAGTAAGGTGTGCCTCGCGCTTCTTGCCTTTTAGAAGCTCTGGCTCTGCCTCATTGAGCATAGCCATCAACTCTCCAAGAGTCTTCTCTTGGTTCATCATGTTGTAGTTTATGATGAACTCGCCCCAATATTCGGGCAAAGACTGTAAGATCAAATCTATAGAAGTCTCGGCCTCGAAGGTTATGCCCAGCTGACCTAGCTGTTCGATATCAGCAATCATCTGTGACACATAGTGCTTGACAGACGTAACCTCTGACATACACGAGTGAAAGAGCTTCTTGTGCATTTCGTGCTTCTGAGATCTAAGATTATATTTGTGAAGATCCTTCAATTTCAACATCATACTATAAAGATCCAATCCTTTGTTCTGACAATGAAATTGAGGAGTCATTGCGGCAAGGATGACGAATTGAGCACTAAAGTTATCATCATGATGAGTCTTCCAAAGCTCATGCTTTACTATTTTCTCAACTCCAGGCTCAGGCCCGAGAGGTTTCTCTATGACATAAAGTAACTTCTCGGCTCCGAGGATTATACTGAGATTCATCTCCCAATCTGGAAAATTGGAGCCGTT
Organism: Zanthoxylum bungeanum; assembly: GCA_019454045.1. Lineage (NCBI taxonomy): Eukaryota > Viridiplantae > Streptophyta > Magnoliopsida > Sapindales > Rutaceae > Zanthoxylum > Zanthoxylum bungeanum. The sequence continues at coordinate 325,196 of SKCR01040992.1, forward strand.
AAAGACATTCTCGCCCACGATTATGTCTCTAACCCTAATCTTTCCAGCCATCTCGATTTCAATAGCCCAACTATTCAATCAACGATTTTGGCTACACTGAAAATGCAATGGTTACTATAGTCCAACTATATAACTAACTACAAGTGGAGTAGTGTCTTGTATAGTCTAAATGTTCAAAGAAAGAAATATTCAATATTAGTCCAACTATTATATTTATTACAATGATAAATAAAATAAAATGAGCGCGTATTGGCAAGTATTTAAACGAAATTGCAAATTTAATACTAGCCTCCCACTATTTTTCGGCGAGCCTCTAACCCTCTGTAGAGTACTCGGGAAACCTAGTTTCCTAGTGGGCTAGGATCCTGTTAAATAACACACAACCTTGACTTTGGCCAACAAGCTATATGAAACTTAACAAGGTAGATCTCTAAGATCAATTGGATCCCATCCAATTCGTAGATCCGGTAGGTGTACCTCCAAATCCAAGATATATATCCAATATATATTTCCTAACCTTTTCCTCTGAATTAACTAAGCATTGGCTTTAGCTCAACAAGCTTAGTGATTCCAGTTAAGCGCGACCCATTGACAGTGGGAAAGCTTCGTAATCCACATCGATTTACAGAAGTGACCTTGAATTTGGCCAACAAGTCACAACTGCCCAAGACATGCGATATGTAACAAAGATTTCGTGGTTCAAACACATCCGCGATGGAAAATGATCTTGACTTTGGCCAACAAACTAATGCCAATCTTAGATCTTGAGAGAGAACCACTCAATGGAAGGAAAATGATTAATATATATATTGAGGGTTTTTCGCGTAAATTGGCAACCAATTTATTATCTTTGATTAGGTCTCATCATACACCTTTAAACATGCATTATAAAAGCATAATAAGGCGCGATAAAATTAATGATGATATGCAGATGGATATATAACAATTTATTCCTAGAACAAATCACTATTTTTCCTCTCTTCCGCTAGCACTATACATACTTCTACCCAATTACATAATACATTAAAGAAACCTCATTTACATTGAGGTGAATTGGTGAGAAGAGAAATACAAAGAGTAAATAGATAATAGGTTGGACACGTAGGTCCAATTTAATAAATAAGTACCATACTTACAACAATTTACAAAATTGCCCCCACCCTTCAAATATCCATTCGATATACATTATTCATACAAATACATCCAAGTATTCACACAAAGCATGTTATTCAATCAATCTAATCCAATTAATTAATCTTTGAATTAATGACCATCCAATGTTCAAACAACGATTTGATTTGCGCGAGTCCAACTCGTTTAAGAATAAATACTCAAAGTAAGTATTCTTGAATTATATCGAACTGCAATTTTAAATCCAATTTAAATTGTATCCAATACTAATTCATATTTAATTCCAAATTAAATAATTACACTTATAATAGTGCCTTTTAGACTTGGATTCCAAATCCAATCTAAATGGGTCTCAAAGTCCCAATTAGCATCCAATACTATTCAATTAAAGTCCAATGGGCTTTCAATTAATTTTTTAGGCATGAGCTTTGGCCATAATGGATCAAACCCAAAATACCAAGGCCCAAATAGGAATCACCCTATGCAAAAAATCAATTTATGACCATAAGGCCCAATTAAAATTTTAAAGGCCCAAAAGTCATATTTGGACTTTATGAAAATGGTTTAGGCCCATTTGGATCCAACCCAATTGTCCAAAACCAAACTTGGCCCAACAAAGCCCATTAGCCCAAATACAATAAATTAGCCCAATCCAATTTTAAAGACTAATTTATATTAACATAATATTCCAAATATCACATTAATTTTAATTAAAGTGTAATTAACACAATTAATCTATTAATCTAATATTTCCAAAATATTAATTAATCAAATTAATCATGCTTAATTCTCAAATTCATGTCCAACATAAAATTGAGGCAAAATCAATCCATCCAACAACATGCTCAACTCACGGCAATAGCAAGAAATAACACTCAATTTGATTTCAATCTAATTAAATCAACATACAAGATTTATTTCATGCTTTTAACATATCCAATTGTCAAATTTTCAAAAAATCACCATGAGCATATACTATGGTAGATTCGGCCATGATAAGGTATTTGGGGAAATTTTGATCCAATCAATTTTCTCAAATCCAATGATGCATAAATCTAATTTATCATTATCTAAACATAACCAAACATTCAATTTGGTAAAATCATGCTCCAAGCAAAAATACCCAAATTAAAGTATATAAACCCTAGAAATAAAATCAAGTTTAGGTGGCTCATGATACCACTGTTAGTTTGTCCAAGACATCCCAATGATCCTAAACATGATTCCAGTGTGAATAAAAACAAGATAAGTTGCGGAATTAACTTACAATGAGCGGATGTGAAGTTCAAAACTTTCTTTGATGTATGGAAGCTCCAAGGTTTGTTATGAATTCCAAACTCAAGGGTGAGTTTCCCTATCACCTTCAAAGACTCCCAAAGTGCTAGCAATGCTTGAAATTTTGCAACAAAATTTCCAAGGAAGAAAAAAGAAGCCCACGACAATGTTGAAGGGAGAAGGAATAGAGAGTTTTTGATATTTTATTTTCTAAAAACTAATACCAAAGTTGACTTCCAAAGTTGTCCATCTTTTCCAAAAAGCAAACTAAGTGTGTTGGAAGAAATAATGCATTAAATGCATCCAACCACTTCCATCAACTAATGACAAGTGATGTAAGTTAGTGGGTCCCACCACTTTAAATTCAAAATTCAAGTTGGCTTATACAACACAATTTGGGCTCGGATTCGTTTAATCCGATTAAATGAATTTTCCGTTGCGACGTAATTAAATCCAATTTAATTAAATAATAATGCCTAGCAAAATTATTACGAAAGTCGCTTACGAATTAATTCCAAATTAATTCGTTCTCCCGAATTAAAATCCAATTTTAATTTCACATTGAAATCCAATTTCAATTAATATATCCAATATATTATTTAATAGATTAATTCCAAATTAATCGCGTTCTCTCTTCTTGATGAATTTTATCACAGATAAATTCTTGCCGTAATTAGTCCCAGATTAATTTTCTCTCTCATAATTAATCCCAGATTAATTTTGTTCGAGTCAAATGTCATTGGTGAATATTTGGGAAGCGACCCAAGAGATTCCGGGATATGTTGGTAGTAAATAGGGTTGTCAGACTATCCGACACGTGCGTACCGCGTACCACGTTCTCACCGATTTACAAGACATGGTTGGCTTCTAGCAAAGCTTTGTGCCCACCCAATTCTCCAGAAATATTCAACGAAGAATATATAATCTGTATCAGGCATAGTATACAAATGTATTGCGTAATACAATCTAGTATCAGATGTCACATGCTAGGCCTGGGGCTGGAATTGTGTCTGCCCCGTACGAAACATATATAGATCATCAGTAACTAGTCTCTGTAATCGGATAATCATGACCTAGTCATACTATCCCGATAGCTGCATCATTTAAGAGTACTAGTTCTGTATCCTGCGTGATCATCATCTTTATATGACTGAAGTGATACTTCCATCTTGACATCACACCCAATACACTACGAATCTCAGTAAACCAAGAAGAGGCATACATAGAACCTGTTAAAGCTCCGAACGACCAAAACCAAAGCGTACTTATCGTCGCAAGTATTATCGATGTAAGTATTACGTTAAGACCACATACACCTACCCTGATTCAGATTCCCATAGAGACATAGTCATACTACCAATGGGATTCTGAGGGGTCTATCCAGAGTGAAGCTGTTCTCGATCCAACGGCTAACAGAACCTCATATCATACTTGCATAAGTATCCAATACTTAAATATATGAGAATTATGTCGTTAAGCTTCCATAAGGCTCACAAGTGTAATACTAGTTTATTCCGTATTATTGATGTCCAGTCTCGATAATACTATGACTAGGGATGTTTAATGATTAAACCGTTCGTGGATTAATACTGTCTCATATCTTATTAATCCGGAACTAATCATAAGGACTTTTATCATTTATACATATTCAAGTAATCCAATTACAAAATGATAAAATATCAATTTCCTTTGTCACATAGTTAATTTGTACAAAAACACCATGTCTTTTACAAATAGTGATGTTATGGGTCATAATTGTCCAACAGGTTGGACTTTGGACAAATGAAATTCACCGCCTATATGGTCGGTTTAATATAATTAATTCAAGAAATGATTAATTGATAAGGGAGTAATCTATATTTGAAGTATTAAAAGTGAAACCCCTAGCTCCAATATTTTCTTTTTTTGTTGTAATTTTCTTTACTTTTTAATTTTCTATTATGTTATTTTATTTAATTATGCATTTTGTAATTTTAGGTATGTTTTGTAACTAAAAATATTATCTAGGGTTGTGATGAATTTCAATATCACCATTTTATAAGTGGTTATTTTATGTTTTGGGTAGTATATTGGTTTATTTATTGAGTCTTGAGCTTAATGATTCTTGTTAACTGACCATTAATAAGACTGATTTGGTAAATTTAAAATGAACTTAGAAAAGGGATTTTAGGTTTTAGCCATAGACTCAATAGCTCACGATCTCACCTTGGGGTAAATGTCTTTTAGGTAGATTTTCTTACATGATAGGAATATACCTGTCGGGCGGCGGTCGCCATAATTGGAACTTAATCTTAATGAATTTAGAGTTTCTTAATTAACATAGGAATATAGTTAATTGGGTTACTTTGGGTATTTACATCTGACCATCGGAAGAGGCTTTTGCATAACTTCGTGTTCCAGGTTAATAAAATGATATATTGCACAAACATGAGATAATCACTTCATCTTTAAAAGATATTGGAATGAGTCACAACCCTGGATATTTTCATATCATTGTTTAAAACTTAAAATCTACCTTTGTTTTGTTTTAATTACTTGTCTTTAGTTTAAAATCACCATCCAACCAAAAATCAATCAATTAGATACTCGTAGACATTTAGCTTCATAAATTAATAGCTTAGGTATTAAGTCCTCGTGAGATCATTACATTTTACACTACTTGAGCAATATGTTCGCTTGCGTTACGTGTGTGTGTTTACCATCGATCAACCACTATACGGTCATTAAGTTGTAACACGTCCTACTCATCGACCAAAAACTCAGTTTTATCACCTTGTAATACATTGTCCTTTTTATTCTGGACACATTGGTTGTATGTGCTTCCGCTATTATTTCAAGAAGAATCGACTAAACTTGGATTTGTGCAAATAATGCTTCGGATTCAGAAAACCAAAACTCCATTCTACTTTGTAAACATTGATGCAGTTCCTGTACTCTATTTCTTTTATCAATCGATAAATAAGCAAGGCTCCTAACCAATTTCCTACTTAGCGCATCGGCTATCACATTTCCTTTTCCTGGATGATACAAAATGGAGCAATCATAATCCCTCAATAATTAAACCCACATTCTTTGTCTCATGTTTAAATCTTTCTAGTCAAAAATATACTTCAATCAATTGTGATCAGTGTAAACCTCGAACTGCTCACCGTACAAATAATGTCTCCAAATCTTGATAGCAAAAACTACGGTAGCAATTTATAAGTCGTGGCTAGGATAATTTTTCTCATAAGTTTTTAGTTGCCTAGATGCATAAGTAATAAATCTACCATGCTGAATAAACATGCAACCCTAACTTATTCTGGAGGCATCACAAAACACCACAAAATAAACTCAGCCCGATGGTAGGGCTAGTACATGGGCTGAAGTCAAATGCCTCTTTGGTTCCTGAAAACTCTTCTCACATCCATAATCCACACAAATTTTACCCTTTTCTGAGTTAAGTGAGTTAAAGGCACTGCTAAAGTAGAAAAGTTTTCTACAAACCTTTTGTAATATCCTGCTAGTCCTAGAAAAATCCTAATCTCCGTAACATTTGTATGACCTGGCCAATTTTGCACTGCTTGCACACTCTTCATATCGATACTTATTGTTAGTGTCATACACATGCCACAAGATCACTAAGAAGATTTGTTTGTGAATAATTCAATAAAGTTTGCGGAAAAAACTTACATTGAACAGTTGAGATTTTTCAAAAATCCTTTGAAATGATGGAAGCTCCAAGCTTTGTTGAGTTCTAAACTCTTGGGTGAGTTTCCCTATCACCTTCAATGACTCTACAAGTGCTAGCTATCACAAATTTTTGAAGCAAAAATTATCTCCAAGAGAGAGCAATGTTCGGCCAAGTGAGGAGAGAATAGAGGAATTTTTTGTGTTTTGTGACATGTGTTTCCAAAACCAAGTGGGTGTGTATTATGTTTTCCAAAAACAAGGTAGATTAAATGTAAGTGGTTTTGTGTATTAATGAAACCAATTACTTTTGCCAACTACCACCATCGCATGTGGCAAGTGATGTGAGTGAAGTGGGTGCCACCACTTTAAATTCAAAATTCAAGTTGGCTCACACAACTAAACGAATTTTCCATCGCTAAATAATTAAATCCAATTTAATTAAATAATGATGCCTCGCAAAATTATTACGAAAGTCGCTTACGAATTAATTCCAAATTAATTCGTTCGCTTGAATTAAAATCTAATTTTAATTTCGTATTGAAATATCCGATATATTATTTTAGCCCAAATAAATAAATTAAATAGAAAAATCCAAATTAACTATAAAATTTATTTTACCGATTATTTCTAAATTAATCGTGTTCTCTTTTCTGTACGAATCTAATCCCAGATTAATTCTTGCCTCAATTAATTCCAGATTAATTTTCTCTCTCTTAATTAATCCAATATTAATTCTATTCAAGTCAAATGTCATTGGTGAATCTTTGGGAAGCGACCCAAGAGATTCCTGGATATGTTGGTAGTAAATTCGATTGTCGAACTATCCGACATGTGCGTTCCTCGTACCATATTCTCACCGATTTACAAGACATGGTTGGTTTCTAGCAAAGCACTGGCCTACCTAATTCTCCAGATTTATCCTCGGAGGAATATTATATGTATCAAGCGTAGTAATACAATGTAATGCGTAATACGATCCAGTATCAGATGTCACATGCTAGGCCTGGGGCTAGCTTTGTGTCTGTCCCGTACGAAGCATACATCGGATCACGAGTAACTAGTCTCTGTAATCGGATAATCATGACCTAGTCATATTATCCCGCTAACTGCAACATTTAAGAGTACTATTACCGTATCCTGCGTGGCCATCATCTCCATATGACTGAAGTGATACTCCCATCTTAACATCACATCCAATACACTACGATTCTCAGTAAACCCAGTACAGGCGTACACAAAACATGTTAAAGCTTCGGACGACCAATACCAAAGCAAACTCATTGTCGTAAGTACTAGCGACGTAAGTCTCAACTTAAAGATCACATTCACCCTACCCTGATTCAGATTCCCATAGACACATAGTCATACTACCAATGAGATTCCGATGGGACTATCCAGAGCGAACTGTTCTCGGTCCAACGGCTAACAGAACCTCTTATCACACTTGCATAAGTATCCAATACTTAAACATATGAGGACTATGCCGTTAAGCTTTCTGTAGGCACTGGAATTTTGCATAAAGCCCAATTATGAGCCTCGTATGGAGGCACTACCTGATAAGTTACGGAAGTCACGGGAAACGAATGCCTGAAGGTAAAACTATAAAATTAATATCTCCTCAAATTTAAACTCACTAGTGAGCCTCGGGTTCGCTTAGTCGATTCCTGTTTTAAACATTAGCCTCGGACCAAAACCCCCAAAACCCAATGAAAGCCCATTTATTCTGACTACACACACCCAAGGCCCACATAAAGCCCATGCAACCCACTCGCCCCAAAGCCTTCCCAAATAAAATAACTCCATGCAAAACACATGTCAAAATCCATCAAATCACCTTCCAATTTGAAAATATTATGAATCCAATCCCCACCAAAATTAAAAAAATTCTTTCCCTAAATAATTTTAAAAAATACATCCTATATTTGCATTATTTATTTCCTTACTTAGGAGACCTCTTGTCATTATAAAAAGCAAGCACAATGAAAACCCTAGAGCTCTCTTCTCCGCTCTCTCTCGCCTCACTCACTTTTTATTTTCTCCTATCTCTCATTCAACACTCTTATGAAAAATCAAAGAAGAAAAACCCTAATAGCTCTCTCGGCTCTCCCACCTCTCTCTTTTTCCTCACATTCACACGGCAACTTAAAAGCAACAAATAAAACCCTAGACAGCTCTATTCTATCTCATTCTCTCCATCAACCAACAAAACAAACAACAACACACAAGTTTTCCACCTAATCCCCACCAACAACAACAAAATCCAGCCCTCCACTGACCAACTCTGAACGTGAAGCAAGCCAAAACACGTGAAGCAACCCACCAAAACTGAACAAGAGACACACGACAATAGACTTCTAAAACAAACACACGTCTTATCTCTCTCATTGAACACACATACACATGTCCTCTCTTTCTCATTGAACTCACTCAACACACACGTCTCATCTTCCTCTCAAACACACACACCATGAAAAATCCAAAACAAAACGCAAACAATAAGATAACCCCACAAACCGACACACAAAAATAACCAAAATAAGAACCACCCAAATCTTGACATAACATCAAACAACAAGAACACTAAAACAAACGACAATAACACTAAAACAAAGCCCCTAACCGAAACACACAAGAACAAATAAACCTTCAACCAGCAGCCCCTGACCGTGAACAACGAACATTCAAAAAAGTCTCTCAAACCACCAGTAAACCGTGAGTATGACCACCAAAATAGTAACAAAAACTAGCCCCTCAAAACCTAAACAAAACCCTTAAAACAGTAGTAAAAATAGAGAAAATGGCAGCCCAAAACAGTGAAATAGTGAGCAGAAATGGTGAATCAGAGAACCAGAAAAATAGTGAAGCTCTAATCCTTCCGGCGACGGCATAACGCACTTCCAAGAGGTGATTTAAAAGATAAGACCTGCGACCTTCTCTTTCATATTTGTTTTGCTATCCCGAACACGGCATGCTTGGTTGGACGTGAAATACGTCCAACCGGTTATGCAAGATCCCACACTAAAAATCGGCCAAGTCCCTTGGTCACATTTGATTTCTCTAGTATTTTGTTATTAATCTTTTTTAAGTTTATTTACTGTCATGATTTATCTTTACTTTTTAATCTGCATTTACTTTGTTATTCATTGTTGCTATTTATCTTTTCTATTTATTTATTTGCATTTATCATTATTATTCGTCTCGCTTTCATTTTGTCCATGTTTGGTTATATTATTTCCCTTCCACTTTCATGACTACTTACATTAGATTAAATGTCACACCTTTGTGGGAAATGCTTGAGGGCACCTGACCGGCGTAAACACACACGTATAACGCAAGCGCACATATCCTTCAAGTAGTATAAAAATATCGATCCCACGAGGACTTAATATCTAAACTATTAATTTTATGAGGTCAAATGATTACTAATATCTAACAAGTTGATTGATTGATTTGAAATGGTGACGATTCTAAATTTTAAAGCAAGTAAACAAATTTGTCGAAAATAGGTTTTAAGAAAATTCAATATTACAAACTATCTAGGGTTGTGATTTCTTCCAATATCATTTTAAAGATGAAGTGGTTATCTTAAAGTTGGGTAATATATTGATTTATTAACCTGGAACACTAAATTATGTGTAAGCCTCTGTCGATGGTCAGACACAAATACCCAGTTTAACCCAATTGAACCATATGTCTATGTCAACCAAATTATCTGGATTCATTAAGTTTAAGTCCCAATTATGGCTACCCCCGCCCGACAGGTATATTCATATCCTGTAAGGAAATCTATTAAAGGGTTATCTATCCTCAAGGAAGATCGTGGGCTATTGAGTCTAAGGTCTTAAACTTAAAATCCCTATGTCTAGTTCATTTTAAGTTTCCCAATTCAATTTTATTAATGGCCAGTTAATGAAAAAACATTAAGATTAAGACTCAATAAATAAATCTTTATATTACCCAAGCTATAATCTAACCCCTTATAAACCGGTGATATTGGATTTCATCACAACCCCAGATAACTGGCTTAGTTACGACACATATTTACGGGTAGTAAAAAAAACTTAAATAAAATAAAAGACATAAAGTAAAATACTGAAAATTAAATACTGAAAAGTAAATGCTGAAAGTAAATGCTGAAATTAAATACTGAAAATTAAATACTGAAAATTAAATGCTGAAAGTAAATTACTGAAAAGTAAATTGCTAAAAGTAAATTGCTGAAAGTAAATTGCTGAAAAGTAAATTACTGAAAAGTAAAAACTGAAAATTAAAGAAAGAAAAGTATTGTGCGTAAAAGTAAATTGCGGAAAGTAAAAACTGAAAAGTAAAGAAAAGAAAATGCGAAAATGAAAATTAATTACTGAAAGCTGTAAATAAACAAACAAGATACAATCTTCTTAGTATTCTTAAGGAATTCCTTAGAAGAAAGTATGAATTTTACAAATGAAATGGCTTGGTATTTATAGGCAAAATTTTGCCTCCATCAAATCATCCACCAAATCAATTATTAATTGCTCCACTAATTGCTCCACTAATTGCTCACTAAATCCATTATTAATTGCTCCACTAATCTTTTATCATGTTTGGTGATGATTTGATAATTTTTATTATTTATTTATTAATTTATTTTTTGCTTTGAAAATGATTGAAAGTGACTTTAATAATTACACACTACACACTTCTGGATGGTTCATCAATATCGGGGATGAAATCTTCAGAATTCGAAATTATTTTGTCTTTCAAAGTTGTAGATCTTTGAGTCTTATTTAATCTGGAACTTGAATCAGCTCAATCCAATATCTGAGTAAAACGTTATGCCCAAAATACGACAGATGCGCAAAACTGGAATTTCCAAAACTGCACTTCGTCAAAACGCCCTTTCAAGTTTCCAATCTCCAAAATTAAAATATCAAGTCCAATAATTGCCCTTATTTGACCCATATTTCATCCTAAATGATTTCATTGAGACCCGATATTATTTTATCTGCAAAATAAACTAAAACACATCAAAACATTCATCAAACCCGAGAAACTAAACAAAATATTAAGTTAAAGGGGCGGTAAATATTGATATATTTTCCGCTCATCACACCCCCAAACCTAACATTTTCCTAGTCCTCGAGCAAAAAAACAAAATAAAAATAAAATTAAACTAAGCCACTTTCGTAGGGATCACGGTTGCATTTAGCATATGCAAAAAGCCTTTAAACCCCTAGGTGTCCCTAGTGGACGAGTTGTAGTCTCGTGAGGGTTTACAGCAATAATACCCACAAACATTTTATAAAAGTAAAAATGTAGTGAAACTAATGCACACAAAAGCAAAAAGACAAGAGAAAAGAGAATAAAGAAGTTAGTGACTAATCAGGTGAAACTTCTACTCCAAGTTACTAGTTGTTTTGTTTCATTCTAAATTACCGAATAAGTAAATTCTCCGATTATTTTTACCATTCTCCATATACACAGCCAACAAAATATTAAACAACTCATTTTTGCCCACAACAGTCATAAGTGCAGTTGATAAGAGTGTAATATTTTTGTCCTAAAGTTTTCTCATAATTCACACCTTTTTGCAGCAATGGAATAATTTTTCATTTTTCTGATTTTTTCTTTGATTTTTCTCTATTTTTTATTTATATACAATATCTTCCATCTATGTAACGAGTATTGGGTCGGTGGCTCCCAAACCAGTTGGCTTTAGGGCACCAGGTGTTAAGACACCCCTACGGACTTAATTACTCAGACTTTAAATATATATATTTTTGCAGCATCTTCGATCCATGTAACGAGCTTTGGGCCAGTGACTCCCAAACCAGTTGGTTTTAGGGCACTAGGTGTTAAAACACCCTTACAGACTTAATAACTCGGATCTCGGATTTTTTTTTTTTTTTTTTTTTTTTTTTTTTTTTACTCTATTGCTTTTTGAGATGTTTCTTCCAATTAAACTATAGCACTGAATATTACAAACTTTTCAATTTTAGCTCATGTCCGTATGTTACTATGTATGTTGATAATATCTGTCAACTGAGCATATGAAGATTCATTTTAGTCAATTTTATGGAGAATTTACAAATTAAATAATTCAAAAGGAAATAAACAAAAATTAACTTGTTTCGAAATAGGTTTGAGATATGTCTCAGGAGTGGAAACTCCTTACTCAGCTACCTCTTACCAATTTCACCTTTTTAGTCAGAATAAAAACAAAAAAACAAAAAAATATTTTTGTAATTTTTGAAAATTTTCCAATTTTTTTTGTATTTTTCGAAAAATTTTGGACTAAAAATAAAGAAATAACACACAAACTAAACACAAGGTACTGATCAACTAATTCCCTCCCCCAAACCTAAATGAGACATTGTCCCCAATGTCTTAAACAGTAGAAGAAGAGTTTAGAAGATAGTACCTGGTTAACCGAAATTCTATAGGAATTTAAAGGTTAAGATCCAGATTAACCCGACGCCTCTTACCACGATTGTCCTCGGACCAATTTATCTTTGAAAGGATAGGGTTAACTTATGGTTCATAGGCTATGAGTTGGTCTATTAGATCTGGTGTAGTTCTAGCAGTGAAGAGGAGTTCTTTCATAGGTTTTGACACGAACCCATTTCTCCGAGCATCATCAAGAAACACACAAAGAAAATCATAAAATCCATCAACGTTAAGCAGTCCAAGCGGTTTCTGGTGTATGTTCAGGTTCGCCCAAGATAGAACTATAAAAAGTTCCTCCAATGTGCCCAAGCCACCTAGCAAAGCGATAAAAGCATCAGCACGGTTAATCATTTCTACCAGGCGTTCAGACATACCTGGCACCATCAGTTCCTCTCCGTTTGATGATCCAATAAGATTTGCCTCTACCAAGGGTTTTGGGATGATTCCCAAAACATGACTGCCTCCTTCCTGTACAGCCTTTGAAACGATCCCCATAAGTCCAAGATTGCCTCTGCCATATATTAAGTGCATATTCCTTGCAGCTAAGACTCGACCCAACTCCTGTGCTGCTTCTACGTATTGTGGCTTAGTACCAACACTAGTACCGCAAAACACACAGATATTTTCAACTCGTCTTCTTGAAGTAGCTTCCATTTTTTTTATGTGTTTCTTTCTCAACTCTGGATGCCTTCAAAAGTGCAATGACGGGATGAATTTATAGTACCTGAAAAGGGTGAGTAAAAATAGCACAAGTATCTTCCAGAGGACGATTAGTAGCGAAATAATATCGTGTTAGTCAAAAAGGTCTGGATCATGTCGGAGAAAATTAAAAGAAAACAACAAAACAAATCACAATTATTAAGAAAAGACAAAGAGATATAATATTTACAAGAAAAGTAACGGCTTGATTGACGTCTATGCGTCAGGGACAAGCTTCCCATCCAATTTTCTTATAAATTGGCAAACAGAGTCTTTTTGAGTCAGATTCCCGAGACTTAACTGTTGTCTTTCTTTTTGAAATTGTGTATGTAATTTGCGAAAGGCTATGTGAACATATCCAATGGGATGCGTCTCAAGAGTTAAAGATATATCATCTAAAGACTCCTTACTCAAGCCATCTCTAATGAATTTAATTTTGTCTTCAAGATTATCAGACACCATTCCTAAAGAACGACAACGAGTGTTGCAATTAAATCGTGCACATTTGAAACAAACACCCATTTGCTTAGCTCTACGTTTCTTTGCATAGGGCTTCTTCCAAAATCAGGCAGATGTGAAATAAAAGAGTCAGAAGACTCACCTGCCAATCGGACTCGTGCTTCAATTACCCAACGAATATCATTAGGAATACCATGGATTGTAAATAACCTCATCCGTTCCAAGCGAGCTTTGTAAACTTTCATCAGAGATTTTTGAGGGAGAGAAGGAAATTGCTTCCGAAGATTTGCGAGAGCTTCTTCCATCTTGAAATGACTAAACCTGCAAAAATTAAACACACAAAAATAAAACACACCAAATCACAATATATACACAAATTGCATGGGTTGCCTCCCTCCTAGCGCTAAGTTTAAAGTCGTCAGCTAGACGTGTCTTCTCGAACGTTAGACTGGATCTGAAAGTTTGACACTTTCTTTTTGTCGCTCAAATGATTCTCCCCAGTAGTGCTTGACACGCTTGTTTTTAACCTTGAAAGTTTTGTTAACGTCAGGATCATGTATCTCAACGGCTCTATTTGGTAAAACCTTGGTGATCACAAATGGACCTGACCACCGTGATTTTGGCTTCCATGGGAAGAATTTCACCCTTGATTTGTTTAACAGTACCTTCTGCCCTGGTTCCAGTTGTATGCGCACTAACTTCTCATCATGTCTTTTCTTGCCCTTTTCTTTGTACAATTTGGCATCATCAAAAGGCTGATTCTGAAATTCCTCCAATTCGTTGAGCTGGTGGAATTTTTTCTCTTCTGTAGCTTGTAGTGCAAGAATTGGCTCTTTCAGTGCAAAATATGCTTTATCTTTAGGTTCCACAGGCAATTGACATGTTTTAAGTTTGTCAGTAGAACTTTGTCTTTCATCAGAATTCTGAATGGTACTGTGTATCATATCGAGTTTGAAACATTCCTCCTTCTTTTCATCATCTGGGAAATTCATGGCTTTGAAAACATTGAATGTTACTTCTTGGTCTTGTACCCTCATGGTTAGTTCTCCTTTTTGTACATCAATAATGGTTCGACATGTAGCCAAGAACGGTCTCCCGAGGATGATTGGCACGTCTGCGTCTTCCTCCATATCAAGGACAATAAAATCTGCTGGGAAAATGAATTTGTCAACCTTGACCAGCACATCCTCAACTACGCCTCTTGGAAATACGAGCGTTCTATTAGCAAGTTGTAGTGAGACTGAAGTTGGCATTGTTTCTCCAATCTGTAATTTCCTGAAAATAGAGAAAGGCTTCAAGTTAACACTAGCACCTAAATCACACAAAGCCTTACCAAAGTTATGTTCTCCTATGACGCAAGGAACAGTGAAACTGCCAGGATCTTTCAACTTCGGGGGAAGTTTCCTCTGAATGATAGCAATGCATTCTTCTGTTAATGCCACTGTCTCGTAATCTCCCAATCTTCGTTTTTGTGAAAGAATATCTTTCATGAATTTGGCATAGGTGGGCATTTGTTCCAACGCTTCTGCAAATGGAATGTTGATATGCAGCTTTTTGAATATTTCCAGGAATCGGGAAAATTGCTTGTCCAATTTATTCTTCTGAAGACGTTGAGGAAAAGGTGGAGGTGGAGTGATCTGTTCTTTTTCCTTTGCTTCTTTTTCCTCCATTTTTTGCTTTGTTTCTTTTGGAACTTCCTCAGCAGTTGAATTGACTCCAACATCTTTGTTGATTTCAGTACCGCTCTTTAACATGATGGCATGACATTGTTCCTTCCCCATGTTTCTTGGATTTGGCTCTGTGTTGCTGGGAAGGGTACCTGGCGGTCTGTAACTCTGAGCATTGGCCAGTTGTCCGATTTGATTCTCCAGTGCTTTGATGGAAGCTGATTGGCTCTGAAACATAGCATCATATTTTTTTAACTGATTCAGCACTTCTGTTATTCCTGGTTCATTTATCTGTTTTTGGCCTTTGTTCTGTTGTTGGAATACAGGTGGTGGATAGTTCTGCTGTTGGAATCCAGGTGGTGGATTGTTCTTTTGCCCTGAGTTGTTGCTCCATGAAAAATTAGGATGATTCCTCCCCCCTGGATTGTAGGTGTTGGAATATGGATTGTTCCCCTGTCTATTGAAATTGTTGACATAATTCACCGTCTCTTCAAGTTGGTTTGGTTTTGGTGCTCCTCCATATGGTGAACTTGTGGATCCAGTGGTAAGAGTCTCCATGAATTTGCATATTTGATCTAGCTTGGTGTTGACTGCTGTATTAGCTCCACTTTCATAAATTCCTGCAATTCTTTGGATCATGCTCCTTTCAATTGGCCACAAGGAATTGTTGTTGGCCATTTCTTTGATTAGTTCCCAGGCTTGATCTTCTTCTTTTGCCATTAAAGCTCCTCCAGCAGCAGCATCGATTGTGGTTCTCATTATTCCAGAAAGTCCATTATAGAATGTTTGGACTTGAAACCATTTTGGAATCTCATGGTGTGGACATTTCCGGAGTAAATCTTTGTACCTTTCCCAAGCTTCGCATAGGGATTCTGAATCTTGTTGTACAAAGGATGTGATGTCATTCCTCAGCTTTCCGGTTCTGGCTGGTGGAAAGTACTTTGCAAGAAATTTGGTGGCTAAAGTGTTCCAAGTTGTGATGGAACCTGCTGGTAATGAATGTAGCCAAGCTTTAGCTCTGTCCTTCGAGGAATATGGAAAAACACGCAGTCTCATTGCTTCTTCAGCTTCTCGGTTGTAATTAAAAGTGCCGCAAACTTCAAGGAAGTTGCTGATGTGGGAATTAGGATCTTCAGTTGCATTCCCCCCGAATTGAACTGACTGCTGAATCATCTGAATGCATGTTTTGATGTCACACGTATTTGCTGGTAAGGGAGGAAGTACAATACAGGAAATGAGTCTATCAACCACCGGAATGGTTCTGTCTCGAATGGGAATTGGTGGTGCAACCTCCAACGGTTCAGGTTCCATGTTGACTAAAGCTTCTTGGCCTTCTCACCTTTCCCTTCTCAACTGTCTGATGGTTCTTTCAATTTATGGGTCAAGCGATCGGAGTTCAAAGCTTCTGGTTCGTCTCATGAAGTTTCTGAGAACCTGAAACACAAGAAAACAAAAACAATAAGTAAAAAGAATTAGATACAAGTAAAGGTATCTAACCCCTAAACTAATAGTAAAAGATAAATAAGTCCCCGGCAACGGCGCCAAAAACTTGACCGGCGTAAACACACACGTATAACACAAGCGCACGTATCGTTCAAGTAGTATAAAAATATCGATCCCACGAGGACTTAATATCTAAACTATTAATTTTATGAGGTCAAATGATTACTAATATC
This sequence comes from Zanthoxylum bungeanum, assembly GCA_019454045.1. Lineage (NCBI taxonomy): Eukaryota > Viridiplantae > Streptophyta > Magnoliopsida > Sapindales > Rutaceae > Zanthoxylum > Zanthoxylum bungeanum. Next base: position 342,201 of record SKCR01040992.1, read on the forward strand.
TAACAAGTTGATTGATTGATTTGAAATGGTGACGATTCTAAATTTTAAAGCAAGTAAACATTTGTCGAAAATAGGTTTTAAGAAAATTCAATATTAAAAACTATCTAGGGTTGTGATTTCTTCCAATATCATTTTAAAGATGAAGTGGTTATCTTAAAGTTGGGTAATATATTGATTTATTAACCTGGAACACTAAATTATGTGTAAGCCTCTGTCGATGGTCAGACACAAATACCCAGTTTAACCCAATTGAACCATATGTCTATGTCAACCAAATTATCTGGATTCATTAAGTTTAAGTCCCAATTATGGCTACCCCCACCCGACAGGTATATTCCTATCCTGTAAGGAAATCTATTAATATTAAATCTTTATTGAACCATATGTCTAAGGAAAAGCATTAAGATTAAGACTCAATAAATAAATCTTTATATTACCCAAGCTATAATCTAACCCCTATAAACCGGTGATATTGGATTTCATCACAACCCCAGATAACTGGCTTAGTTACGACACATATTTACGGGTAGTAAAAAAAACTTAAATAAAATAAAAGACATAAAGTAAAATACTGAAAATTAAATACTGAAAAGTAAATGCTGAAAGTAAATGCTGAAATTAAATACTGAAAATTAAATGCTGAAAGTAAATTACTGAAAAGTAAATTGCTGAAAAGTAAATTGCTGAAAAGTAAATTGCTGAAAAGTAAATTACTGAAAAGTAAAAACTGAAAATTAAAGAAAGAAAAGTACTGTGCGTAAAAGTAAATTGCGGAAAGTAAAAACTGAAAAGTAAAGAAAAGAAAGTGCGAAAACGAAAATTAATTACTGAAAGCTGTAAATAAACAAACAAGATACAATCTTCTTAGTATTCTTAAGGAATTCCTTAGAAGAAAGTATGAATTTTACAAATGAAATGGCTTGGTATTTATAGGCAAAATTTTGCCTCCATCAAATCATCCACCAAATCAATTATTAATTGCTCCACTAATTGCTCCACCAAATCCATTATTAATTGCTCCACTAATCTCTTATCATGTTTGGTGATGATTTGATAATTTTTATTATTATTTATTAATTTATTGTTTGCTTTGAAAATGATTGAAAGTGACTTTAATAATTACACTGTACACACTTCTGGATGGTTCATCAATTTCGGGGATGAAATCTTCAGAATTCGAAATTATTTTGTCTTTCAAAGTTGTATATCTTTGAGTCCTCTTTAATCTGGAACTTGAATTAGCTCAATCCACTATCTGAGTAAAAAGTTATGCCCAAAATACGACAGATGCGCAAAACTGGAATTTCCAAAATTGCACTTCGTCAAAACGCCCTTTCAAGTTTCCAATCTCCAAAATTAAAATATCAAGTCCAATAATTGCCCTTATTTGACCCATATTTCATCCTAAATGATTTCATTGAGACCCGATATTATTTTATCTGCAAAATAAACTAAAACACATCAAAACATTCATCAAACCCGAGAAACTAAACAAAATATTAAGTTAAAGGGGCGGTAAATATTGATATATTTTCCGCTCATCAGCACCCTTTACCATATTTATTTTGTAGTCCTGGACGCTGCATGCTTGGTTAGACGTGAAACATGTCCAACCGGGCATGCGAGATCCCACACTAAAATTGGCCAAGTTTCTTGGCGCATCTCTTTTCTTTTAATTCGCTATTTATTTTTCTTTTGATGTTCCATTATTTATTTTCGTTTTTCTTTTCTTTATGGTCAGCTATATTACTTTGTATCCATTTTCATGACTACTTACATTGGATTAAAGGCCACCTCCTTGTGGGAAATGCCTGAGGGAACCCTTTACCATATTTATTTTATAGTCCTAGATGTTGCATGTTTGGTTAGACGTGAAATATGTCCAACCGGGCATGCGAGATCCTACACTATAATCAGCCAAGTCTCTTGGTCACATCTCCTTTCTTTTATTTCGCTATTTATTTTTCTTTTGATGTTCCATTATTTATTTTCATTTGTCTTTTGTTCACGTTCGGCTATACTACTTCGCATCCACTTTCATGACTACTTACATTGGATTAAAGGTCACCCATTTGTGGGAAATGCCTGAGGGCACCCTTTACCATATTTATTTTGTAGCCCCGAATGCTGCATGTTTAGTTAGACGTGAAATATGTCCTACCGGGCATGCGAGATCCCACACTAAAATCAACCAAGTCTCTTGGTCGCATCTCATTTCTTTTATTTCGTCATTTAATTTTCTTTTGATGTTTCGTTATTTATTTCCTCCATTTGTCCTTTTATGTATTAATCTCGCTTTATTATTCCGCTCTGTGCCTATAGTCTGGTGACTCCACTTGGGATAGAGAATCGGCCCCGAAATAATTCCTTGTAATGTATGTGGTTTTTGCTTTAGTTATCCAAGTCTCATATATCTTGCATACCCTTTTTTCCCCGATGGCGTCATGTATTGGGAAGCTGCTTTCAGTCAAAGTGGTGAATTGTTATGTGATGATCATCACTCTTTGGCAAGTACCTTAGGGTATAAAAAAGTTGCACACACTTGGTCACTCGAACCCTTGAGTGGGAGGACCTAGTTGTGAGCAACCCTTCGCGGTGGGAGCCTTTATCCATACCCCTATAAGGCCATATATGAACCATTTTCATATATCCTATAGAAGCTACCCTTTGTGCTTGTGTTTGGGACCATCATCATTTGGATCAATTTGGACTTCTCGTCACAAGATACGAACTTGTTGGGCCACTTAAACTGGGACGAGTTTATATCTTTTGATGATTGGGCCGAAAGTTTTCAAAATGATGATGGGCCGCTTTGTGTTTGGGCCCCTATCATTTGAAGTTGTTTAGTGACCTTATCGCAAAAGTGTAAACCTGTTAGGCCTTTTTCAACTGGGACAAGTTTGCCCCTTGTGATAACATAATTGTATGCTTTAAAATGATAATGAGCCAACTTGTATGAAAACCTTGATGGGCTTAGAAAGTCCAAAAATGATCTAAATATGCCAGAAGCATGAGTTCGATATCCACACTGGCTTTCATCCAGGAAGGATACGCCTTGTTACGACATATTTGTATAACTTTGGATATCACCAAGTCCATCCCCACAACCATAATTACAGAGGACCTAATTCGTCATTTCTAGACAATGGCACGATCCCCGTAATAGGCTTAGTCAATATTGTAAATGGGCGGTCTTTGTCTGTTACTGATGAAAAAGGACTGAAGTGACCAAGGCCACCCCGTAGCATAAGAGAGAATGATTTTGTGTACCCCACATCAGTGCATAAAATAACCCATACCTAGGAAAAAAATAGACTTACCACGAGTGTTGGAGAAATAAGGTCGGAATGATATATTCTATTTTGATAACCACATGCATCTTATATATCTCATGTATCGCACCCATACACGCATCATGCTAACTCATAGTTTCAACATCCATCATAGATATCCGTTGGGTTAGAGAAGAAGGAAGAGTCGTCAAAAAATAGTTAGAAAACATGAGTGAGTCATATAATGAGGGTTCCCGCATGGATCAATTGGAGACCAAGATTACTGAGTAGTTGCAAGCTTTGACCACCACCGTGGCCAGTTTGAAAGTGCCATGCGCAGAAGGAATAGAAAACAAAGAGAATGTCAAGCGTGAGGAGCCTCTGAACAGGATGAGTGATGAGATCCCTACTTTTGATGATGACATGGTAGAGTATGCCATAGGAAGGGTAGCCGGGTCACATGTAGAATTGCAGAAACTCAGGGATCAGGTAAAGTCAGTTACATGTAAGCTGAAGGGTAAACATGAAGATTTGCTAGACTACAATGCGATGAATTTCGAAGAGAAGCTACCTTCGCACTTCAAGATGCCTGACATAGCCAAGTTTAACGAGAACATGGATCCGAGGGTCCATCTCCGATAGTATGTTTCTGTGATGAGTTCAGTGGGTCTGTCGAAGCGTCAGGTTCAGAAGATGTTCGGGATGTCACTGGAGGGGGCACCCATGGTATGGTATCACGGCCTGGAGAGAAAGGTCAATGATGATTGGAGGGCAATAACAGAGGCCTTTCTAAATCAGTATGTCACAGATTTGGAGATTGACTTATTACTCTATGACCTGGAGAACACCAAACAGAAGCCATAGGAGAGCTTCAAGGATTATGTAGATCGCTGGAGAAGCCAGCTTTTGAAGATGCAGACTCGGCCCTCGGAGAAGGACCAAATCAAGATGATAATTAAGGGCACCAAGACCTCTATTTATAACAAGCTTAGGAGGATGACCTCCATTATTGGCGACTTTCGACAGTTGAGAGAGATTGTCATGGATATTGAGGAGGAGAAGCCAAGAATAGAAAGTTCTATGGCCTGAATATGAGGACCATTGGGGGGCCTTTAGGGATCATGCCCGCTCTTGCTGAGGTCGCTGCCATCGGAAACAGGCGATTCCCTAATCTTGGTAGACCTTTGTCAAAGGTGTTCGAAAAGCTGAAGAGGCAAAGACTCCTAGAACCCTTAGAGCCTAAACCACTTCCAAACCATGTGCCACCCCACCTCGACCTAAGCCTATATTGTCACTTCCATCATAGAAAAGTCCACGAAAATGACAACTGTACCCGCCTTATGTTGGATAATTATGACCCATAGCATCACTATTTTGTAAAGAACATGGTGTTCTTGTACAAAATTAACTATGTGATAAAGGAAATTGCTCTTTTATCATTTGTAATTGGATTACCTGGATATATAAATGATAAAAGTCTATATGATTAGTACCAGATTAATAAGTTATGAGACAATATTAATCCACAAAGGTTTAATCATTAAATATCCATAGTCTTAGTATTATCGAGACTGGACATCGATATTGTGGAATATGCTAGTATTACATTTATGCGTGTTATGGGAGAGTAACGATATATTTCTCATATATTTGGGTATTGTATACTAATGCAAATGTAATAGAAGGTTCTTTTTACCGATGGTACGGAAACAGCTTCGCTCTGGATGGACCCCTCAGAATCCCATTGGTAGTATGACTATGTGTCTATGGGAATCCAAATCAGGGTAAGTGTATATGGTCTTAACCTGAGACTTGCATCGCTAATACTTGCGACAATCAGTATACTTTGGTTTCGATCATCTGTGGCTTTAAAAGGTTCTTTGTAAGCCTTTTCTGGGTATACTGAGAATCGTAGTGTATTGGATGTGATGTCAAGATGGAAGTATCACTTCAGTCAATTGGAGATGATGATCACGCATGGATACAAAACTGGTACTCTATAGTGCTATAGCCATCGGGAAAGTATGACTAGGTCATGACTTTCCGATCATAAAGAGACTAGTTGCTGGTGATCCGATATATGCTTCGTACGGGGCAGACACAACTCCAGCCCCAGGCCAAGCATGTGACATCCGATTCTGGATCGTAATACGCAATACTATGTATACTACGCCTGATATAGATTATATATATTCCTTAAAGAATATTTCTAGAGAATTGGGTAGGCATGGTGCTTTGCTAGAAGCCAACCATGTCTTGTAAATCGGAAAGAACGTGGTACGAGGTACGCACGTGTTCGGATAGTCCGATGACCGTATTCACTGCCAACATATCCAGGGATCTCTTGGGTCACCTCCCAAAGATTCACCGGTGACATTTGACTCAAACAGAATTAATCTGGGATTAATTATGAGAGAGAAAAAATTAATATAGGATTAATTACGGTAAGAATCAATCTGGGATTAATTCGACTATAAGAGAGAGAACGCGATTAATTTGGAATTAATCGGTAAAAATAAATTTAATAGTTAAATTGGATTTTTCTATTTAATTTATTTAATTGGACTAAAATAATATATTGGGTATATTAAATTAAATTAGATTTCAAAGCGGAATTAAAATTGGATTTTAATTCGGGGGAACAAATTAATTTAGAATTAATTCGCAAGCGACTTTCGTAATAATTTTGCTAGGCATTATTATTTATTTAAATTAGATTTAATAATGTTGTAATGGAAAATTCGTTTATTCGGAATTAAACGAACTCGGGCCCGAGCGAAGTTGCGTGTTGGATTAGCCGACTTAAATTCGGAATTTAAAAGTGGTGGGACCCACTTCACTTACTTCAAATTTGGACATTTGATGGAAGTGGTTAGGCTTATTTCATAGATTTGATTTATTGAAAGAAAGCTTGGCTTTACTTGTAATTTACACAAACCAATTCCAACACTCAACTCAAGTATACATTAATTTGGTCAACTTTGGAAGTGTAGAATTCACTATTCACAGCAACCATAATTTCTCTCTTCTTCCTCCTTGAGGCCGTGAGCTTCATCACTCTCCCATGGATTTTTGTTGCAAAAATTAAATCATGCTAGCACATTAAGGAGTCAATTGAAGGTGATATGGAGACTCACCCAAGTGTTGGAAACACTACAAGAAGGCTTGGAGCTTCCATCATCTAAGAAAAAGTTTTGAACTCAACCGATCAATGTAAGTCTTCCACAACTTATTTTTGATTTTATTCACACACGAATCACGCTTAGAGATCATGTGGCATGTCTAGGACACTAGCAATGGTATCAGAGCCAGATCTAAGCTTGATTTGAATTTTGGGTTTATGGACTTTATTTGAGGATTTTGTGCTTAGAGCTTATAAATTTCTAAATTAGTTTTTTGGTTGTGTTTGGATGATGATGAATTGGATTTGTGTATCTTTGATTTTGAGAAAAATTGATTAGATTAATTTTCCCCAATCCCCTCACATGGCCGAATATAAGCCCTAGAAAATGCTCATGGTATATTTTCAATTTTGACAATTAGATGTGTTAAAAGCATGAAATGAATATTTATTATTGATTTAATTGGATTGAAATCAAAATTTGGTGTTATTTCATGTAATTTCCGTGAGCCTATAGCATGTTGTGGAGTTGATTTTGCACCAATTTTGTGTTGGACAAAAATTTGGGAATTAGGCATGATTAATTAGATTAAATTGATGTTTTGGAAACATTAGGTTAATTAATTAATTGTGGTAATTTCACTTTAATTGAATTAATATGTAATTCGGAATGATGTATTAATTTAATTTGTTGTAATTGGGCTAATTGGCTTGGTTGGGCCAAATTTTGGTCTTGGATCATATTTGGGCCTAAACCATTTCCATAAAGTCCCAAAATATGACATTGGGCCTTTAATAATTTAATTGGGCCTAATGGACCTAAATTAATTTTATGGCATATGGTGATTCCTAATTGGGCCATGGCATCTTGGGTTTGATCCATGTTGGCCAAAGCCCATCCCTAAAGAATTAATTGGAAGCCCAATGGACTTTAATTGAATAGTATTGGATACTAATTGGGCCTTTGAGACCTGTTAAGATTGGATTTGGAATCCAAGTCTAAAAGGCACTACTAAAAATATAATTATTTAATTTGGAATTAAATATGAATTAGCATTGGAAACAATTTAAATTGGATTTAAAATTGTAGTTCGATATAATTTAAGAATACTTACTTTGAGTATTTATTCTTAAATGAGTTTGACTCGCGTAAATCAAATCGTTGTTTGAACATTGGATGGTCATTAATCAAAGATTAATTAATTGGATTAGATTGATTGATAACATGTTTTGTGTGAATACTTGGATGTATTGTATGAATAATGTATATCAGATGGATATTAGAATGGTGAGGGCAATTTTGGAAATTATTGTAAGTATGGTACTTATTTATTAAATTGGACCTGCGTGTCCATCCTATTATCTCTATTCTCTTTGTATGTCTCTTCTCACCAATTCCTCTCAATGTAAATGAGGTTTCTTATTAGTGTTATGTAATTGGGTAGAAGTAAGAATAGTGCTAGCGGGAGAGAGGAAAGAGAAAGATTTGTTCTATGAACAATTTGTTGTATATCCATCCGCATATCATTATTAATTTTATTCGCGCCTTATTATGCTTTTAGAATACATGCTTAAGGGTGTATGATGAGACCTAATTAAAGATAATAAATTGGTTGCCAAATCGCGACGAAAACCTTCATTTTATATTAAGCGTTTTTCCTTCCATTGACTGGTTCTCTCTCAAGATCCAAGATTGGCATTGGTTTGTTGGCCAAAGTCAAGACATTTGTCCATCGCTGATGTGTTTGAATCACGAAAGCTTTGTTCCATATCGTACGGCTTGGGCAAGTTGTGATTTGTTGGCCAAATTCAAGGTCACTTCTTATTCATCGACCTTGATTACGAAGCTTTCCCACTGTCAATGGGTCACGCTTAACTGGTTTCATTAAGCTTGTTGAGCCAAAGCCAAGGCTTAGTTGATTCAGAGGAAAAAGGTTAGGAAATATATTGGATATATTTACATATATTAGATATATGTTTTGGACTTGGAGGTCCACCTACTGGATCTAGGAATTGGATGAGATCCAATTGATCTTTAAGATATACCTAGTTAAGTTTCATACAGCTTGTTGGCCAAAGTTAAGGTTATGTGCTATTTAACGGGATTCTAGCCCACTAGGAAACTAGGTTTCCCGAGTACTCCACAGAGGGTTAGAGGCTCACAGAAAAATAGTGGGAGGCAAGTATTAAAATTTCAATTTCTTTTAGATACTTGCCAATACACGCTCATTTTATTTTTTCTTCATTAAAATATAAATATATTAGTTGGACTAATATTCCATTGTTGTTTTAATTGAACAGTTGGACTGTATTCAAACTACTTCATTTGTAGTTGGTTATATAGTTGGACTATAGTAATCAATACATTTGAAAGTAACCAATCAAATTGTAGTTAATTATATAGTTAGACTATAATAATCATTACATTAGATTGTACCCGAAATCGTTGATTGGATATTTAGACTACATCAATCAAGATGACTGAAAGATTAGCGAAAAAGGATATAATCCTGGGGAAAATGTCCTTAACGGCTTTAATTTTCTAGATTGGGAAAAGAATCTTAGGATAGTCCTGGGAGCTGAGAAGTTTCTCTATTTGATAGAGAAACCTCTCGGGCCTGAGCCCAGAGTTGAGCAAATAAGTAGAGCAAGAGCTTTGTGATGAGTGGTAAATGTATCACTATTTCCCACTCATTTGACCTAATATTTTGTATAGTTTATATTGTGATTTGTGAATATTTTGATGTGTTTTGTGTTCTTTTGTAGATAAATAAAGTTTCAGGACATTCTGGAGGTGATTTGGGGCCAAAACAGTGAAAACGAACACAAAAAGGCATTTTGGTAATTTGGCGTGTCGCGACGCCTAAGGTGTGCCACACCATGCTAATGTGCGCCGGGGACTCATGTCAGAAACTGAGAAGTTTGACTTTGCTAACGTGCGCCGGACTTTGCTAATGTGCACCGCGCCACGCGTCAACATCACAGTTGATCTGCTAACATGCGCCGTGCCACGTGTCATCATCTTGTGGTGCCGAAAATCGCCATCGCCACGTGTCATCCCGCGTGTCAGCCACGTCATCATCCACTTCAGCAGAAGATCGCGTCAACCTGCCACGTGTCAGCCACGTCATCATCAACCAATCACAGCGTGCCACGTGTCACAATCATACGTTGCCGACAATCACTTTCGCCACGTGTCGCCACGTCATTGCCACATCATCGCCACGTCCGCTCAATTTTTGACTCATTTATCCGAATTGCCACTTGGCATATAAGAATCTGAAATGGACCAATCACGCATTGACACGTCAGCGCGTCGCGACGCAAGAAGAAACGTGCGCGTCGTGACGCGCGGGGCTTATTGACGCCTATAAATAGAGCTCGAAATTTCAGTTTCAGATGTACTTTCCTCTCTGAATTCTCTGATGTAAATAAGGAGTTTTCTATCTAGTTTATTTTAATTTCAGTTTTGTAATTAATTTTAGTTACGTTCTGTAATAGTAATAGTAATTCCCTTTCTTTACTTTCACAGTTTTTACTATTCAACCATGAGGTGGTAACTTCCCCCTGCTAGGGTGAAAGGTAATTCTTTTACTATTGCTATTTAGATTAATCTCCCTTAATTATAATATATTCACTATTTAAAATGTGACTTAATGAGGATACCGCTATATTGGCCGGTTGGTAATCATTTATAAACTGGTTTTAATATGACTAAGCAAGGATACCGCCAGATTGGTCGGTTGATAATTAAACTTTCTTACCACCTATATGGCAGGTTTATGGACAAATTTTGATACCGCCTATATGGCTAGTCGGACTTAAATTGACTTAATCAGGTTACCGTTTATATGGCTGGTTGGTAATATCATCACAAGTTAATATATTATATTAAGGGAAATATCTAAATTAGTAGTAGTAAAAGTAGATCCTTTTACCTTAGCATTTTATTTTATTGTAATTTTACTTTTCATTATTTATTTCGCATTTACTTTTCAGCATTGTAATTTATGTCTTTTATTTTTAAGTTTTTTATAGCCCTAGTTATGTGTCGTAACTAAGTTAGTTATCTGGGGTTGTGATGACTTCTAATATCACCGATTTATAAGAGGTTATTTTATAGTTTGGATAATTTAAAGGTTTACTTATTAAGTCTTAAGCTTAATGCGTCTTGTTAATTGGCCACTAATAAGATTGATCTGGTAAATCTAAAATAAACTTGACAAAGGAATTTTAGGTTTCAGCCTTAGACTTAATAGCTCACGATCTTCGTTGATGATAGATAACCCTTTAATAGATTTCCTTACAGAATAGACATATACCTGTCGAGCGGGGTAACCTTTATTGGAACTTAATCTTAATGAATCCACGTAATTTGGTTGACATAGATATATGGTTCAATTGGGTTATACTGGGTATTTGCGTCTGACCATCGACATAGGCTTTCACATAATTTAGTGTTCCAGGTTAGTAAACCGATATATTACACAAATATGAAATAACCACTTCATCTTTTAAAAGATATTGGAAAGATTCACAACCCTAGATAGTTTCCTAATATTGAATTTTCTTAAACCTACTTTCGTGCAATTTTATTTACTTGTTTTTAAATTCAAAATCATCATCATTTCAAATCAATCAATCAACCTGGTAGATACTAGTAATTCTTTGACCTCATAAAATTAATAGATTAGGTATTAAGTCCTCGTGGGATCGATACTTTTTATACTACTTGAACGATACGTGCGCTTGCGTTATACGCGTGTGATTACGCACCGATCAAGTTTTTGGCGCCGTTGTCGGGGACTTATTTATCTTTCACTATTAGTTTTGGGGTTAGATACGTTACTTGTATCTAATTTCTTTTTACTTATTATTTTTGTTTTCTTGTGTTTCAAGTTCTCAGAAACTACATGAGATGAACCAAAAGCTTTGAACTCCGACCGCTCGACCCAGAAATTGAATGAACCATCAGACCGTTGGGAAGGGAAAGGCGCGAAGGCCAAGAAGCTTTAGTCAACATGGAACCTGAATCTTTGGAAGTTACACCACCAATACCCATTCGAGAAAGAACTATTTCGGTGATCGACGGCTTCATTTCCTGTATTGTACTTCCTCCCTTACCAGAAAAAGCCTGTGACATCAAATCATGCATTCAGATGATTCAGCAGTCAGTACTGGTTGGGGGAAAAGCAACTGAAGATCCTAATACCCACATCAGTATCTTCCTGGAAGTTTGCGACACTTTCAATTACAACCGAGAAGCTGAATAAGCAATGAGACTGCGGTTTTTTCCATACTCCTTGAAAGACAGAGCTAAAGCTTGGATACATTCACTACCAGCAGGTTCCATCACAACTTGGAACACTTTAGCCACCAAATTTCTTGCAAAGTACTTTCCACCAGCCAGAACTGGAAAAATGAGGAATGACATCACATCCTTTGTACAACAAGACTTGGAAACTCTCTACGAAGCTTGGGAAAGGTATAAAGATTTGCTCCGGAAATGTCCTCACCATGAGATTCCAAAATGGCTTCAAGTCCAAACTTTCTATAATGGACTTTCTGGACTGGATGAGAACCACAATCGATGCTACTGCTGGAGGAGCTTTAATGGCTAAATGAGAAGATCAAGCCTGAGACCTATTTGAAGAAGATCAAGCCTGAGACCTATTTGAAGATATGGCACCAACAATTCCTTATGGCCAACAGAAAGGAGCATGATCCAAAGAATTGCATGAATTTATGAAAGTGGAGCAAATATAGCAGTCAACGCCAAGCTGTATCAGATATGCAAATTTATGGAGACTCGTACCACTGGATCCACAAGTTCACCATATGGAGGAACACCAAAACCAAACCAACTTGAAGATACGGTGAATTATGTCAACAATTTCAACAGACAGAGGAAAAATCCATATTCCAACACCTACAACCCAGAGTGGATGAATCATCCCAATTTTTCATGGAGCAATAATTCAGGGCAAAAGAACAATCCACCACCTGGATTCCAACAGCAGAACTATCCACCACCTGGATTCCAACAGCAGAACTATCCACCACCTAGATTCTAGCAAAAGAAAAAAGGCCATGAGCAGGCAAATGAACTAGGAATAGTAGAAGTGTTGGCTCAGTTAAAAAAGTACGATGCTATGTTTCAGAGCCAATCTTCTTCCATCAAAGCATTGGAGAATCAAATCGGACAACTGGCCAATGCTCAGAGTTACAGACCGCCAGGTAATCTTCCCAGTAACAAAGAACCAAATTCAAGGAACTGAGGGAAAGAGCAATGTCAAGCCATCACCTTGAAAAACGATACTGAAATCAACAAAGATGTTTGAATCAAGGCAACAATTGAGGAAGTTCCAAAAGATGCAGTTCCACAGATGGAGGAAAAATAAGCAAAGGAAAAAGAAAAAGATCAGATCACTCCACCTCCACCTTTTCCACACCGACTTCAGGAAAAAAAAACTGGACAAGCAATTTGCTCGATTCCTGGAGGTGTTCAAAAAACTGCATATCAACATTCCATTCGCAGAAGCCTTGGAAGAAATGCCCAGCTATATAAAATTCATGAAAGACATTCTTTCACGAAAATGGAGATTGGGAGATTACGAGACAGTAGCATTGACGGAAGAATACAGTGCCATCATTCAGAGGAAACTTCCCCCAAAGTTGAAAGATCATGGCAGTTTCACTGTCCCATACACCATTGGAGAACTCTATATCAGTAAGGCTTTATGTGACTTAGGTGCAAGTGTTAATTTGATGCATTTTTCTATTTACAGGAAACTGCAAATTGGAGAAGCAATGCCTACCTCTGTCTCACTACAACTTACTGATCGAACGCTCATATTTCCAAGAGGTGTTGTTGAAGATGTGCTGGTCAGAGTCAACAAACTCATTCTTCCAGCAGATTTCATTATCCTTGACATGAAAGAAGACAAATATGTACCTATCATCATGGAAAGACCATTCTTGACGACAAGACGAACTGTGATTGATGTACAAAAAGGAGAACTAACTATGAAAGTTTCGGACCAATAAGTTACTTTCAATGTTTTCAAAGCCATGAAATTCCCTAGCGATGAAAAGGAAGAAGAATGTTTCAGAATTGATGTTGTTGATAGTATCATTCAGGATACTGATACAACCCCCACGGACAAACTTGAAGCTTGCATCACTAACATGACTGACAGCGAGCTAGATGCTGAAATCATGGAATGTATCAACTACCTTGACAAACCATTCCGATTCAAATCGACACCATAAGTGGAAAGCCTGGAACTGCCAAAGAAAGATCGAATCAAGCCTTCGATTGAAGAACCACCACAGCTGGAGCTGAAGTTACTACCGAGCCATCTCAAGTATGCATTTCTTGGAAACTCTTTTGAATTACCTGTTATTATTTCTTCTTCACTAACATTGGAGCAAGAAGAAAAGTTGCTGAGAGTATTATGAGAGCACAAAAGAGCCATTGGCTGGACAATAGCAAACATTCGAGGCATTAGTCCATCATTTTGCATGCACAAGATCTTGATGAACGATGAGTACAAACCCACAGTGGAGCATCAACGGAGACTAAATCCAATCATGAAGGAAGTCGTGAAGAAAGAAATCATCAAATGGTTGGATGCTGGCATCATTTACCCCATCTCAGATAGCACTTGGGTGAGTCCTATGTAGTGTGTGCCGAAGAAATGAGGAATCACTGTGGTTACCAATGAAAAGAACGAGCAAATTCCAACCAGAATGGTGACTAGATAGAGAGTATCCATGGACTACCGAAACCTGAACAAAGCCACGAGGAATGACCATTTTCCGCTGCCATTCATTGATCAAATTCTGGACAGATTGGCGGGACATGAGTTCTATTACTTTCTGGAAAGTTATTCAGGGTACAATCAGATTTCTATCGCCCTAGAAGATCAGGAGAAAACCACTTTTACATGTCCATATGGTACTTTTGCTTTCCGCAGGATGCCATTTGGATTATGTAATGCCTCTGCCACTTTTCAGCGTTGCATGATGGCCATCTTCTCAGACATACTGGAGCAGAGTATGGAGGTATTCATGGATGATTTTTCTGTGTTTGGAGACTCTTTTGACCACTACTTGCAAAATTTGAAACAAGTGTTACAAAGATGTGAAGATACCAACATGGTACTCAACTGGGAGAAATGCCACTTCATGGTGCAAGAAGGTATTGTTCTTGGACACCGGATCCCACAAAAGGGAATCGAGGTAGACAAATCAAAGATTGAAACAATTGAAAAACTACCTCCGCCGACATCAGTCAAAGGGATTCAGAGCTTTCTTGGACATGCAGGTTTTTACAGGAGATTTATCAAAGACTTTTCCAAAATTGCAAAACCACTTTGCAATCTTCTGGAGAAGGATGTGCCATTCAACTTCACCAAAGAATGCCAGGAAGCTTTTGAGATCTTAAAACAGAAGCTGATTTCTGCCCCATCATTGTAGCACCAGACTGTACCCTTCCATTTGAGGTGATGTGCGATGCTAGTGATTTTGCTGTAGGTGCAGTTTTGGGACAACACAAAGCAAAGATTTTCCACACCATTTACTACTCTAGCAGAACTTTGAATGAAGCTCAACTCAAGTACACGACCACTGAAAAGGAGTTGCTCGCAGTTGTGTACGCTTTTGACAAATTCCGCTTCTATCTATTGGGTCCCAAAGTGGTGGTCTACACAGATCATTCAGCAATCAAATACTTGATTACGAAGAAAGATGCCAAACCCAGATTGATCCTTTGGATACTTCTTTTACAAGAATTTGATGTAGAGATCAGAGACAGGAAATGGACAGAGAACCAAGTGGCATATCATCTATCGATGCTTGAGAATGGAGAAACAGCTGCCAAAGAACTGACAATCAAAGAAACTTTTCTAGATGAGCAGCTGTTTGCCATGAAACAGCAGAATGTCCCTTGGTATGCTGACTATGTCAACTTCATTGTAACAGGAAAATGGCTGTTGGAATGAACAACTCACCAAAGGAAGAAATTCTTCAAAGAAGTCAAGCACTATGTCTGGGATGAGCCGTACTTGTTCAAACATTGTGCTGATCAGTTATTGAGATGGTGTGTTCCACATGAGGAGGTCAACAGTGTTTTCCAACACTGTCATTCATCACCATATGGCAGACACTTCAGCGAAAACAAAACTGCAGCCAAAGTCCTACAATCAGGTTTGTTATGGCCCACTCTTTTTAAAGATGCTTATCTTTTTTCTCTTTAATGTGACAGGTACCATAGAGCGGGGAATATTTCGAGGAGAAATGAAGGACCATTGCAAAACATTATGGAAGTGGAGATATTCGATGTGTGGGGTATAGATTTCATGGGACCCTTTGTTCCATCATTCGGAAACTTGTACATCCTGGTTGCTGTAGACTACATCTCTAAATGGGTTGAAGTAATTGCACTGCCATCCAATGATTCAAAAGTGCTGATCAAGTTCCTTAAAAAGAATATTTTCACTCGGTTCGGAACACCTCGGGCAATTATTAGTGATGTTGGCTCATATTTCTACAACAGATACTTTGATGCACTCATATCCAAATACAAAGTTACTCACAAGGTTGCCACTGCTTATCATCCACAGTCAAATGGACAGGTTGAATTTCAAACAGGGAAATCAAAAGAATCTTACAGAGAACTGTTAGATCAACAAGGAGGGACTGGTCAACAAAACTGGATGACGCATTATGGGCCTATCGAACAGCTTACAAGACACCCATTTATATGTCTCCATATCGATTGGTGTTTGGGAAAGCATGTCATCTGCTAGTTGATCTTGAACATAAGGCGTACTGGGCACTGAAGAAGTTGAATCTTGATCCACAAGCTGCAGGAGAGAAAAGACTCCATCAACTCAATGAATTGGAGGAATTTCGCGTACAGGCTTATGAGAATGCCAGATTGTACAAAGAAAAGACCAAGAAATGGCATGATCAAAAAATAGTACACAGACAGTTGGAACCAAGGCATCAAGTGTTGTTGTATAATTCAAGGTTGAAACTTTTCCCTGGAAAGTTGAAATCAAGATGGTCAGGTCTATTTGTGATCACTCAGGTTTTTCCATATGGAGCTGTTGAGTTACTAGATCCCAACACCAACGAAACATTGATGGTTAACAGTCTGCGTGTCAAGCACTACTGGGGAGAATCATTTGAGCGACAAAAAGAAAGTTTCATACATTTAGATCCAGCCTAACGTTCGAGAAGTCACGTCTAGCTGACGATGTTAAACTTAGCGCTCGCAGGGAGGCAACCCATGCAATTTGTGTATATATTATGATTTGGTGTGATTTCATTTTGTGTGTTTAGTTTTCGCAGGTTAATTCATTTCAGGATGGAAGAAGTTCTCGTAAATCTTCACAAACAATTTCCTTCTCTCCGTCAAAAATCTCTGATGAAAGTTTACAAAGCTCGTTTGGAATTGATGAGACTATTAACGATCCATGGTGTTCCTAATGACATTCGTTGGGTAATCGAAGCACGGGTCCGATTAGCTGGTGAGTATTCTAATTCCTGTAATTCTTATTTGTCTGGTTTTGGAAGAAACACCTATGCGAAGAAACATAGAGCTAAGCAAATGGGTGTTTGTTACAAATGTGCACGCTGAAATTGCAATACTCGTTGTCGTTATTTAGGAATGATGTCTGATAATCGCGAAGATAAGATTAAATTCATTAAGGATGGCTTGAGTAAGGAGTCTTTAGATGAAATATCTTCAACTCTTGAGACACATCCCAATGGATATGTTCATATAGCCATCCGCAAATTACATACAGAAAGACAACAATTAAGTCTCGGGAATCTGACTCAAAAATACCTTATTTGCCAACTTATAAGAAAATTGGATGGGAAGCTTGTCCCTGATACATAGACGTCAATCAAGCCGCTACATTCCTTGTACATATTATATCTCTTTATCTTTTCCTAATAATTGTGATTTGTTTTGTTGTTTTCTTTTATTTTCTTTGACAGGATCCAGACCTTTTTGACTATCACGATTTATTTTACTGTAACTAATAATTATCATTTGGCAGGTACTAATGCTATTATTTTTCTCACCATTTTTAGGTGTTATAAATTCAACTCATCATTGTACTTTTGAAGACATCCAGAGTAAAACATGGAAGCCATTTCAAGAAGACGAGTTGAAAACATATGTGTGTTTTGCGGTACTAGTGTTGGTGTTAAGCCAGAATACGTAGAAGCAGCACAAGAATTGGGTCGAGTCTTAGCTGCAAAGAATATGCACTTAGTATATGGCGGAGGCAATCTTGGACTTATGGGGATCATTTCAAAAGCTGTACAGGAGGGAGGCAGTCACGTTTTGGGAATCATCCCAAAACCCTTGGCAGAAGCAAATCTTATTGGACCATCAAACGGAGAGGAACTAATCGTACTAGGTATGTCTGAACGATTGGTAGAAAAGATTAACTGTGCTGATGCTTTTATTGCTTTGCCAGGTGGCTTGGGTACATTGGAGGAAATTTTTACAGTGTTATCTCGGGCAAACTTGAACATACATCAGAAACTTCTTGGACTGTACAACGTTGATGGATTTTATGATTTTCTTTGTGTATTTCTTGATGATGCCCGGAGAAATGAGTTCGTGTCAAAACCTTTAAAAGAACTCATCTTCACTGCCAGAACTGCTCCGTATCTAATTGACCAAATCTTAGCCTATGAACCACAAATTGACCTTATCCTTTCAAAAATAAATTGGTCCGAGGACGATCGTGGTAAGAGGCATTGGATTAATCTGGATCCTAACCTTTAATTTTTCGTTTAGAATTTCAGTTAACCAGGTACTATCTTCTAAACTCTTCTTCTACTGTTTAAGATATTGGGGACAATGTCTCATTTAGGTTTGGGGGAGGGAATTAGTTGATCAGTATCTTGTTTTGAGTTGTGTGTTGTTTTTATTTTTAATCCAAATTTTTTCAAAAAATACAAAAATATTTGAAATTTGTTCAAAAATTATAAAAATATTTTGCGTTTTTGTGTTTTTATTTTGACTAAAAAGGTTAAATTGGTAAGAGATAGCTGTGTAAGGAGTTTCCACTCCTGAGACATATTTCAACCCATATCCGGAGCAAGTTAATTTTTGTTTATTTCTTTTTGAATTATTTAATTTATAAATTCTCCATAAAATTGACTAAAACGGATCTTCATATGCTTAGTTGGCAGGTATTGTCAACATGCATGGTAACTTACAGACATGAGCTATAATTGAAAAGTTTGTAATATTCAGTGCTCTAGTTTAATTGGAGGAATCATCTATGAAATTCATTGGAGTAAAAAAAAAACGTCTGAGATCCGAGTTATTAAGTCCGTAGGGGTGCTTTAACACTTAGTGCCCTAAAACCAACTGGTTTCGGAGTCATTGGCCCAAAGCTCGCTACATGGATCAAAGATGCTGCAAAAATATATATATCTAAAGTCTGAGTAATTAAGTCCGTAGGGGTGTCTTAACACCTGGTGCCCTAAAGCCAACTGGTTTGGGACCCACCGACCCAAAACTCGCTACATAGATGGATGATATTGTATATAAATAAAAAAAATCAAAGAAAAAATCAAAAAAATTATTCCATTGCTGCAAAAAGGTGTGAATTCTGATAAAACTTTAGGACAAAAATATTACTCTCTTATCAACTGCACTTGAGATTGTTGTGGGCAAAAATGAGTTGATTAATATTTTGTTGCCTGTGCATATGGAGAATGGTAAATATAGTCGGAGAATTTACTTATTCAGTAATTTAGAAAGAAAGAAAAGAACTAGCAACTGGGAGTAGAAGTTTCACCTGATTAGTCACCAACTTCTTTATTCTATTTTCTCTTGTTTTTTTTGCTTTTGTGTGCATTAGTTTCACTACCTTTTAAATTTTGTAAAATGTTTGTGGGTATCATTGCTGTAAACCCTCACGAGACTACAACTCGTCCACTAGGGACACCTAGGGGTTTAAAGGATTGTTGCATACGCTTAATGTAACCGTGATCCCTACGAAAGTGGGTTAGTTAAATTTTATTTTAAAGATGTTTATATTATTTTATTTTGTGTTTTGCTCGAGGACTAGCAAAATGTTAGGTTTGGGGGTGTGATGAGGGGTAAATGTATCACTATTTCCCACTCATTTGACCTAATATTTTGTATAGTTTCTTGAGTTTTGTGAATATTTTGATGTGTTTTGTGTTATTTGGTAGATAAATAATGTTTCAGGACATTCTAGAGGTTATTTGGGGCTAAAACAGTGAAAAAGAACACAAAAGGGCATTTTGGTAATTTGGTACGTCACGACGCATAAGGTGCGCCGCACCATGCTAACATGCATCGGGGACACTGGTCAGAATCTGAGAAGTTTTACTTTGCTAACGTGCGCCTGACTTTGCTAACGTTCGCCGTGCCACGTGTCAACATCACAATCAATCTGCTAACGTGCGCCATGCCATGTGTCATCATCATGTAGTGCCGACAATCGCCATCGCCACGTGTCGACACGTGTCATCCCGTGTGTCAGCCACATCATCATCTACGTCAGTAGAAGACCGAAACAACCTGCCATGTGTCAGCCACGTCATCATCAACTAATCACAGCGTGCCACGTGTCACAATCCTACGGTGCCGACAATCACATTGGCCACGTGTCGCCACGTCAGTGCCACATCATCGCCACGTCAGCTCAATTATTGACTCATTTATCTGAATTTCCACGTGGCATATAAGAATCTAAAATGGACCAATCATGTGTTGACACATCAGCGCGTCACGACGCAAGAATAAACGTGCCCGTTGCGACGCGCCGGGCTTATTGACGCCTATAACTAGAGCTCGAAATTTTAGTTTCAGATGTACCTTCCTCTCTGAATTCTCTGATGTAAATAGGGAGTTTTCTATCTAGTTTATTTTAATTTCAGTTTTGTAATTAATTTTAGTTACGTTCTGTAATAGTAATAGTTTTTTACTTTCTTTACTTTTATAGTTTTTACTATTCAACCATGAGGAGATAACTTCCCCCTGCTAGGGTGAAAGGTAATTCTTTTACTATTGCTATTTAGATTAATCTCCCTTAATTATAATATATTCACTATTTAAAATTTGACTTAATGAGGATACCGCTATATTGGCCGGTTGGTAATCATTTATAAACTGGTTTTAATCTGACTAAGCAAGGATACCGCCAGATTTGTCGGTTGGTAATTAAAATTTCTTACCGCCTATATGGAATGTTTATGGACAAATTTTGATACCGCCTAAATGGCTGGTCAGATTTAATTTGACTTAATCAGACCGCCTATATGGCGAGTTGGTAATATCATCACAAGTTAATATATTAGATTAAGGGAGATATCTAAATTAGTACTAGTAAAAGTAGATCATTTTACCTTAGCATTTTATTTTATTGTAATTTTACTTTTCAGTATTTATTTTGCATTTACTTTTCAGCATTGTAATTTATCTCTTTTATTTATTAAGTTTTTACTTGCCCTAGTTATGTGTCGTAACTAAGTTAGTTATTTGGGGTTGGGATGACTTCTAATATCACTGGTTTATAAGAGGTTATTTTATAGTTTGTGTAATTTAAAGGTTTACTTATTAAGTCTTAATCTTAATGCGTCTTGTTAATTTTCCACTAATAAGATTGATCTGGTAAATCTAAAATAAACTTGACAAAAGAATTTTAGGTTTCAGCCTTAAACTTAATATCTCACGATCTTCCTTGAAGATAACTCTTTAATAGATTTCCTTACAGGATAGACATATACCTGTCGGGCGGGGGTAACCTTTATTGGAACTTAATCTTAATGAATCCAGGTAATTTGGTTGACATAGAAATATGGTTCAATTGGGTTATACTGGGTATTTGCGTCTGACTATCGACAGAGGCTTTCACATAATTTAGTGTTCAAGGTTAGTAAACCGATACATTACACAAAAATGAAATAACCACTTCATCTTTTAAAAGATATTGGAAAGATTCACAACCCTAGATAGTTTCCTAATATTGAATTTTCTTTAACATACTTTCGTGCAATTTTATTTACTTGTTTTTAAATTCAAAATCATCACCATTTCAAATCAGTCAATCAACCTATTAGATACTAGTAATCCTTTGACCTAATAAACTTAATAGATTAGGTATTAAGTCCTCGTGGGATCGATACTTTTTATACTACTTGAACGATACGTGCGCTTGCATTATACCCGTGTGATTACGCACCGGTCACTTTGGAAGAGACATAAATTTAGTGCTCAATCCGTTATGCTTGCTGCATTGACTCATTAATTTCATCGTCAGAACTAAGGATTAGATCATTATACCATGATGTTAAAATTAAAGGATCTTCATAGATCTAACCTTAAATCTTAGAAGTACGAATTGCAAAAGAAGCTCTTACGCTCGCGTATGTCAGAGGGTACATCTGTCGAGCAATAGGTGTCGCAGATGATTTCTGACATCGAACAGCTAGGTTAGCTGGGCATTACCTATGAGGCCGGGACTTCCATAGATTTGATCTTACAGTCTCTGCCCGAATGCTGGGGCGGGTTCATCATGAACCAATAGAAAACTCTTGAAGAGTTAATGGCTATGCTCAAGAAGGCAGAGCCAGAGCTTCTAAAAGGAAAGAAGCGCAATGCGCAATTTACTTCGACATCCCAGAAGGCCGAAGGCTTTTGGGGTGTGAAGAAAAGGGCAAGGCTATATCGTCACAGTCTTCTGGGAAGACAAATGACAGATCCCAAGATGTCTACCTAAGATGTGGCAAACAGGGTCACTGGAAGCGTGATTGCCGTATGGACAAGGCGACGGCAGACATGAAGGAAGTGAAGGTGGGGCAAGGCTCCGGCTTCAGGTATGTTTGTTATAAACGTGTCTACTACTGGTTTTAAAAATTAGATTTTTTGATACTAAAGGTGGTACATACGTATGTACTGATGTACGAGATCTGCTGATTACCAGGAGACTGGCTTCAGATGAGATCGACCTACGAGTCGAAAACAGGACGAGAGTCGCTGTTTTGGCCATAGGAACCTAAGTTTTGGAACTACCCTTTGGGCATGTACTTAAATTAGGAGACTGTTATAATGTACCTAGTTTGACTAAGAACATTATCTCTGTATCTAGTTTAACCCGTTGGGGTATACCTTTATGTTCCAGAACACTCGGTGTTTTGTTTATAAAGATGATATTGAGATATACACATTAGATGTGAATAACCGTCTTTATATTTTGAATATAAATGAATCTCAAACATATAATATGACAAACAAAAGCTCAAACTGGATAAATCTGTTGAGACTTAAAAGTGGCATTGTTGTCTGGGACACATTAACACGACTCGTATATCCACACTTTCAAAGAGTGGATACTAGGATGAATTTGATCCGAATTCAAATGATGTATGTGAATCTTGTTTATTAGGCAAAGTGCCTAAAACACCTTTTAATGGTAAAGGTGTAAATGCCGCTAATCTGTTAGCCCTCGTTCATAGTGACGTAAGTGGGCCCATGTCTAGCTAGGCTAGAGGTGGATATGAATACTTCGTAACCTTTACGGATGTGGCATCGCGTTATGGTCATGTGTATCTTATGAAACCCAAGTCGGAAACTTTTGAGAAATTGAAAGAATTTCGACATGAATTAAGAAAACAGACTAGTAAAAGTGTTAAAACATTATGGTTGGACCATGGTGGTTAATACTTAAACATATGGGTTTCACGATTACTTGAAAGTGTATGGTATTCTTTCACAGTGGACTCCTCCCGGAACACCTCAGTTGGACAGTGTGACCGAACAGAGAAATCAAACTTAGTTGGACATGGTAAGGTTAATGATGAGTCGCTATAAGCTACCAATTTCCTTCTGAGGATACGAATTAAACAATGCAATACTTATTTTGAATAATATTCCATGAAAATCTGTTAGACAGACTTCATATTTGATATGAACAGGAAAGAAAACGGGTTTCTCATTCCAGAAGATTTGGGAATGCTGGGCATATGTTTGGATGGTACCAAACCAGAACCCAAATCGGATAAGTGCCTATTTGTAGGTCATCGTAGGGAAACCAAAGTATAGTACTTATAAAACCTATAAAAGAACAATGTATTTGTTGCACTCCATTGTGTTTTCCTAAGAGGAACTCCTAAATGCAGTGGAAAGTGGGAGGAAAGTAAAACTCGATAAAAATTGGAGTAATACTGTTCCTGGCATCGAGTCCCTTACGGAACATGAACAGTTCATCAGGGATGAAACTATACCACAATCTTCGAATACACAAGAACCACGTATGTCGGAGAGAGTCAGAAAACAACCTAGGAAGTTGGACCGACTACATATGAGGAAACGATACAAGGTATCGGCTCATTTTATGGCAAAGTGCCATGAAGTCCGAAATGGATTCCATGTATACGAACCATGTTTGGATACTGGTTGATGCACCAGAAGGTGTTGAACCTATTGGTTGCAAATGGGTCTTCAAGGAAGACAAACATGGATGGCAACATACAAATGTACGCAACTAGGCTTGTACAGAAAGGGTATAGTCAACGACATAGTGTTAACTACGATGAAACTTTTTCACCTGTTGCCATGGTTAAATCCATTCGGATAATGTTTTATATTACTGCATATTTCGTTTATGAAATATGGCATCTGAACGCCAAAACCGCTTTCCTTAACGAAAACCTTTTGGAGGATGTTTTTATGCAACATCCTGACGGTTTTGTCGTGCCAAAAATGTGCAAACAAGGCTTGCAAGTTAAAATGATCCACTTATGGATTGAAGCAAGCATTGCATTCTTGGAACCAGCATTTTGATGTAATCATAATGGTATGTGATTTAATTCAAAATGAAAATGATTCTTGTGTATATAAGAGGGTTAGTGGGAGCTCACTGACATTCATTGTCCTTATGTTAATGATGTATTACTTCTTAGCAATAACATTCCCATGCTATAATCAGTGAAAGCTTGGCCTTCATAAAATTGTCCATGAAAAACCTGGGAGAAGCAGACTTTATTCTGGGAATAAAGATCTACTGGGAAATATCTAGAAAACTGCTGACACTCTCCCAAAGTTCGTACGTTTTGATATGTACGCAACCTGATGTCTCATATACTTTGAGCATTTGCAGTCACAATCAGTCCCATCTAGGTGATGGTCACTAGATTGAGTAAAGAACATCCTTGAGTATCTTAGATGAACTAAGGATGCTTTCTCAGAATATGGGAAATGATAACTTGAGGTGATTGGGTTCACCGCTACAAGTTTCCAAACTGAGAAAGACAACTGTAAGTCACAATAAGGGTACATATTTTGTTTGAATAACGAAACAGTTAGCTGGAAATCTTCCAAGCAAGATACTGTTACCATTTAAATAACAAAGAGCGGAACATTGCTATAGCTGAGGATGCAAAAGAAGCATTTTGGATCTATATAATCCTAATTGGATTAGGAGTAGTTCTGTTAGCAGCTGAGCTAGGGAACCGTGGTCTCATCAACGATCCAAGTATGTACTTCAACTGATTCATCTGATTCGTGAGATCATACATCATGGCGATGTAATGATCGAATAAACCGCATCAGATAATAACCTTGGAAATCTGCTGATGAAAGCTATTTCTCAGCAGAAGTTTGAGCGACCCGTACATAGTTCAGGTGTTGGACACTTGAGTGATTAGCTATAGGCCAAGTGGGAGATTGTTGGATAATTATGACCCATAGCATCAATATTTTGTAGAGAACATAGTGTTCTTGTACAAAATTAACTATGTGACAAAAGAAATTGCTCTTTTATCATTTGTAATTGGATTACCTGGATATATAAATGATAAAAGTCCATATGATTAGTACCAGATTAATAAGATATGAGACAATATTAATCCAGAAAGATTTAATCATTAAATATCCCTAGTCCTAGTATTATCGAGACTGGACATCGATAATGCGGAATAGGCTAGTATTACATTTGTGCGTGTTATGGAAGCGTAACGACATAGTTCTCATATATTTGGGTATTGGATACTCATGCAAGTGTAATAGGAGGTTCTGTTTACCGATGGTATGGAAACAACTTTGCTCTGGATAGACCCATCGGAATCCCATTGGTAGTATGACTATGTGTCTATGGGAATCCGAATCAGGGTAGGTGTATATGGTCTTAACTTGAGACTTGCTACTTGTGACAATCAGTATACTTTAGTTTTGTTCGTCCGGGGCTTTAACAGGTTCTATGTACCTCTCTTCTGGGTATACTGAGAATCGTAGTGTATTGGGTGTGATGTCAAGATGGAAGTATCACTTCAGTCATATGGAGATGATGATCACGCTGGGATACAAAACTGATACTCTATAGTGATATAGCCATCGGGAAAGTATGACTAGGTCATGACTTTCCGATAATAAAGAGACTAGTTGCTGGTGATCCGATATATGCTTCGTACGGGGCATACACAACTCCAGCCCCAGGCCAAACATGTGACATCCGATACTGGATCGTAATACGCAATACTATTTATACTACACCTGATACAGATTATATATATTCCTTAAAGAATATTTCTGGAGAATTAGGTAGACACGGTGCTTTGCTAGAAGGCAACCATGTCTTGTAAATTGGTAAGAACGTGGTACGAGGTACGCACGTGTTCGGATAGTCTGATGACCGTATTCACTGCCAACATATCCATGGACCTCTTGGGTCGCTTCCCAAACATTCACCGATGACATTTGACTCGAACAGAAATAATCTGGGATTAATTATGAGAGAGATAAAATTAATCTATGATTAATTACGGTAAGAATTAATCTGTGATTAATTCAACTAGAAGAGAGAGAACATGATTAATTTGGAATTAATCGGTAAAAATAAATTTAATAGTTAAATTGGATTTTTGTATTTAATTTATTTAATTGGGCTAAAATAATATATTGGGTATATTAAATGAAATTAGATTTCAAAGCGGAATTAAAATTGGATTTTAATTCGGGCGAATGAATTAATTTAGAATTAATTCGCAAGCGACTTTCGTAATAATTTTGTTAGGCATTATTATTTATTTAAATTAGATTTAATAATGTCGCAATGGCAAATTTGTTTATTTGGATTTAAACAAACCCAAGCCTGAGAGAACTTGTGTATTGGATTAGCCGTCTTAAATTCGGAATTTAAAAGTGGTGGGACTCACTTCACTTACATCAAATTTGGACATTTTATGGAAGTGGTTAGGCTTATTTCATGGATTTGATTTATTGAAAGAAAGCTTGGCTTTACTTGTAATTTACACAAAC
Source organism: Zanthoxylum bungeanum (assembly GCA_019454045.1). Taxonomy (NCBI): domain Eukaryota; kingdom Viridiplantae; phylum Streptophyta; class Magnoliopsida; order Sapindales; family Rutaceae; genus Zanthoxylum; species Zanthoxylum bungeanum. The sequence continues at coordinate 368,920 of SKCR01040992.1, forward strand.
CAATTCCAACACTCAACTCAAGTATAAATTAATTTGGTCAACTTTGGAAGTGTAGAATTCACTATTCACAGCAGCAAAAATTTATCTCTTCTTCCTCCTTGAGGCCGTGAGCTTCATCACTCTCCTATGGATTTTTGTTAAATTCAAGCATGCTAGCACATTAAGGAGTCAATTGAAGGTGATAGGGAGACTCACCTAAGTGTTGGAAACACTACAAGAAGGCTTGGAGCTTCCATCATCCAAGAAAATGTTTTGAACTCAACCAATCAATGTAAGTCTTCCGCAACTTATTTTTTATTTTATTCACACACGAATCACGCTTAGAGATCCCGTGGCATGTCTAGGACACTAACACCTTAGGCATGAGATACAAAACCTCATTGATGCTAATAAAATACCCGACCAATAAAAAGAACAACCCAACACACACAAAAACCCTTTACCCAACTACCACTCCGTTCCACCACCCACCTACATGATCAAACTCCGGCCTACCCGAAAACTTTGTCCTCCGAACTCTCAACCACTCAGCTTCCTGTATGGGGACATGAGACAATAGTATTGAATATGAAAAAGAGCAGGGGATAGATTCCTGGGAAAACTTCTTGAGCAGTGACAAAGGGAAGGATGAATAGAAAGAAGAAATATTGCATTTCGAGAATCTGACGCTCGAAGAAAGCAAGAAGACTGAAGGAGACAAGGCTGCAGATGGCGAAGATATTTATTTTTGTAATCCTGCATTTATTAATCATAAAGACGTTGTTTTGCTTACTTGCTCAAGTCTTTTTAGTTTGCATCATAACATGCATGACATGAGCGTATTTGACATTAACTCAACAAAGACATTTAATCTAGGTACATGTGAAAACCCCCAAGGTAATTTCAATTGCAAATGAGAAGCGGAATAAAATTGACAGAATGAAATTGTAAGTAGGCCCAGGGGGCGACCAAAGACATTTATAGGTGAAGGGCACCAAAGAGCACAAGGAAGGCCTAACCCATCAGAATAGGAAATGCATCCATGCATACATGCATACAAATCATATACACACAATTATTGTTTTGTGTTTGCAGGCTTTGAAGAAAAGGAAGAGCGGCAAGGGATGGTACTCCGAGAATAGAGAACAACCTCGGGGATGAGGACGAACAACTCCTCGAGAATTAGGGCGGATCAGGGGGCGAAATGTCTCACCATATCATCAACAGCTTCGGGAATGAATCACTGGGTTGAGGACTACATTATCATCAGTTCAAGAAAGAATCCTAGAGGTCGAAACACCACATCATCAAAAAAAAAAAAAAAACTCCCCAGTGGATCGAAGAGCAAAGAAGACCAAAGCAACACCAACTCAACAAGGAGCGGTTCAGAAATGAACCATCTCACATCAATAATGATTCGAAAATGAACAATCTCTTATTAGTAAAAGTTTGGAAATGAACCAACTCTCATCAGTAACGGTTCAGAAATAAACCATCCCTCATCAGTAACGGTTCGGAAATGAACCATCTCTCATCAGTAACGGTTCGGAAATGAACAATCTCTCATTAGTAATGGTTCGGAAATGACCATCCCTCATCAGTAATGGTTCAGAAATGTACCATCTCTCATCAGTAACGGTTCGGAAATGAACCATCTCTCATCAGTAACTGTTCAGAAATGAACTACCTCCCATCAATAACGGTTCAGAAATGAACAATCTCACATCAGTAACGGTTCGGAAATGAACCATCCTACATCAGTAACGGTTGGGAAATAAACTATCATCTCACATCAGTAACGGTTGGGAAATGAACCATCATCTCTCATTAGTAACGGTTCGGAAATGAACCATCTCTCATCATTAACGGTTCGGAAATGAACTACCTCCCATCAGTAACGGTTCAGAAATGAACCATCTCACATCAGTAACGGTTCGGAAATGAACCATCCCACATCAGTAACGGTTCGGAAATGAACCATCATCTTTCATTAGTAACGGTTCGGAAATGAACCATCATCTCACATTAGTAACGGTTCGGAAATGAACCATCATCTCACATCAGCTCAGTTCGGTAATGAATCCTAGAGATCCCATCATCTTGCAGGGATGAACCTTAGGGGTCGCAGCACCTCGTCACCAAATCAACTCAGTTCGAAGCATCTCCCAAAAGAACAGGTAAGTCCGGCAACAGCCGATGAACTAAGTAAGTAAAAATGCATCCATAACTTTGATAAGGTTGTCACTGTCACACACTGCACAAGCCCCATCAAAATGGGGGTGACTTTAGGTACAACATTTTTGCATAGAGCCCAATGATAAGACTCGTATGGAGGCACTACCTGGTAAGTTGCGGAAGTCACGAGAAACGAATGCTTGAAGGTAAAACTCTAAAATTAATATCTCGTCAGATTTAAACTCACTAGTGAGCCTCTAGTTCGCTTATTCGATTCATATTTTAAACATTAGCCTCGGCCCAAAATCCCCGCAACCCATGAAAGCCCATTTATCCTCACTACACACACCCAAGGCCCACACAAAGCCCATGAAACCCACTCGGCCCAAAGCCTTCCCAAATAAAATAACTTCATTCAAAACACATGTCAAACTCCATCAAATCACCTTCCAATTTAAAAATATTGTGAATCCAATCCCCACCAAAATTACAAAAATTATTTCCCTAAATAATTTAATAAAATACATCCCATATTTGTATGATTTATTTCCTTACTTAGGAGACCTATTGTCATTATAAAAAGCAAGAACAATGAAAACCCTAAGGCTCTCTTCTCCGCTCTTTCTCGCCTCTCTCACTTTTTATTTTCTCCTCTCTCTCCTTGAACACTCTCACGAAAAATCAAAGAAGAAAAACCCTAATAGCTCTCTTGGCTCTCTCTCCTCTCTCTTTTTCCTCACATTCACACGGTAACTTAAAAGCAACAAAAAAAACCCTAGACAGCTCTCTTCTCTCTCATTCTCTCCATCAACCGACTAAACAAACAACAACACACAAGTTTTCCACCCAATCCCCACTAACAGCAACAAAATCCAGCCCTTCACTGACCAACTCTGAACGTGAAGAAAGCCAAAACACGTGAAGCAACCCACCAAAACTGAATAAGAGACACACGGAAACAAACTTCTAAAACAAACACACGTCCCCTCTCTTTCATTGAACACACACACACATACACATCCTCTCTTTCTCATTGAACTCATTCAACACACACGTCTCCTCTTCCTCTCAAACACACACACCGTGGACAAGCCAAAACAAAACGCAAACAACAAGATAACCCCACAAACCGACACACATGAATAACCAAAACAAGAACCACCCAAATCTTGACACAACATCAAACAACAAACAAACTGTCCCCAAACTCACCAAATCAACGTGAATAAATAGCCATCAAACAGCCACCAAACAAACGACAATAACACTAAAACAAAGCCCATAACTGAAACACACAATAACAAATAAACCTTCAACCAGCAGCCCCTGACCGTGAACAACGAACAGCCAAAAAAATCCCTCAAACCACCACAAAACCGTGAGTCTGACCACCAAAAATAGTACCAAAAACCAGCACCTCAAAACCGAAACAGAACCCTGAAAACAGCAGCAAAAAATAGAGAAAATGGCAGCCCAAAATAGTGAAAAAGTGAGCAGAAATGGTGAATCAGTGAACCAGAAAAATAATGAAGCTCTAATCCTTCCGGCAACGACAAAACGCACTTCTAAGAGGCGACTTAAAAGGTAAGACCTGCGTGCCCTCTCTTTAATATTCATTTTGCTATCCCGGACACGACATGGTTGGTTGGACGTGAAATATGTCCAACCGAGCATGCGAGATCCCACACTCAAATCGGCCAAGTCCCTTGATTACATTTGATTTCTCTAATATTTTGTTATTAATATTTTTTTATGTTTATTTACTGTCATGATTTATCTTTACTTTTTACTCCGCATTTACTTTGTTATTCATTGTTGCTATTTATCTTTTCTATTTAGTTATTTGCATTTATCATTATTATTCGTCTCGCTTTCACTTTGTTCATGTTCGGTTTTATTATTTCGCATCAACTTTCATGACTACTTACATTGGATTAAAGGGCACCCCTTTGTGGGAAATGCCTGAGGGCACCATTTACCATATTTATTTTATAGTCCTGGACGCTGCATACTTGGTTAGATGTGAAATATGTCCAACCGGGCATGCGAGATCCCACACTAAATTCTGCCAAGTCTCTTGGTCACATCTCATTTCTTTTATTTTGCTATTTATTTTTCTTTTGATGTTCCATTATTTATTTTCATTTGTCTTTTGTTCACGTTCGGCTATACTACTTCGCATCCATTTTCATGACTTACATTGGATTAAAGGTCACCCCTTTGTGGGAAATACCTGAGGGCACCCTTTACCATATTTATTTTGTAGTCCTGGACGCTGCATGCTTGGTTAGACGTGAAATTTATCCAACCGGGCATGCGAGATCCCACACTAAAATCGGCCAAGTCTCTTGGTCGCATCTCCTTTCTTTTATTTCGTTATTTATTTTTCTTTTGATGTTCCGTTATTTATTTATGCCATTTTTCCTTTTATGTATTCATCTCTCTTTATTATTCCGCTCTGTGCCTACACTTCCATAATATGCACAATTGCAATACTAGTCTATTCTGCATTATCGATGTCTAGTCTCGATAGTACTACGATTACAGATATTTAATGATTAAACCGTTCGTGGATTAATACTGTTTCATATCTTATTAATTCGATTTAACAATATGGACTTTTATCATTAATAATCCAATTAATCCAATTCCATAATGATAAAATAACAATTTCCTTTTGTCACATAGTTAATTTGTACAAAAACACAATATTTATTACAAATAGTGATGCTATAAGTCATAATTGTCCAACAATCTCCCACTTGGCTCATAGCCAATCACTCAAGTATCTAACACCTAAACTATATACATGTCGCTCAAACTTTTGCTGAGATATAGGTTTCGTCAGCGGATCTACAATGTTGTCATCTCAAGCGATCTTTTCGATCTTCACATCGCCACAATGTATGATCTCCCGAATCAGATGAAACCGTCGAAATACATGCTTAGATCGTTGATGAGACTGTGATATAACCCTGTTATTGTCACAATACAAAGGTATGGGCTCAGCTGCTAACGGAACTACTCCTAATCCAATTAGGAATTTACAAATCCAAACTGTTTCCTTTGCTGCCTCAGCTGCAGAAATATATTATACTTCTGCTGTTGAATCGGCAACAGTCTCTTGCTTGGATGATTTCCAGCTCACTACTCCGTTGTTCAAACAAAAAATTTACCCAGATTACAACTTACAGTCGTCTTTATCGGTTTAGAAACTTGCATCGACGTACTTAGTCGCATCAAGTTCTCCTTCCCATAGACTAAGAAAGCATCTTTAGTTTGTCTAAGATACTTAAGGATGTTCTTTACAGCAATCCAATGACCATCTCCTGGATCGGTCTGATAGTGACTGCACATGCTCAAAGCATATGAGACATCAGGTCACGTACATATCATGTCATACATGATCGATCCGACTGCGGAAGCATACAGGATCCGACTCATTGCATCTCTCTCATCTTTCATTTTAGGACACATGTCCTTAGATAGAGAGACGTCATGTGACACCGGAAACAGCCCTCTCTTGGACTGATCGATGTTGAATCTCTTCAACACTTTGTCAATGTACGAGCTCTGGGAGAGTGCGAGCAGCTTTCTAGATCTATCATGGAGATCGCGGGATATACTGTCGTATATCCCTCTCTCACTCACTATTTTAAAATTAAGGTTTCTATCTATAAAATATCTAATATTTTATTTTAATTTCTAGTGTGAATAAACTTATGGCGGCTAAAACATAATTTAATTTACACTAGTTCACCATTAGTGACCTAACAATTTTAACTCTTAAAATTGGTCTCACTAATGTCTATTAGTCTTTACTAATTATTTTACTCTATTAAACTAATTTAATATGAGAGCAATATAAGTGACTTATCATATTTTAACTCTTAAAATACTAGACACTAATAAGTTTAAATTTATGGAATTCTAAAATGGTCAAAAATTTAATTAAACATTTTAATAAATCTTAGTGCGTTATAAAATCCAATAGTACGCGGAATTGTATCCCGAGTGCAGACCATAATACCGTCCATTCAGATTCGACTATGGAATTTATATCCAGGTTTCCATCTTATATACCAATGGAATTTATTATGCACCAATTAAGCCCAATATATTAGAATTCAAATTTTAAACCATAAATCTAATTAATCAATTAATTGATTTTCATGCATATCATATTCTAATTTAAACACTTTAAATTACATAAAATCATATTTTTATGTCTATAATGATAATGCATTTAAAACATGTTATGGCATGTAAAATGCAAGAGTGGGCACCCAAAGCTATATGATATGTTATTCAAACAATTCGAAATAAACATAAATATAACATAAAAAAATATTTTGCATTGACCGGGGTCTTATTTTTCCAATACTAATCTAATTAGTACATAAGATTCACCAAGGCATCCATTGGTCTTCAAATCCCGCTTCAAAGTGGTGTTGGCTCATTTTTATGACTTCGGTGCTCCAAATTACAAAAATTATAATTTTACATTAAAAATTAAAATTACAACAAATGTAAACAATGGCCTTATGGCCTTACATCCCAAAAACAAAACCAACTACAAAAATAAGAGCCAGAAAAATTTACGACCAATGCAAAATCCATTCATCACATGAAATAACAAAAACATTCATCATATGAATATTATATTTATAACTCATATACATATATTAAGAACAGAAACTTTAAATGAAAAAGAGAAGGGTTAAGAACACTTTTCAACCTCGCTCTGATACCAATTGTAAGGAACCTATGACACCACTTATCTCCACATTGGTATGATATTTTCCACTTTGGGCCTAAGCCCTCATGGATTTGCACTTGGGCTATACCCAAAAGGCCTCATACCAATGAAGATACATGTCCATCCTTATATGCCTATGATCTTCCCCATTTCTAACCAATGTGGGACTTTGGGACTTTGTTTGCACACCAACAATACTATGTATACTATGCCTGACATAGATCTTATATTCCTTTAAAGAATATTTCTGGAGAAATGGGTAGACACGGTGCTTTGCTAGAAGCCAACCATGTCTTGTAAATCGGTAAGTATGTGGTACCGGGTACGCACGTATTCAGATAGTCCGATGACTGTATTTACTGCCAACATATCCAGGGATCTCTTGGGTCGTATCCCAAAGATTCACTGATGATATTTAACTCGAACAATATTAATCTGGGATTAATTATGAGAGAGAGAAAATTAATCTTGGATCATTTACGGCAAGAATTAATCTGGGATTAATTATCAGGGAAAGAATTAATCTGGGATTAATTGCGTCAAGAATTTATCTGGGATTAAATTCGTCGAGAGGAGAGAACGCGATTAATTTGGAATTAATCGGTAAAATAAATTTAATAGTTAAATTAGATTTTACTATTTAATTTATTGGGCTACAATAATATATTAGATATATTAAATGAAATAAGATTTCAACGCGGAATTAAATTGGATTTTAAATTCTAGCGAACGAATTATTTGGAATTAATTTGTAAGTACTTTAATAATAATTTTACGAGGCATAATTATTTAAATTAATTTAGATTTAATTACGTCGCAATGGAAAATTCATTTAGTCGGATTAAACGAACTGGACCCAAATTGTGTTTTGTACGCCAACAAAATTTTGAATTAATTGAGTGGGACCCACCACTCACATCACTTGTAAACTTGTGATGTAAGTGGTTGGCAATTAAGATTATGGATTTGATACACCTACCAAGTCCAAATACATAACACAATTTAATGAATTTCTTAAAACATATTCATTGCTCTCTGTCTCCGTGGGAAAAAAGCCACTGCTTCTCTTTTTGGCCAAAAAGATTTTGACTTCTTTTATATAGCCACTGACTTTTGCTTTTTGGCCTAAGAAGAAAGAAAAGGAAATTGTTATGTTTTCTTTGAAAAACCGTAAAGAACAAAAGCCATTTGGCTTCTTTTAAAGTCATTTTGGCTTTTTGCTTTGGAAGTAAATGGCCTAATGAAAGAAAGAGAAAAGTCCTCTCTGACTTCTCCTTAATGGCCGAATGAAAGAAAAGAAATGGAAATTGGCTTTCACTTTGGAAGAAAGGCCGAATGGCCTCTGATTTTTCTTTCTTTGACCGAATGGCCTAGTTACCATAAGGGTCAGTTGCTCCCCTCTCTCTTTTGGGCAAATTTTTTTCTCATTGGGAGTTATAATTTGTACCATTTTTGTTCTTGCTAGCACATATGGGAGTCAATTGAAGGTAATAGGGATACTCACCCATGAGCTTGGAAGCTTCAATATCCATGAAAGTTTTGAAAGTCAAATTCGATCAATGTAAGTATTCCGCAACTTTCTTGATTAATTCACAAAATAATCACGCTTAGAGATCATGTGGCATGTCTAGGACACTAACAATGGTATCAGAGCGAGATCTAAGCTTGATTTAATTTATAGGGTTTATGGACATTAATTTGGGATTTTTGGCTTGGAGTTTGATTTTGCCTAAATTGATAGTTGGGATATGTATATATGATGTTCAATTGGATTTGTGCATTTTTGGAATTGTGTAAAATTGATTACATTAATTTTCCCTAATTCCTACCCATTGGCCGAGAATTACCCTAGGAAGCTCATGGATAATTTTTTGAATTAGAAAATTGGATATGTTGATTCACAAGAAATTGAATGTTAATTGTTGATTTAATTAGATTGAAATCAAAATTTGATGTTAATTTCATGTATTGCCGTGGTGTGAAGCATGTTGGAATGGATTCATTGTTCTTTAATTTGTGTTAGACATGAATTAGATGTTAAGCATGATTAATTAGATTAATTAGTGTTTTGGAAATACTAGATTAATTAATTAATTATGTTAATTACACTTCAATTGAATTAATGTGTAATTTGAAATGATATATTAATTTAATTTGTTATAATTGTGCTAATGGGCTTAGTTTGGCCAAATTTTAGTCTTGGATTATATTTGGGCCTAAACCATTTCCATAAATTCCAAAATATTACTATTGGGGACTTTAATAATTTAATTAGGCCTAATGGGCCAAAATTGATTCTATGGCATAGGGTGATTCCTATTGGGCCTAGGTATTATGGGTTAGATCCATTTTGGCCAAAAGCCCAAGCCTAAAGAATTAATTAAAAGTACATTGGACTTTAATTGAATAATATTGGATACTAATTGGGCCTTTGAGACCCACTAAGATTGGATTTGCAACCCAAGTCTTTAAGGCACATAAAAGTGTAATTATTTAATTTGGAATTAAATATGAATTAGTATTGGATACAATTTAAATTGAATTTAAAATTTTAGTTCGATAAAATTCAAGAATACGTACTTTGAGTATTTATTCTTAAACGAGTTTGACTCGAGCAAATCAAATCGTTGTATGAACATTGGATGGTCATTAATTCAAAAATTAATTAATTGGATTAGATTGATTGAATAACATGCTTTGTGTGAATACTTGGATGTATTATATCAATAATGTATATCAGATGGATATTAGAAGAGGGATGGTAATTTTTGGAAATTATTGTAATAAATTTAGAATTTATTAAATTGGACCTACGTGTCCAGCCTATTATCTCCTTATCTAATTGTATTTCTCTTCTCACCAATTCCCCTCAATGTAAATGAGGTTTCTTTAGAAGTATTATGTAATTGGGTAGAAGTAAGAATAGTGCTAGCTGGAGAGAAGAAATGGAGAGATTTGTTCTAGAAACAATTTGTATCGTATATCCATCCGCATATCATTATTAATTTTATTCCGCGCCTTATTATGCTTTTAGAATGCATGCTTAAGGGTGTATAATGAGACCTAATTAAAGATAATAAATTGGTTGCCAAATCGTGACAAAAACCCTCATTTTATATTAAGCGTTATTCCTTCCATTGAGTGATCCTCTATCAAGATCCATGATTGGCATTGGTTTATTGGCCAAAGTCAATACCTTTGTCCATCGCGGATGTGTTTGAATCACGAAAGCTTTGTTCCATATCGTACGTCTTGGGCAAGTTGTGGTTTGTTGGCCAAAGTCAAGGTCACTTCTTGTTCATCGACCTCGATTACGAAGCTTTCCCACTGTCAATGGGTCACGCTTAACTTGTTTCATTAAGATTGTTAAGCCCAAGCCAAGGCTTAGTTGATTCAGTGGAAAAAGGTTAGGGAATTTGTTGGATATATTGGCATAAATTGTATATATGTTTCGGACTTGGAGGTCCACCTACTAGATCTAGGAATTGGAAGGGATCCGATTGATCGTCGAGATTTACCTAGTTAAGTTTCATATAACTTGTTAGCCAAAGACAAGGCTGTGTGTTATTTAACGGGATCCTAGCCCACTAGGAAACTAGGTTTCCCGAGTACTCCACAGAGGGTTAGAGGCTCACCGAAAAATAGTGGGAGGCAAGTATTAAATTTGCAATTTCGTTTAAATACTTTCCAATACGCGCTCATTTCATTTTTCATCATTAATTATTAATAAATATATTAGTTGGACTAATATTCAATTGTTGTTTAAATTTAACAGTTGGACTGTATTCAAACTACTTCATTTGTAGTTGGTTATATAATTGGATTATAGTAATCAATATATTTGAATGTAACCGATCATTTATAGTTGGTTATATAGTTGCACTATAGTACCCGAAATCGTTGATTAGATAGTTAGACTATTGCAATCAAGATGGCTGAAATATTAGCATTTAGAACATAATCCTGGGTGAAAATGTATTTAAATGGCTCTAATTTTCAGATTGGGAATAGAACTTCAAGATAGTTCTGGGAGCTGAGAAGTTATTCTATTTGATAGAGAAACCTTTCGGTCCTGAACCCGAAATTGAGCGAATAGTAGAGTAAGAGTTTGGGAAGACTCATTGGGATGATAACTTTAGTGTTCAATCCGTTATGCACAGCCAAAACCTCTTAAAATGACATATCCCAAGTTGCTTGCCTAAACTGTGGCAAACGAGGTCACTAGAAGTGTGACTACCGTATGGACAAGGCAGACATGAAGGAAGTGAAGGCATGACAAGGTTCCGACTTCAAGAATGTTTGTTATAAACATGTTCACTACTGGTTTTAAAATTGGATTTTGATACTAGATGTAGTACATGAATATATGTACTGATGTGCAGCATCTGCTGATGAGCAGGATACTGGCTTTAGATAAGATCGACCAATGAGTCGGAAACAGGACATGAGTAATTGTTTTGGCCATACTGCCATTGGGGTATGTACTCAAAATTAGGAGACTGTTATAATGTATCTAGTTTGACTAGGAACATTATCTCTATATCTAGTTTAACCCGTTGCGGGTATACCTTTGTATTCCATAACACAAGGTGTTTTGTTTATAAAGATGATATTGAGATATACACATTAGATAACAGAATTTATATTTTGAATATAAATGAATCTCAAACATATAACATGACAAACAAATAGCTCAAATTGAGTAATTCCAATGAAACTTATTATTGGCATTATTGTTTGGGACACATTAACAAGACTCATATATCCACACTTTCGAAGAGTGGATACTAGGACGGATTTGATTCTAATCCAAATGAAGTCTACGAATCTAGTTTATTAGGCAATGTGCCTAAAACACATTTTACTTGGTAAAAGTAAAAGTGCCACCGATCTGTTAGCCCTCGTTCATAGTAACGTAAGTGGGCTCATATCTAGCTAGGCTAGAGGTGGATATGAATACTTCGTAACCTTTACGGATGTGGCATCACGTTATGGTTATGTGTATCTTATGAAACACAAGAGTCATAAACTTTTGATTAATTCAAAGAATTTTCGACAAGAAACATAAAAACAGACCGGTAAAGTGTTAAAACATTACAGTCAGACCATAATATAAAATACTTAAATGTATGAGTTTCAAGATTACTTGAAAGAGTATGGTATTCTTTCACAATGGACTCCTCCCGGAACACCTCAATTTGACGGTGTGTCAGAACAGAGAAACCAAACTTTGTTGGACATGGTAAGGTTGATGATGAGTCGCTCTGAGCTACCAATTTCCTTTTAGGGATACGCATTAAATAATGTGATACTTATTTTGAATAAGGTTCCATGAAAATCTGTTAGACAGACTTCATATTAGAAATGAACAGGAAAGAAACCGAGTTTCTCAATCCTGAAGATTTGGGAATGCTGAGCATATGTTTGGATAGTACCAAACTAGAACCCAAATCGGATAAGTGCCTATTTGTAGGTTATCCTAAGGAAACGAAAGTATAGTACTTATACAACTCACAAGAGAACAATGTAATTGTTGCTCTTCATGCGGTTTTCCTAAGAGGAATTCCTATATGCAGTGGTAAGTGGGAGGAAAGTAAAACAAGATGAAAATCGGAGTAATACTGTTCCAAGTACCGACTCCTTTACGGAAAACAAACAGTTCATCAGAGATGAAACTGTACCACAATCTTTGAATACACAAGAACCGCGTAGGTCGGAGAGAGTCAGAAAACAACTTGGGAGGTATGGTTTCTGATCTCACCTCATGAAGATGTCAATCTTATTGAGGAAGACGAACCGACTACGTATGAGGAAGTGATACAAGATATCGACTCTTTTTATGACAAAGTGCCAAGAAGTCCGAAATAGATTCCATGTATATGACCGGCGTAAACACACACGTATAACGCAAGCGCACGTATCGTTCAAGTAGTATAAAAATATCGATCCCACGAGGACTTAATATCTAATCTATTAATTTTATGAGGTCAAATGATTACTAATATCTAACAGGTTGATTGATTGATTTGAAATGGTGACGATTCTAAATTTAAAAGCAAGTAAATAAAATTGTCGAAAATAGGTTTTAAGAAAATTCAATATTAAAAACTATCTAGGGTTGTGATTTCTTCCAATATCATTTTAAAGATGAAGTGGTTATCTTAAAGTTGGGTAATATATTGATTTATTAACCTGGAATACTAAATTATGTGTAAGTCTTTGTCGATGGTCAGACACAAATACCCAGTTTAACCCAATTGAACCATATGTTTATGTCAACCAAATTATCTGGATTCATTAAGTTTAAGTTCCAATTATGGCTACCCCCGCCCGACATGTATATTCATATCCTGTAAGGAAATCTATTAAATGGTTATCTATCCTCAAAGAAGATCGTGGGCTATTGAGTCTAAGGCTGAAACCTAAAATCCCTATGTCTAGTTCATTTTAGATTTACCAGATCAATTTTATTAATGGCCAGTTAATGAAAAAGCATTAAGATTAAGACTCAATAAATAAATCTTTATATTACCCAAGCTATAATCTAACCCCTTATAAAACGGTGATATTAAAAGTCATCACAACCCCAGATAACTAATTTAGTTACAACACATAACTAGGGCTAGTAAAAACTTGAAAATAAAAGACATAAAGTAAAAATACGGTAAAGTAAATACTAAAAAGTAAATTACAATAAAATAAAATGCTAAGGTAAAAGGAATTACTTTTACTACTACTAATTTAGATATCTCCCATAAAATTATATATAAACTTGTGATAACATTACCAACCAGCCATATAGGTGGTATCCTGATTAAGTCAAATTAAGTCCAACCATCCATTAAGGCGGTAGTATTTTTCCATAAACCAGCCATAAAGGCGGAACCAAAATAAAATTACCAACCGACCAATCTGGCGGTATCCTTTATTAGTCAGGTTTAAACCAGATTAAAATGAATTACCAACAGACCAATCTGGCGGTATCCCTTTTAAGTCAATATTTTAAATAGTGAATATATTATTTTTAAGGGAGATTAATCTAAACAGTATCAGTAAAAGGATTACCTTTCACCCTAGCTGGGGAAGTTACCTCCTCATAGTGAATAGTAAAAACTGTAAAAAGTAAAAAGTAAAAATTAAATTACTATTATTACAAAACGTAATTAAAATTAATTACAAAACTAAAAAACTAAAAAACTAAAAATTAAAAGAAAGTTGAGAGAGAAACTCTCTCTTTAGATAGAATATAAGAGAGAGAGTGGTGCCATGAATTCTGAATTCTCGAGCTCAATTTATAGGCCTCGGTAGGCTTCCAGCGTCGCGACGCCAGGGCCTTCAGCGTCGCTACGCCAGCTTTTGTCGACGTGGCACACTCTGGTTCGTCGGTTTGAAGATTCTGGATAAGCTGATAAGGTGACACGTGGAGAGGTAGTTGGGCTTCAATTATTAAGACACGTGGGGGCTTCTGATTGGTCGATGAGATTCTTATCCGCCATGTGTCAGATAAGGATTAGATACTCAATGATTGATGCTGACGTGGCGCTGACGTGGCTGTGACGTGGTTATGATGTGGCGAAACGTGGGAAAGAGATTGTCGGCACCGTAGGATTGCGACACGTGGCACTTCCTGATTGGCTGATGATTATGTGGCACGACACGTGGCAATGTTGACTTGTTGACTTTCTGACGTGGCTGATGACATGGAGACACTTAGGATGCCACGTGGCACACGTGGTGATGATGAATGTCGGCACTGTAGGATGCTGACACGTGGCACGACGCATGTTAGCAGATCGGCTGTGATGGTGACACGTGGCACGGCGCACGTTAGCAAAGTCAAACTTTTCTCAGATTCTGATTTGTTGACCTGGCGCACGTTAGCATTGTTCGGCGCACGTTAGGCATCGCGACGCTGAAGGTCTTGGCGTCGCGATGTGGGAATTTACCAAAATGCCCTTTTCGTCCAATTTTCACTGTTTTGGCCCAAATCACCTCCAGAATGTCCTGAAACTTTATTTATCTACAAAATAACACAAAACACATCAAAATGTTCACAAAACTGAAGAAACTATACAAAATATTTGGTTAAATGAGTGGGAAATAGTGATAGATTTACCACTCATCACACCCCCAAACTTAACATTTTGCTAGTCCTCGAGCAAAACATAAAATAACATAAATAAATTAACTAAGCCACTTTCGTAGGGATCACGGTTGCATTTAGCGTATGCAACAAGCCTTTAAACCCTTAGGTGTCCCTAGTGGACGAGTTGTAGTCTCGTGAGGGTTTACAGTAATGATACCCACAAACATTTTACAAAAGTAAACAGGTAATAAAACTAATGCACACAAAAGCAAAAAGACAAGTGAAAAGAGAATAAAGAAGTTAGTGACTAATCAGGTGAAACTTCTACTCCAAGTTACTAGTTGTTTTGTTTTATTCTAACTTACTGAATAAGTAAATTCTCCGATTATTTTTAACATTCTTCATATACATAGCCAACATAATACTAAACAACTCATTTTTGCCCACAACAGTCATAAGTGCAGTTGATAAGAGAGTAATATTTTTGTCCTAAAGTTCTATCAGATTTCACACCTTTTTGGAGCAATGGAATAATTTTTCAGATTTTTTCCTTGATTTTTTTTATTTATATACAATATCTTCCGTCTATGTAACGAGTGTTGGGTCGGTGACTCCCAAACCAGTTGGCTTTAGGGCACCAGGTGTTAAGACACCCCTACAGACTTAATTACTCAGACTTCAGATATATATATTTTTGTAGCATCTTTGATCCATGTAGCGAGCTTTAGGCCAGTGACTCCCAAACCAAACACCCTTACAGACTTAATAACTCGGATCTCAGATGTTTTTTTTTATATATATATATTTTTTTACTCCATTGCTTTTTGAGATGTTTCCTCCAATTAAACTAGAGCACTGAATATTACAAACTTTTCAATTTTAGCTCATGTCCCTATGTTACTATATATGTTGATAATATCTGCTAACTGAACATATGAAGATTCCTTTTAGTCCGTTTTAAGGAGAATTCACAAATTAAATAATTTAAAAGTAAATAAACAACAATTAACTTATTTCGAAAATAGGCTTGAGATACGTCTCAGGAGTGGAAACTTCTTACTTAGCTATCTCTTACCAATTTCACCTTTTTAGTCAAATAAAAATGCAAAATATTTTTGTAATTTTTGAAAATTTTCCAATTTTTTTGTATTTTTCGAAAAATTTTGGACTAAAAATAAAAACAACATACAAACTAAAAATAAGGTACTGATCAACTAATTCCCTCCCCCAAACCTAAATGAGATATTGTCCCCAATGTCTTAAACAGTAAAAGAAGAGTTAAGAAGGTCGTACCTGGTTAGATGATATCTACAGGAAATTAAAGGTTAAGATCCAGATTAACACGACGCCTCTTACCACGATCGTCATCGGACCAATTTATCTTTGAAAGGATAGGGCCAACTTGTGGTTCATAGGCTATGAGTTGGTCTATTAGATCCGGAGCAGTTCTGGCAGTAAAGACGAGTTCTTTCAAAGGTTTTAACACGAACCCATTTCTCCGAGCATCATCAAGAAACACACAAAGAAAATCATAAAATCCATCAACGTTGAGCAGTCCAAGCGGTTTCTGGTGTATGTTCAGGTTCGCCCAAGATAGCACAATAAAAATTTCCTCCAATGTACCCAAGCCACCTGGCAAAGCGATAAAAGCATCAGTACGGTTAATCATTTCTACCAGTCGTTTAGACATACTTGGCACGATCAGTTCCTCTCCGTTTGATGATCCAATAAGATTTGCCTCTGCCAAGGGTTTTGGGTTGATTCCTAAAACGTGACTGCCTCCTTCCTGTACAGCCTTTGAAACGATCCCCATAAGTCCAAGATTGCCTCCGCCATATATTAAGTGCAAATTCCTTGCAGCTAAGACTCGACCCAATTCCTTTGCTGCTTCTACGTATTGTGGTTTAGTACCAACACTATTACCGCAAAACACACAGATGTTTTCAACTCGTCTTCTTGAAGTGGCTTCCATGTTTTACTCTGGATACCTTCAAAAGTGCAATGACGGGCTGAATTTATAGTACTTGAAAAAGGGTGAGTAAAAATAGCACAAGTATCTTCCAGAGGACGATTAGTAGCGAATTAATATCGTGATAGTCAAAATGGTCTGGATCCTGTCGGAGAAAATAAAAGAAAATAACAAAACAAATCTCAATTATTAAGAAAAGACAAAGAGATATAATATTTACAAGAAAAGTAACGGCTTGATTGACGTCTATGCGTCAGGGACAAGCTTCCCATCCAATTTTCTTATAAATTGGCAAACAATGTCTTTTTGAGTCAGATTCCCGAGACTTAACAGTTGTCTTTCCTTTTGGAATTGTGCATATAACATGCGAATTTCATGATACACACATCCACTGGAATGCGTCTCAAGAGTTTTAGATATGTCATCCAAAGACTCCTTACTCAAGCCATCCCTAATGAAGCTAATCTTATCTTCGCGGTTATCGGACACCATTCCTAAAGAACGACAACGAGTATTACAAAATATGCGAGCACATTTATAACAAACACACATTCTTTTGGCTCTTCTCTTTTTAGCATATGTGCTCTTTCCTAAACCAGACAGATGTGAAATAAAAGAGTCAGAAAACTCACTTGCCAATCGAACCTGTGTTTCAATTAACCAACGAATGTTATTAGGAATACCTTTGATCGTCAGTAGTCTCATTCGTTCCAAGCGAGTTTTATAGAATTTCATCAGAGATTTTTGAGGGAGAGAAGGAAATTGCTTGTGAAGATTTGCGAGAGCTTCTTCCATCTTGAAATGACTAAACCTGCAAAAATAAAACACACAAAAAATAAAACACACCGAATCACAATATATACACAAATTACATGGGTTGCCTCCCTGCTAGCGCTAAGTTTAAAGTCGTCAGCCAGACTTGACTTCTCGAACGTTAAGCTGGATCTGAAAGTGTAACACTTTCTTTTTGTCGCTCAATTGATTCTCCCCAGTAGTGCTTGACACGCTTGTTTTTAACCTTGAAAGTCTTGTTGGAGTCAGGATCATGTATCTCAACGGCTCTATTTGGTAAAACTTTGGTGATCACAAATGGACCTGACCACCGTGATTTTGGCTTCCATATGAAGAATTTCACCCGTTGATTTGTTTAACAGTACCTTCTGCCCTGGTTCCAGTTGTATGCGCACTAACTTCTCATCATGTCTTTTCTTGCCATTTTCTTTGTACAATTTGGCATCCTCAAAAGGCTGATTGTGAAATTCCTCCAATTCGTTGAGCTGGTGGAACTTTTTCTCTTCTGTTGCTTGTAGTGTAAGAATTGGCTTCTTCAATACAAAAGACGCTTTATCTTTAGGCTCCACAAGCAATTGACATGTTTTAAGTTTGTCATTATAACTTTGTCTTTCATCAGAGTTCTGACTGGTACTGTGTATCACATCGAGTTTGAAATATTCCTCCTTCATTTCATCATCTGAGAAATTCATGGCCTTGAAAACATTGAATGTTACTTCTTGGTCTTGTACCCTCATGGTTAATTCTCATTTTTGTACATCAATAATGGTTCGACCTGTAGCCAAAAATGGTCTCCCAATGATGATTGACACGTCTGCGTCTTCCTATATATCTAGGACAATAAAATCTGCTGGGAAAATGAATTTGTCAACCTTGACCAGCACATCTTCAACTACGCCTCTTGGAAATACGAGCGTTCTATCTGCAAGTTGCAGTGAGACAGAAGTTGGCATTGTGTCTCCAATCTGTAATTTCCTGAAAATAGAAAAAGGCATCAAGTTAACAATCGCACCTAAATCACACAAAGCCTTACCAAAGTTATGTTATCCTATGACGCAAGGAACAGTGAAACTGCCAGGATCTTTCAACTTCGGGGGAAGTTTCCTCTGAATGACGGCACTGTATTCTTCTGTTAATGCTACTGTCTCGTAATCTCCCAATCTCCGTTTTCGTGAAAGAATATCTTTCATGAATTTGGCATAGCTGGGCATTTGTTCCAACGCTTCTACAAATGGAATGTTGATATGCAGCTTTTTGAAGATCTCCAGGAACCGGGAAAATTGCTTGTCCAATTTGTTCTTCTGAAGACGTTGAGGAAAATGTGGAGGTGGAGTGATCTGTTCTTTTTCCTCCATCTGTTGCTTTGTTTCTGTTGGAACTTCCTCAACAGTTGTTTTGGCTCTAATATCTTTGTTGATTTCAGTACTGTTTTTTAACATGATGGCATGACATTGCTCATTCCCTATGTTCATTGGATTTGGCTCTGTGTTGCTAGGAAGGGTACCTGGCGGTCTGTAACTCTGACCATTGGCCCGTTTTCCGATTTGATTCTCCAGTGCTTTGATGGAAGCTGATTGACTTTGAATTAATGCTTCTTGGGATTGAAACATATCATCATATCTTGTTGCTTGAGAGTCTTGTTTTGCTTCAATCTTTTTCAACTGGGTCAACACCTCTGTTATTCCTGATTCATTTGCCTGCTCCTGGCTTTTGTTCTGTTGCTGGAATTCAGGTGGTGGATAGTTCTGCTGTTGGCCTGAATTGTTGCTCCATGATAAATTAGGATGATTCCTCCACCCTTGGTTGTAGGTGTTGGAATATGGATTGTTCCTCTGTCTGTTGAAATTGTTGACAAAATTCACCGTTTCTTCAAGTTGGTTTGACTCTGGTGCTCCTCCATATGGTGAACTTGTGGATCCAGTGGTAAGAGTCTCCATGAATTTGCATATCTGATCTAGCTTGGCGTTGACTACTGTATTAGCTCCACTTTCATAAATTCCTGCAATTCTTTGGATCATGCTCATTTCTGTTGGCCATAAAGAATTGTTGTTGGCCATTTCTTCGATTAGGTCCCAGGCTTGATCTACTCATTTTTCCATCAAGGCTCCTCCAGCAGCAACATCGATTGTGGTTCTCATTATTCCAGAAAGCCCATTATAGAATGTTTTGACTTGAAGCCATTTTGGAATCTCATGGTGAGGACATTTCCGGAGCAAATCTTTGTACCTTTCCCAAGATTCGCAGAGGGATTCTGAATCTTGTTGTACAAAGGATGTGATGTCATTCCTCAATTTTCCGGTTCTGGCTGGTAGAAAGTACTTTGCAAGAAATTTGGTGGCTAAAGTGTTCCAAGTTGTGATGGAACCTGCTGGTAGTGAATGTAGCCAAGCTTTAGCTCTATCCTTCAAGGAATATGGAAAAACACGCATTCTCATTGCTTCTTCACCTTCTCGGTTGTAATTGAAAGTGCCGCAAACTTCCAGGAAGTTGCTGATGTGGGCATTAGGATCTTCAGTTGCATTCCCCCCAAACTGAACTGACTGCTGAATTATCTGAATGCATGTTTTGATGTCACCTGAATTTTCTGGTAAGGGAGGAAGTACAATGCAAGAAATGAGTCTGTCAACCATCGGAATGGTTCTGTCTCGAATGGGAATTGGTGGTGCAACCTCCAAAGGTTCAGGTTCCATGTTGACTAAAGCTTCTTGGCCTTCTCGCCTTTCCCTTCTCAACTGTCTGATGGTTCTTTAGATTTCCGGGTCAAGCGGTCGAAGTTCAAAGCTTCTAGTTCGTCTCATGAAGTTTCTGAGAACCTGAAACACAAGAAAACAAAAACAATAAGTAAAAAGAAATTAGATACAAGTAACGTATCTAACCCTAAAATTAATAGTGAAAGATAAATAAGTCCCCGGCAACGGCGCCAAAAACTTGACCGACGTAAACACACACGTATAACGCAAGCGCACGTATCGTTCAAGTAGTATAAAAATATCGATCCCACGAGGACTTAATATCTAATCTATTAATTTTATGAGGTCAAATGATTACTAGTATCTAACAGGTTGATGGATTGATTTGAAATGGTGACGATTCTAAATTTAAAAGCAAGTAAATAAAATTGTCGAAAATAGGTTTTAAGAAAATTCAATATTAAAAACTATCTAGAGTTGTGATTTCTTCCAATATCATTTTAAAGATGAAGTGGTTATCTTAAAGTTGGGTAATATATTGATTTATTAACCTGGAACACTAAATTATGTTTAAGCCTCTGTCGATGGTCAGACACAAATACCCAGTTTAACCCAATTGAACCATATGTCTATGTCAACCAAATTATCTGGATTCATTAAGTTTAAGTTCCAATTATGGCTACCCCCGCCCGACAGGTATATTCCTATCCTGTAAGGAAATCTATTAAATGGTTATCTATCCTCAAGGAAGATCGTGGGCTATTGAGTCTAAGGCTGAAACCTAAAATCCCTATGTCTAGTTCATTTTAGATTTACCAGATCAATTTTATTAATGGCCAGTTAATGAAAAAGCATTAAGATTAAGACTCAATAAATAAATCTTTATATTACCCAAGCTATAATCTAACCCTTTATAAAACAGTGATATTAAAAGTCATCACAACCCCAGATAACTAATTTAGTTACAACACATAACTAGGGCTAGTAAAAACTTGAAAATAAAAGACATAAAGTAAAAATGCGGTAAAGTATATACTAAAAAGTAAATTACAATAAAATAAAATGCTAAGGTAAAAGGAATTACTTTTACTACTACTAATTTAGATATCTCCCATAAAATAATATATAAACTTGTGATAACATTACCAACCAGCCATTTAGGCGAAATCCTGATTAAGTCAAATTAAGTCCAACTAGCCATTAAGGCGGTAGTATTTGTCCATAAACCAGCCATAAAGGCGGAACCAAAATAAAATTACCAACCGACCAATCTGCCGGTATCCTTTATTAGTCAGGTTTAAACCAGATTAAAATGAATAACCAACCGACCAATCTGGCGGTATCCTTTTTAAGTCAATATTTTAAATAGTGAATATATTATTTTTAAGGGAGATTAATCTAAATAGTAACAGTAAAAGAATTACCTTTCACCCTAGCTGGGGAAGTTACCTCCTCATAGTGAATAGTAAAAACTGTAAAAAGGTTTGCAAGTTAAATCGATCCATTTATGGATTGAAGCAAGCATAGAGTTCTTGGAACCAAAGTTTTGACGAGATCATAATGTTATATGATTTCATTCAAAACGAAGATAATTCTTGTGTATATAAGATGGTTAGTGGGAGCGCACTGACAATGAATGTCCTATACATTTATGATGTATTGCTTCTCGGTAATAACATTCTTATACTATAATCGGTGAAAGCTTAGCTTTCATTAAAATTATCCATGGAATACCTGAGAGAAGCAGGCTTTATTCTAGGAATAAAGAACTACTAGGATAGATGTACATTGAAAGACATGTACGCGACCTGGTGTCTCATATGTTTTTAGCATATGGAGTCACAATCTGGCCAATCCAGGTTGATTGTCACTGGATTGAATTAAAGAACATCATTATGTATCTTGGATGAACTGAGGATGCGTTCTTAGAATATAGGGAAATGAGAACTAGAGGTGACTGGGTTCACCGCTGCAAGTTTCCAAACTGATAAAAATGATTGTAAGTCGTAATAAGGATACGTAAACAGTTTGAATAACGGAACAGTGAGCTGGAAATCTTCCAAGCAAGATATTGTTGTCGAATAAACAATAAGAGCGGAACATTGCTGCAGCTGAGGCAGCAATAGAAGAATTTTGGATCTATAAAATTCCTAATTAGATTAGGAGTAGTTCTGTTAGCAGCTGAGCTAGGCTACAACAAAGTCTAAAGAACCACGGTCTCATCAATGATCCATGTTTATACTTCGACTAATTCATCTGATTCGTTCGATCATACATCGTGGCGATGTGATGATCAAATAAATCGCATCATATGATAACCTTGCAAATCCGCTGACGAAAGCTATTTCTCAGCAGAAGTTTGAGCAACCCATACATAGTTCAAGTGTTAGACACTTGAGTGATTGGCTATAGGCCAAGTGGGAGATTATTGGATAATTATGACCCATAATATCACTATTTGTACAGAACATGGTGTTGTTGTACAAATTAACTATGTGACAAAGGAAATTGCTCTTTTATCATTTGTAATTGGATTACCTGGATATATAAATGATAAAAGTCCATATGATTAGTACGAGATTAATAAGATATGAGACATTATTAATCCACTAAGGTTTAATCATTAAATATCCCTAATCGTAGTATTATCGAGACTAGACATCGATAATACGGAATAGGCTAGTATTACACTTGTGCGTGTTATAAGATCGTAACGGCATAGTTCTCATATATTTGGGTATTTGATACTCATGCAAGTGTAATAGGAGGTTTTTTTTACCGATGGTACATAAACATCTTCGCTCTGGATAGACCCCTCGGAATCCCATTGGTAGTATGAATATGTGTCTATGGGAATCCGTATCAGGGTAGGTGTATTTGGTCTTAACCTGAGACTTGCATCGCTAATACTTGCGACAATCAATATACTTTGGTTTTGGTCGTCCGGGGCTTTAAAAGGTTATGTGTATGCCTCTTCTGGGTATATTGAGAATCATAGTGTATTGGGTGTGATCTCAAGATTGAAGTATCACTTCAGTCATATGGAGATGATGATCACGCAGGGATACAAAACTGGTACTCTAAGTGCTATAGCCATCGGGGAAGTATGACTAGGTCATGACTTTCCGATCATGAAGAGACTAGTTACTAGTGATCCGATATATGCTTCGTACGGGGCAGACACAACTTCAGCCCCAGGCCTAGCATGTGACATATGTTTCTGGATCGTTATACGTAATACTATGTATACTACGCCTGACATAGATCTTATATTCCTTTAAAGAATATTTCTGGAGAATTGGGTAGACACGGTGCTTTGCTAGAAGCCAACCATGTCTTCTAAAACGGTAAGTACGTGGTACCAGGTACGCACGTATTAAGATAGTCTAATGACCGTATTTACTGCCAACATATCCAGGGATCTCTTGGGTCGCATACCAAAGATTCACCGATGATATTTGACTCGAACAATATTAAATTGTGATTAATTATGAGAGAGAGAAAATTAATCTGGGATTAATTACAGTAAGAATTAATTTGTGATTAATTATCAGTGAAAGAATTAATTTGGGATTAATTGCATCGAGAATTTATCTGCGATTAAATTCGTCGAGAGGAGAGAACGCGATTAATTTGAAATTAATCGGTAAAATAAATTTAATAGTTAAATTAGATTTTACTATTTAATTTATTGGGCTAAAATAAAATATTAGATATATGAAATGAAATCAGATTTCAACGCGGAATTAAAATGGATTTTAAATTCTAGCGAATTAATTAATTTTGAATTAATTCGTAACTGACTTTAATAATAATTTTGCGAGGCATAATTATTTAAATTTATTTAGATTTAATTATGTCGCGATGGAAAATTCGTTTAGTCGGATTAAACGATCCGGGCCAAAATTGTGTTGTGTACGCCAACCAAATTTTGAATTAATTGGGTGGGACCAACCACTCACATCACTTGTCAACTTGTGATGTAAGTGGTTGGCAATTAAGAAAATGGATTTGATACACCTACCAAGTCCAAATACATAACACAATTTAATGAATTTTTTAAAACATATTCATTGCTCTCTGTCTCCGTGTGAAAAAAGCCATTGCTTCTCTTTTTGGCCAAAAATATTTTTGACTTCTTTTATATAGCCACTGACTTTTGCTTTTTGGCCTAAGAAGAAAAAAAAATGAAATTGCTCTGTTTTCTTTGAAAAGTCGTAATGAACAAAAGCCATTTGGCTTCTTTTAAAGTCATTTTTGCTTTTTGCTTTGGAAGTAAATGGCAGAATGAAAGAAATAGAAAATTGCTCTCTGACTTCTCCTTAATGGCCGAATGAAAGAAAAAAAATGGCGATTGGCTTTCACTTTGGAAGAAAGGCCGAATGGCCTCTGATTTTTCTTTCTTTGGCCGAATGGCCTAGTTACCATAAGGGTCGGTTGCTCCATTCTCTCTCTTGGGCAATTTGTTTCTCCTTGGGAGATAAAATTTGTTCCATTTTTCTTCTTGCTAGCACATATGGGAGTCAAATGAAGGTGATAGGGATACTCACCCATGAGCTTGGAAGCTTCAACATCCATGAAAGTTTTGAAAGTCAAATCCGATCAATGTAAGTATTCCGCAACTTTCTGGATTAATTCACACAATAATTACGCTTAGAGATCCCACAGCATGTCTAGGACACTAACAGTTATAAGGATCCAATCCTTTATTCTGACGATGAAATTGAGGTGTCATTGCGGGAAGCATGACGGATTGAGCGGTAAAGTTATCATTCTGATGAGTCTTCCAAAGCTCATGATCAACTGCCCGCTCATGTCCAGGCTCAGGCCCGAGAGGTCTGTCTATAGCATAGAGCAACTTCTCGGCTCCCAGGACTATCCTGAGATTCATCTCGCAATCTGGAAAATTGGAGCCGTTAAAGACATTGTCACCTATAATGATGTATCTAACGCTAATCTTTCCAGCCATCTCGATTGCAATAGTCCAACTATCCAATCAATGATTTCGGGTACACTCAAATGTAATGTTTATTGTAGTCCAACTATATAACCAACTACAAGTGGAGTAGTGTTTGAGTACAGTCTAATTGTTCAAAGAAAACAATAAAATAATTAGTCCAACTAATATTTATATTGATGATAAATAATCAAAGAGCGCGTATTAGCGAGCATTAAATGAAATTACAAATTTAATATCGGCCTCCCACTATTTTTCGGTGAGCCTCTAACCCTCAGTTGAGTTCTCGGGAAACCCAGTTTCCTAGTGGGCTAGGACCCCGTTAAATAACACACAACCTTGACTTTGGCCAACAAGCGGTATGAAACTTAACTAGGTAGATCTCTAAGATCAATTGTATCCCATCCAATTCCTAAATCCCGTAGGTGGACCTCCAAGTCCAAAACATATATGCAATATATCATCCTAACCTTTTTCCTTTGGCTCAACAAGCTTAATGATTCCAGTTAAGCGCAACCCATTGACAGTGGGAAAACTTCGTAATCCACGTCGATGAACATAAGTGACATTGACTTTGGCAAACAAGTCACAACTGGCCAAGACATGCGATGTATAACAAAGCTTTCATGGTTCAAACACATCTGCGATGGACAATGATCTTGACTTTGGCCAACAAATCAAAGCAATCTTGGATCTTGAGAAAGAACCACTCAATGGAAGGAAACATGTAATATTTGATGTGAGGGCATTTTTCATAAATTGGCAACCAATTTATTATCTTTGATTAGGTCTCATTATACACCCTTAAACATGCATTCTAAAAGCATAATAAGGCGCGAAAAAATTAATAATGATATACAGATGGATATTTAAACAAATTGTTCATAGGACAAATCTCTATTTCTCTCTCCCGCTAGCACTTTACATTCTTCTATCCAATTACATAATACATAACGAAACCTCATTAACATTGAGGGGAATTGGTGAGATGAGAAATACAAAGAGAATAATAGGTGAAAGGCTGGACACGTAGGTCCAATTTAATAAATAAGTACCATACTTACAACAATTTCCAAAATTGCCCCCACCCATCTAATATCCATCCGATATACATTATTCATATAAATACATCCAAGTATTCACACAAAGCATGTTTTCAATCAATCTAATCCAATTAATTAATCTTCAATTAATGATCATCCAATGTTTATACAACGATTTGATTTGCGCGAGTCCAACTCATTTAAGAATAAATACTCAAAGTACGTATTCTTGAATTATATCTGTATGACACAGAAATCGGTGACGCTGTCCCAAGCTCGCGGCCTGGTTGGGAGTACAAAATAGCCCACGGGGGAACTAAATCGGAGAACTAAAAATGGAGTCGCCACCCGGTGTGAACAGGGAAAATGATTTAAGGCCGCACTCACCCCTCGCAAGGGAAGACCTCAAACCGTTGGGTTCAGAATGGTCCCTTACTTATGCCACTTGTAATGAAAGGATTTATGCAGTAGTACAACCAAATCTCATGCAACACGTACCAGATAATTTAAGCAACATGCAAGTTTGCACACCCATAATCGTAAATGAAAGAAATGAAGGCAAAATACATAATTCATGAACGTATTAAGCAATAAAGTGCAATAATGTAACTAATAACAACTATAAAGGCATTAATAATAAAAGCGAGCACACAATCTCATGAGCATATCGAATAAATTAATGCGAAAAATATAAATGAACAATAACGGTAAAGGAATAAATATTAAAGAGAGCTAACTAAGCATATGATGGGGAAAAGGAATGACTAAGGGAACAAACATGCATGAAACATGATGAAGGAATTGTTGGGTTTCTAGGTTAGTCCCAAGGATCATTCAAGCAATGAAATCATGTGCGAGTACAACAAAGAAGAATGGCAGAATCATACTTACATTGATCGACTTTACGATGCGATGAACAAAACTTTTTCAAGCTCCTTGAACTCTCGGTTTTTGCTCCAATTTTTGTTCTCCAAATTCGATCCTTCAAGCTCCAAGCTTGGTGTGCATTTCCATGCCCACAAGTGGGTTTCCCTATCACCTTTGTATGTCCTCTTTTGAGTGCTAGCTCTTGGTGATTTTTGCCAAGAAAATCACCAACTTCATCCTTGAACATTCGGCCATGGAAGAAGAAAATTGAGAGAGGGAGAAAATGGCACAATGCCGTGAGGTTGGAGGAAGGAGAGAGTAGAAGACTTGTATATTTGATTTCAAAAATCAAAAGTAAAATGATATACCAAAATTGGATTTGGTAATAGTCATTCAAAGCTTTCAAATGGAGTGTAAATTAAGTCACCAACAACTTCACCTAAACCCATCACCAAAAAACTACTTTAAAGTGACAAGTGATGTGACATGTGATGTGACATGGGGGCCCCACTCGATTCCAAATGCGAGTGGGCCCGCAAACTCTCTCGAGCTCGGGTTTTCAAATTCCGAATTAACGAAATTCCGTCGCGACATAATTAAATCGAATTTAATTAAATAATTTTGCCTAGTAAAATTACTATTCACGTCGCTAACGAATTAATTCTAAATTAACTTGTTCGCCCGAATTAAAATCTAATTTTAATTCCGCGTCGAAATCCAATTTCGTATAATATATCGAATATATTATTTTATCGATTAATTCCAAATTAATCGTTTTCTCTCTTTAAATAATATTTTATCCCAGATAAAATATCTCTGTAATTAATCCCAAATTAATTTTCTCTCTCTTATAATTAATCCCAGATTAATAAAGTGCGAGTCATACGTCATTGGTGAATTTTCGGGAAGCGACCCATGAGATCCCCGGATATGTTGGCAGTAAATCCGGTTGTCGGACTATCCGAACACGTACGTACCTAGTACTACGTTTTTACTGATTTACAAGATATGGTTGGCTTCTAGCAAAGCACCATGCCTACCCAATTCTCCAGAAATATTATTATAGGAATATGTGATCTATATCAGGCGTAGTATACGTAATATTACGTATTTCGATCCAGCATCGGATGTCACGTGCAAGGCCTGGGGCTGGAATTGTGTCTGCCACGTACGAAGCACATATCGGATCTCTGGTAACTAGTCTCTATAATCGGATAATCATGACCTAGTCATATTATCCCGATGACTGCGGTACTTAAGAGCACCAGTTTCGTATCCTACGTGATCATCATCTCCACTATGACTGGAGTGATACTTCCGTCTTGACATCACACCCAATACACTACGACGACGAAAACCAAAGTATATTGATTATCGCAAGTATTAGCGGTGCAAGTCTCAGGTTAAGACCAAATACACCTACCCTAATTCGGACTTCCATTGACACATAGTCATACTACCAATGGAATTCCGAGGGGTCTATCCAGAGCAAAGCTGTTCCCGTACCATCGGTAAAAACAACCTCCTATTACACTTACATGAGTATCCAATACCCAAATATATGAGAACTATACCGTTATGCTCCCACATCGCGCACAAGTGTAATACTAGTCTTTTACGCATTATCGATGTCCAATCTCGATAATACTCTGACTAGGGATGTTTAATGATTAAACCTTTATGGATTGATACTGTCTCATATCATCTCAATCCGGAACTAATCATATGGACCTTCTATCATTTATACATCTTGGTAATCTAATTACAAATGATAAAAGGGCAGTTTCCTTTGTCACATAGGTAATTTGTACAATAACACCATGATCTGTACAAATAGTGATGCTATGGGTCATAATTGTCCAACAATCTCCCACTTGGCCTGTAGCCAATCACTCAAATGTCCTACACCCGAACTATGTATGGTTCGCTCAAATTTCTGCTGAGAAAAAGCTTTAGTCAACGGATTTGCATGATTATCATCTGATGTGATTTATTCGATCATCACATCGCCACGATGTATGATCCGAAAGAATCAGATGAATATTTGAAGTATATATCTGGATCGTTGATGAGACCATTAATCTTTTAGCCTGTAATGTAGCCTAGCTCAGCTGCTAACAGAACTACTCCTAATCTGATTAGGATTATTATCGATCCAAAAGGCTTCTATTGCTGCCTCAGCTGCAGCAATAATCCACTTTTTTTATTTATTCGGTAATAGTATCTTGCTTGTAAGATTTCCAGCTCACTGTTCCGTTATTCAAACTTTATAGTACTGTTACTACGACTTATAGTCGTTTTTATCGGTTTAGAAACTTGTAGCAGTGAACCTAGTCACTTCAAGTCCTCATTCTCCATAGTATAAGAAAACATCCTTAGTTCGTCTAAGAAACTTAAGGGTGTTCTTAACATCAATCCAGTGACTATCACTTGGATTGGTCTGATTGTGACTCCATATGCTCAAAGCATATGAGACACCAGGTCGCGTACATTTTTCAATGTACAATTTCTCGGAGAGTGCCAATAACCTTTAGATCTATCCTAGTAGATCCTTATTCCTAGAATAAAGGTTGTTTCTCCCAAGAATTCTACGGAGAATTTTTATGAAAGCCAAGCTTTCACCGATTGTATTATGGGAATATCATTTCCAAGAAAAGGCATGTCATCATTATTTAGGACTTTCATTGTCAGTGCGCACCCACTAACCTCCTTATATACACAAGAATCATTTTCGTTTTGAATTAAATCATATACCATTATGATTACATCAAAACGAAAATTCCAAGAATGCAATACTTTCTTCAATCCATCCATGGATCAAATTAACTTGCAAACCTTGTTTGCTCGGTTTTTTACTTCAAAACCGTCAGGATGTTGTAAACATTCTCCAAAAGGTTTCCGTTAAGGAAAGCGGTTTTGGCATTCCAGCTGTCATATTTCATAAATGAAACATGCAGCATTAGCAAGCATTGTCCAAATGGATTTAACAATGGCAACAAGTAAAAGGTTTCGTCGTAATCGATACAATGTTGATAACGATACCTTTTCGCTACAAGCCTAGCTTAGTACGGTGGTATGTTGCCATCTATGTATGTCTTCCTTGAAGACTTATATAGTACCAATAGGCACAATGCCTTTCGGTACATCAACTAGTATCCAAACTTGGTTGGTATACATGGAATTCATTTCGGACTTCATGGCACTTTGCCATAATAGGGAGTCGATACCTTGTATCACTTCCTCATATGTAGTCAGTTCGTATTCCTCAATAAGATTGACATCTTTATGAGGTGAGATCAGAAACCCATACCCCATGTTATTTTCTGACTCTCTCCGACTTACGCGGTTCTTGTGTATTAAAAGATTATTGGTATAGTTTCATCACTGATGAACTATTTGTGTTCCATTAAGGAATCGGTGCCTTGAATAATATTACTCTGATTTTCATCAAGTTTTACTTTCCTCCCACTTACCACTGCATATAGGTATTCCTCTTAGGAAAACCGCATGGTGGGCAACAATTACATTGTTCTCTTGTGAGTTGTATAAATACTATACTTTGGTTTCCCAAGGATAACCCATAACTTAGGCACTTATCCGATTTGGGTTTTAGTTTGGTATCTTCCAAACATATGCCCATCATTCCCAAATCTTCAGGAATGAGAAACCTGGTTTCTTTCCTGTTAATATCTAATATGATGTCTGTCAAACATATTTTTATGAAACCTTATTCAAAATAAGTCTTGCACTGTTTATACGTATCCATTGAAGGAAATGGTAGCTTAGAACGACTCATGATTAACCTTATCATGTCCAACAAAATTCGGTTTATCCGTTCAGAAACACCGTCAAACTGACGTGTTCCGGGAGGAGTCCTCATTGAAAGAATACTATACTCTTTCAAGTATTTGAGAAAATTATTGCTTAAGTATTTTCTTCACGGTCCAATCATGATGTTTAATACTTTAGCCGATCTATTTGTCTACATCGTGTCGAAACTCTTTGAATTCATCAAAAGTTTCTGATCCGTGTTTCAAAAGAAACACATAACCATAACGCTATGCCACATCCGTAAAGGTTACGAAGTGTTCATTTCCACCTCTATCCTAGCTAGATATGGGCCCACTTACGTCACTATGAACAAGGGCTAACAGATCGGTGGCACTTACACTTTTACCAAGTAAAGGTGTTTTAGGCACTTTGCCCAATAAACTAGATTCGTAGACATTATTTGAATGGAATCAAATCCGTCCTAGTATCCACTCTTAGAAAGTGTGGATATACGAGTCTTGTTAATTGTGTCCCAGACAACAATGCCACTCATAAGTCTCAACTGATTAATTCAGTTTCAGCTATTTGTTTGTCATGTTATACGTTTGAGATTCTTTTATATTCGAAATATAAATACTGTTATTCACATCTAATGTATTTATCTCAATATCATCTTTATAAAATAAAACACTTTAGTGTTCTAGAATATAAAGGTATTCCCACAACGGGTTAAACCCTGATATAGAGATAATGTCTCTAGTCAAACCAATTACATTTTAACAGTTTCCTAATTTAATACACACCCGAAGGGTAGTTCCTAAACTTAGGTATCTACGGTTAAAACAGCGACTTTCGTCCCGTTTCTGATTCGTAGATAGATCTCAACTGAAGTCAGTATCTTGCTAATCAGCAGATTCTGCACACCCGTACATATTTATGTACCACTTTTAGTATCTAAAATCCAATTTTAATACTAGTAGTGAACATGTTTATGATAAACATTCTTGAAGTCAGAGCCTTGACCGTCTTCAATTCCTTCATGTCTGCCTTGTTGGGTTTCTACTATAGTCTCGGGATCAATTCAAGCAAGAAATCATGTGCGAATACAACAAAGAAGCATGGCGGAATCATACTTACATTGATCGGCTTTTGCGATGCGAGGAACAACAAAAAAACTTCAAGCTTTTCCTTTCTTGAGCTCTCGGTTTTTGCTTCCTTTTGGGCTCCATATTCGGTCCTTCAAACTCCAAGCTTGGTGTGCATTCCATGCCCACGGGTGGGTTTCCCTATCACCTTCGCAAGACCTCGAATGTGTGCTAGCACTCTTGAAATTTTGCCACAAAATTTCTTATCACTTCTCCAAACTCTCGGCAATTGCAGAAAAAGAGAAGAGGAAGAATGGCCCCTTGGGCGTGAGAGGGAGAGAGAGGAAGAGAAGTTGTGATGGTTGGTTTTGATTTCCAAAATCAATAATAAACATATGCCAAATTTGAATTTCGAAAGTCAAAAAGGTACAATGCAATTAAGCCATCCAACCACTACCATCAATCACTCAAAAGTGACTAGTTGTCACATCACTCAAAGTGACTAATGATTTGACGCTTGATGTGACTTGTGGGCCGCACTTGAATTCGAAATGCGAGTGGGCCCGCAACCACTCATGGGCTCGGGTTCGCTAATTCCGAATAACGAATTTTCCATTGCGACGTAATCAAATCAAATTTAATTAAATAATTATGCCTAGCAAAATTACTATTCACGTCGCCAACAAAATAATTCTAAATTAACTCGTTCGCCCGAATCAAAATCTAATTTTAATTCCGCGTAGAAATCCAATTTCGTATAATATATCGAATATATTATTTTATCGATTAATTCCATGTTAATCGTTTTCTCTCTTTAAATAATATTTTATCCCAGATAAAATATCTCCATAATTAATCCAATATTAATTTTCACTCTCTTATAATTAATCCCAGATTAATAAAGTTCGAGTCATACGTCATCAGTGAATCTTCGGGAAGCCACCCATGAGATCCCCGGATATGTTGGCAGTAAATTCAGTCGTCGGACTATCCGAACACGTACGTACCTATTACTACGATTTTACCGATTTACAAGACATTGTTGGCTTATAGCAAAGCACCGTGCCTACCCAATTCTCCAGAAATATTCTTATAGGAATATGTGATCTATATCAGGCGTAATATACGTAGTATTGTATATTGCGATCCAGTATCGGATGTCACATGCAAGGCCTGGGGCTGGAATTGTGTTTGCCCCGTACGAAGCACATATCGGATCTCTGGTAACTAGTCTCTATTATCGGATAATCATGACCTAGTAATATTATCCCGATAACTGCAGTACATAAGAGCATCAGTTCTGTATCCTACGAGATCATCATCTCCACTATGACTGGAGTGATACTTCTGTCTTGACATCACACCCAATACACTACGATTCTCAATATACCCAGAAGAGGATTACACAGAACCTGTTAAAGCCCTGGACGACTAAAACCAAAGCATATTGATTGTCGCAAGTATTAGCGGTGCAAGTCTCGGGTTAAGACCAAATACACCTACCCTGATTCGGACTTCCATAGATACATAGTCATACTACCAATGGAATTCTGAGGGGTCTATCTAGAGACTTGCATTGGTAGTATGACTATGTGTCTATGGAAGTCTGAAATCAGGGTAGGTGTATTTGGTCTTAACCTGAGACTTGCACCGCTAATACTTGTGACAATCAATGTACTTTGGTTTAGGTCGTCCAGGGCTTGAACATGTTCTGTGTACGCCTCTGCTAGGTATATTGAGAATCGTAGTGTGTTGGGTGTGATGTCAAGACGGAAGTATAACTCCAGTCATAGTGGAGATGATGGTCACGTAGTATACGGAACTGGTTCTCTTAAGTACTGCAGTCATCGGGATAAAATGACTAGGTCATGTTTATCCGATTATATAGACTAGTTACCAGAGATCCGATATCTGCTTCGTACGGGGCAGACACAATTCCAGCCCCAGGCCTTGCACGTGACATCCGATACTGGATCGAGATACGCAATACTATGTATAATACGCCTGATATAGATCACATATTCCTGTAAGGATATTTATGGAGAATTAGGTAGGCATTGCGCTTTGCTAGAAGCCAACATTGTCTTGTAAATCGGTATAAACGTAGTACAAGGTACGTACGTGTTCGGATAGTCCGACGATCGTATTTACTACCAATATATCCGGGGATCTCATGGGTCGCTTCCTGAAGATTCACCGATTACGTATGACTCGCACTTTATTAATCTGGGATTAATTAAATGAGATAGAAAATTAATCTGAGATTAATTGCAGAGATATTTTATATGGGATAAAATATCATTTAAAGAGAGAGACCGATTAATTTAGAATTAATCGATAAAATAATATATTCGATATATTATACGAAATTGGATTTCGATGCGGAATTGAAATTATATTTTAATTCGGGCGAACGAGTTAATTTAGAATTAATTCATTAGCGACGTGAATAGTGATTTTGCTATGCATAATTATTTAATTACGTCGCAACGGAAATTTTGTTAGTTTGGAATTAGCGAACCCAAGCCCGGGAGTGTTTGCGAGCGCACTCGCATATTTGTATCAAGCGTAGTAATACAATGAAATGCGTAATACGATCCAGTATCGGATGTCACATGCTAGGCCTAGGGCTGGCTCTGTGTCTGCCCCGTACGAAGCATATATCAGATCATGAGAAACTAGTCTCTGTAATAGGATAATCATAACCTAGTCATATTATCCCGATAGCTGCAGCATTTAAGAGTACTATTACCGTATCTTACGTGACCATCATCTCCATATGACTGAAGTGATACTCTCATCTTGACATCACATCCAATACACTACGATTCTCAGTAAACCCAATACAGGCATACACAAAACCTGTTAAAGCTCTGGATGACCAATACCAAAGCAAACTAATTGTCACAAGTACTTGCGACGTAAGTCTCAGGTTAAAAATCACATACACCTACCCTGATTTGGATTCCCATAGACACATAGTCATACTACTAATGGGATTCTGAGGGGTCTATCCAGAGTGAACTATTCCCAGTCCAACGACTAACAGAACCTCTTTTCACACTTGCATAAATATCCAATACTTAAACATATGAGAACTATGTCATTAAGCTTCAATAACGCGCACAAGTGCAATACTAGTCTATTCCGCATTATCGATGTCTAGTCTCGATAATACTACGATTAGGGATATTTAATGATTAAACCATTCGTGAATTAATATTGTCTCATATTTTATTAATCTGATTTAACCATATGTACTTTTATCATTAATAATCCAAGTAATCCGATTACATAATGATAAAATAGAAATTTCCTTTTGTCACATAGTTAATTTATATAAAAACACAATGTTTATTACAAATAGTGATGTTATAGGTCATAATTGTCCAACACTTATACCATCTTTAGACACCACATGCCCCAAAAACCTACTTTAGTTAACCAAAATTTACAATTAGAAAATTTTACATATAACTTATGCTCTCTTAAAATTTGCAAGGTCATATGCAAGTGACACTAATGATCTATTGTTCTCTTAGAATAAATTAATATATCATCAATGAAAATAATCACAAACTAATCCAAAAGAGATCTGAATACCCGATTCATTAAATCCATGAACGCTGTCGGGGCATTTGTGAGGCCAAATGACATAACCTTAAACTCATAGTGTCCTTATCGAGTCCGGAATGCTGTCTTTGGAACATCCTCACTTCTAATCTGAAGTTGATGATAACCCGACCGTAGATCGATCTTCGAAAAAAATTACGCCCGTGTAGTTGATCAAACAAATCATCAATCCAGGGTAAGAGATATTTGTTCTTGATAGTAGCTTTATTCAATTATCGATAATCAATGCATAATCGGAGAGTACCATCTTTTTTTTTTAATAAATACCACCGGTGTACCCCACGAAGAAGTACTCGGTTGAATGAAATCTTTATCCAAAAGGTGGAGTTGAACCTTTAGCTCATTTAACTCAGCATGTTCCATTCGACAGGGAGGGATAGAAATACGTTGATTTCCTAGAACAACGTCATGCAAAACTCAATCTCTCTTTCTGGTGGTAGCCCCAGTAACTCTTATAGAAATACATAGGAATACTCTCTAACTACCGTGATCTGATTAAGTTTCGTTTGAATCCTTTTTGTATCAATCACGTAAGTGTTGGACAATTATGACCCATAGCATCACTATTTGTACAAAACATGGTGTTTTTGTACAAATCAACTATGTGACAAAGGAAATTGCTCTTTTATCATTTTTAATTAGATTACCGGGATATATAAATGATAAAAGGTCCTTATGATTAGTTCCGGATTGAGATGATATGAGACAGTATCAATCCACGAAGGTTTAATCATTAAATAATCCCTAGCCGTAGTATTATCGAGAATACACATCGATAATGCAGAATAGACTAGTATTGCCCTTGCGCGCGTTGTGGGAGCATAACAGCATAGTTCTCATATATTTAAGTATTGGATACTTATGCAAGTGTAATAGGAGGTTGTGTTTACCGATGGTACGAAAACAGCTTCGCTCTGGATAGACCCCTCAGAATCCCATTGGTAGTATGACTGTGTGTCTATGGGAGTCCGAATTAGGGTAGGTGTATTTAGTCTTAACTTGAGACTTGCTCCGCTAATACTTGCGACAATCAATATACTTTGGTTTTGGTCTTCCAGGACTTTAACCGGTTCTGTGTACGCCTCTTCTGTGTATATTGAGAATCGTAGTGTATTGGGTGTGACGTCGAGATGGAAGTATTGTTGGACAAAATGACCCATAGCGTCACTATTTGCACATATCATTGTGTTGTTGTAGCAAATTAACTATGTGACAAGGAAATTGTACTCTCATCATTTGTGATTAGATCACCATATATATATAAATGAAGAGATGTCCCTATGATTAGTTCCTGGACTGAGAATGATATGAGACAGTATCAGTCCCCGAAGGTTTAATCATTAAATATCCCTAGCCGGAGTATTATCGAGACTGGACATCGATAATGCGGAATAGGCTAGTATTGCACTTGTGTGTGTTGTGAGGGCACAACGGCATAGTTCTCATATATATATAAGTATCGGATACTTATGCAAGTGCGATAGGAGGTCGTGTTTCACCAATGGTACGGGAAACAGCTTCGCTCTGGATAGACCCCTCGGAATCCCATTGGTATTATGACTATGTGTCTATGGGAGGCCGAAATCAAGGTAGGTGTGTATAGTCTTAACCTGAGACTTACATCGCTAATACTTGCGATAATCGGTAGACTTTGGTCTTGGTGGTACAGGGCTTTAACCGGTTCTGCGTACACCACTTCTGGGTTTATCAGAGAGTCGTAGTGTATTGGGTGTGATGTCAAGACGGAAGTATCACTCCAGTCATAGTGGAGATGATGTCACGCAGGATACGGTATTAGTGCTCTTAAGTGCTGGCCGGCCATCGGGATATTATGATAAGGTCATGTATATCCGATTATAGAGACTAGTTACCAGACATCCGACATGTGCTTCGGACGGGGCAGACACTTATCCAGCCCCAGCCCTAGCACGTGACTATCCGATACTGGGCTGATATACGCAATACTACGGTATACTACGCTTGATACAGATCTATATATTCCTGTAAGAATATTTCTGGAGAATTGGGTAGGCATGGCGCTTTGCTAGAAGCCAACCTTGTCTTGTAAATCGGTATAAACGTAGTACGAGGTACTTACGTGTTCGGATAGTCCGACGACCCGATTTACTGCCAACATATCCGGAGATCTCATGGGTCGCTTCCCGAAGATTCACCGATGACGTATAACTCGCACTTAATTAATTTGGGATTAATTAGAAGAGAGAGAAAATTAATCTGGGATTAATCACGGAGATATTTTATCTGAGATAAAATATTAATTAAAGAGAGAGAACGATTAATTTGGAATTAATCGATAAATTAATATATTCGATATATTAATCGAAATTAGATTTTGACGGGGAATTAAAATTAGATTTTAATTCGGGCGAACGAATTAATTTAGAATTAATTCGTTAGCGACGTGAATAGTGAATTCGCTAGGCGTAATCATTTAATTACGACGCGACGGAAAATTCATTAATTTGGAATTAGCGAATCCGAGCCCGCGAGTGATTGCGAGCGCATTCGCATTTCGAATTCGAGCGCGGCACGCAAGTCACATCAAGCGTGAAATCGCTAGTCGCATCATTTGTCAAATCACTTGTCACTTTGAGTGATATGACATGACATGTTGTCACTTTATTAAAGTGAATAGATGTGATGTGAATAGTGATGTGAAATGATGGAAAGCTTTATTGCTTTTTACTTTTTGACTTTTGAATTAAAGTAATATATATGTTTTATTTAATTTACTTGGTAAATGTAATAAATATATATATTAAAGCTTTATCTTCTCTCTCTCAAATTAAGGACATACGGTCTTCTTCTTTTCCCTCCTTTCTCTCTCGGCTTGGAGCCGTTTTTCATCTTCTTCTTTCTCATTTTTCTGGTTCTGCAGAAGTAATGAGAAGCAAGAATTGATTTTGTTTCAAAACAAGTGCTAGCATACACATAGAGTTATCCTAAGGTGATAGGGAAGTGAGTTTGTGAGCATGGAAAAGCTTGAAGCTTGGAGCTTCAATGGAGGTCATCAATGGCCGAACATGGAGGAGGCAAACCAGTCCATTACCGTGCAGTCCAGCAGTGCAAGGAGCTCACTGCCGAGCTTGGAGGGAGGCAGAAAACACATCTTGTTCTTTGCATCAAATCCAATCATTGTGAGTATATGATTCCGCCATTATTCCTTGATGTATTCATGCGATTTTGTGCATGATTTTGTTGATCTTGGGACCTATATTTGAACTCAACAATGGTATCTTGAGCTTTGATCAAGCATGAAATAAATTAGGGTTAAAATTGGGTAAACTCGATTTAGGCATGATTTGGTTGAATTGTTTGATGAAGTATGCTTGAATGAGGTTGAATTGAAGTTGTGTATGATCAATTTCATGAAATTGGATTGGATTCAATTTTCCCTAATTTTTGGGCATGACAAATTGGGTAAAATCAATTGAAGCATGATTTGATTAATTGATTGATTAAGTATGCTTAAATGTTGTTGAATTAATGATTGATTGGATCAATTTGAAGAAATTATGTTTGGAACAAATTTCCCCAATTTTTTTATGTTGGCATAAAGTGACAAATTTTGGTAAACTTGATTTTGAGCATATTTTGTGAAATTGGATGAATGAGAATGCTTAAAGTATGTTTAATTTAAGATTGATTGGATCAATTTGTTGAAATTGTGTTTGGAACAAATTTCCCCAAATTGCTTATGTTGGCCGAAATTAAAGAACCCTAAATTTCTTGGTGATTTTGTTTGTTTGATCATTGTATGACTTAAAACAATTGGGTAATGTTGTTTTGAAGTTCAATTTGATGATGATTTTGATTTGGAACATTTTTCCCAAATTAAAGTGGCTTGGCCGAATTCAATTGAATTTGAAATTCATTGTGTTTTTTGATTTTAATTCATTGGATGAATTGAATTGATTTGGGAAATGATGATTGTGGATTCAATTGGATTGAAACCGAATCGGATTGGAAAAACCCTAATTGTCGAGAACAAAAGCATGTAAAATGGGTTTGATTTTGATAAATTGTGTTGGACACTATTTGTCATTAAAGTGCATGATTAAGTATGCTAATTGATGTTTTAGAAATATTAATTGGGTGGTTAATTGTGTATTACACTTAGGTTAATAATTATGGAATTTAGAATTTTATAAGTTAATTAATTGGGCTTATTTTGAAATTGGGCCTTTAAGGTTGTGATTGGGCTTTTGGGCTTTGTTGTACAAAGTTGAGTTTAGGCAAATTTGGTTGGATCCAATTGGGCCTAAAACCGCATCCATAAAGTCCAATTATGACTTAATGGACCTTAATTATTTAATTGGGCCTAATGGGCCAAAATTGATTTCTGGGCTTATGGGGTAACTCCCGGATTGGATTTTGGTTGTTCGGTTTGACCCGAGTTGACCAAAAGTCCACGCCTTATAGAAATTAATTAAAAGCCCATTGGACTTTAATTAAATAAACATTAGATGTTAATCGGGCTTTGAGACCCGTTGCGATTAAATTTGGAATTTAAGTCGTAAAGGTTCCTTAATAAAAGTGTAATATTTAAT
Source organism: Zanthoxylum bungeanum (assembly GCA_019454045.1). Classification (NCBI taxonomy): domain Eukaryota; kingdom Viridiplantae; phylum Streptophyta; class Magnoliopsida; order Sapindales; family Rutaceae; genus Zanthoxylum; species Zanthoxylum bungeanum. The sequence continues at coordinate 409,297 of SKCR01040992.1, forward strand.
TTGGAATTAAATAGTGAATTAGATTAAATGCGTATTAAATTGGATTTAATTATGTAGTTTAATTTAATTCAAGAATTCGTACTTTGAGTACTTATTCGCAAAACGAGTTTGACTCGAGCAAAAATCAAATCGTTGTTTGAACATTGGATGATCACTAATTATCAGATTAATTAATTGGATTAGATTGATTGATAACATGCTTGTATGAATACATGGTTGCGATGCATGAATAATGTATATCGGATGGATATTAGTCGGGTGGGACAATTTTGGAAATTGTAATAAATTTGATTTATTAATTGGACCTGCGTGTCCAGCCTTATCACCTCTATACTCTTTGTATTCTCTTCTCACCTATTCCCCTCAATGTAAATGAGGTTTCTTTAGAAGTGTAGTGTAACGGGTAGAAGTAAATACATGTGCTAGCTTTGGAGAGAGAAAATGAGAGATTTGATCTAGGATCAATGTAAAGTATCCATCCGCATATCATTATTATTTTATTTCATATGCGCTTTATTATGTGTTTAGAATGCATGTTTAAGGGTGTATGATGATGAGACCTTAACAAAGATAATAAATTGGTTGCCAATTGCACGCGAAAAACCCTCGCTCAATATCAAGTGTTTTTCCTTCCATTGAGTGATTCTTACTCAAGATCCGAGATTGGCATTGGGTTGTTGGCCAAAGTCAAGCCCTTTGTCCGTCGAAGATGTGTTTGAATCATGAGAGTTTTGTTCCATATCGGTGTCTTGTCCAAGTTGTGGTTTGTTGGCCAAAGTCAAGACCACTTCTTGTCCATCGACATTGATTACGAAGCTTTCCATGGTCAATGGGTCACACTTGACTGGGATCACTAGGTTTGTTGTGCCAAAGCCAAGGCTTAGTTGATTCAGAGGAAAAAGGTTAGGTAATACATTGGATGTATTGGCATATATAAGATATATGTTTAGGATTTGGATATCCGCCTACTGGATCTAGGAATTGGATGGGATCCAATTGATCTTCGAGATCTACCTAGTTAATTATCATACAATTTGTTGGCCAAAGTCAAGATTGTGTGATATTTAACGGGATCCTAGCCCACTAGGAAACACGGTTTCCCGAGTACTCAACAGAGGGTTAGAGGCTTGCCGAAAAATAGTGGGAGGCAAGAATTGAATTTGCAATACTCGTTCAATTACTCGTCATACGCGCTCATTCAAATTATTTCGTCGTTAGATTAAATGTTAGTTGGACTAATATTTAAATTGTTGTTTTAATAAACAGTTGGACTGTATTATATTTGATTATATATAATTGGATTATATTAATCAATATATTTGAATTAATTAATTTCAGTTTACAGTTGATTTTATAAAGATTATAGTAATCAATGTAATTGAGGTTAATTAATTTAGATTATATTTGATTATATAGTTGGACTATTATAATCATTATAATAAATAGTACCACAAATCGTTGATTAAATAGTTGGACTATTAGAATCAAGATATAATTGAAAGATTGACATTTAAAACATAATCCTGGGGAAAATGTGTTTAATGGTTTAATTTTCAAATTGGGAATAAAGTTTCAGGATGGTCCTGGAAATTAATAGGTTATTTTATTTGATAAAATAATATATTAAGCTTGTTGCGCAAGGCGCACCTTAATTCGATATTCCAGAAACACGAGGCTTGGCCAAAGGGTTCTGGAATGTTGAAACAGGCAAAGGCAAAATCATTATAATCTTCTGGGAAAATAAAGGACATATCCTAAGAAGGAATAGAAGACGAGCAAGGCTCTGACTTCAAATATGTTTGTCATAATTATGTTCACAGCTAGTATTAAAATTGGATTTTAGATACTTAGTGTGGTATATAAAATATATATATTGATGTTCAGAATCTATTTTAACAGGATACTGACTTCAATTGAGATTTATCTGCGAATTGAAAACGGGACGAAAGTCGCTGTTTTAACCGTAGATACCTGAATTTAGGAACTACCTTCGGGTTAGTACTTAAATTTAGAAACTGTTATAATGTAGCTAGCTAGTTGACTAGAAACATTATCTCTATATCGCGTATAACCCGCTGCGGGTGTACCTTTATATTCTAGAACACTAAAGTGTTTTATTATATAAAGATGATATTGAGATAAACACATTAGATGTGAATAACAGCATTTATTTTGAATATAAATAATATCTCAAATACATAACATGATAAATAAATAGCTCAAACTGATTTGATCAGTTAAGAAACTTAATTGTGGCATAGTTGTCAGGGACACTACTAAACAAGAATCGTATATCCGCACTTTTGAAGAGCGGGTACTAGGACTGATTTGATTCTATTCAAATAAAGTCTACGAATCTAGTCTATTTGGGCAAAGTGCCTAAAACACTATTTACTTGGTAAAAGTGTAAATGCCACCGATCTGTTAGCCCTACTTCATAGTGAATTAAGTGGGCCCATGTCTAGCTAGGCTAGATATGGATTGAATATTTCGTGACCTTTACGGATGTGGCATCGCGTATGGTTATGTGTTTCTTTTGAAACACAAATCGGAAACTTTTAGAGTTTCGACACGAAATAGAAAAATAGATCGGCTAAAGTATTAAACCGTCATGGTAAGACTGTAATGGAAAATACTTAAGCAATAAGTTCCTAGTTTTTATGAAAGAGTATAGTATTATTTCAAATAAGGACTCCTCCCGGAATACGTCAGTTTGACGGTGTGTCCAAACGGATTAACCGAATTTTGTTAGACATAATAAGGTTAATCACGAGTCGCTCTGAGCTACCATTTCCTTCAACGGATAAGCTTTAAACAGTGAAAGAACTTATTTTGAATAAGGTTCCATAATAATCTGTTTGACAGATATCATATTAGATATTAACGGGAAAGAAACCGGGTTTCTCATTCCTGATAATTTGGGTATGCTAGGCATATGTTTGGATGATACCAAACTAAAACCCAAATAGGATAAGTGCCAAATGTAGGTTATCCTAGGGATACCATAAGTATTGTACTTATACACCTCACAAGAAAACAATTAGATTGTTACTCACCATACGATTTTCCTGAGAGGAATACCGATATGCAGTGGTAAGTGGGAGGATAGTATAACTCGATGGAAATCGGAGTAATACTGTTCAAGGCACTGAATCTTAAAGGAACATGAATAGTTCATCCAGGATGAGACTATTACCATTAATCTTTGAATACACAAGAACCGCGCAGGTCGGACAGAGTTAGAAAACAACCTGGGGTATGGGTTTCTGATCTAACCTCATAAAGATGTGAATCTTATTGAGGAATACCAACTGACTACGTATGAGGAAGTGATACAAGATATCAACTCCCTAATTATGGCAAAGTGCCGTATAATCCGAAATGGATTCCATGTATATCAACCAGTTTGGATACTAGTTGATGACCACAAGGCATTGTGCCTAATGGTACTTAAAAGTCTTCTAGGAAGACATACATGGATGGCAACATACCAACGTATAAAGCTAGGCTTTTAACGGAAAGGTATCGTTATCAACATTGTGTTGATTACGATTCAACCTTTTACCTGTTGCCACGGTAAATCCATTTGGATAATGCAGGTTATTCGATCCATGATTGGATTGAAGCAAACATTAGGTTCTTGGATTATCGTTTTGATATAATCATAATGGTGTACGATTTAATTCAAAACGAAAATAATTCTTATGTATATAAGGAGGTTAGTGGGAGCACACTGACAGTGGCTGTCCTATAAAATAATGATAATACGTCATTTCTTGGAAATGATATTCCCATAAAATAAATATCGGCGAAAGCTTGCCTTTCGAAATACTCTCCTAGAAACCGTACATTGAAAAATGTACAAGACCTGGTGTATCATATGCTTTGAGCATATGGATTCACAAACAGGCCAATCCGAGTGATAGTCACTGGATTAATATTAAGAACATCCGTTAGTATCTTAGAGAACTAAGGATGTTGTCTTAGTCTATGGAGAAGGAGAACTTAAAGTGACTGGGATCACTGTAGCAAGTTTCATATAACCGATAAAGACGACTAAAAGTCGCAAACGGTACTATACAGTTTGAATAACGGTACAGTGAGCTGGAAATCTTCCAAGTAAGATACTTTACCGAATAAACAACAAATGCGGGTTGTTGCTGCAGCTAAGCAGCAATAGAAGTCATTTGGGTCGATACAAATCTAATTAGATTAGATATAGTTCTGTTAGCAGCTGAGCTAGGCGTCAGCACAGGCTAAAGAATTAATGGTCTCATCAACAATCCAGATACATACTTAGATACTCATCTGATTCATTCGGATCATATATCGTGGCGATGTGATGATCGAATAAATCGAATCAAGATGATAATCATGCAAATCCGCTGACAAATGCATTTCTCAGCAGTTTGAGCCAACCGTACATAGTTCGGGTGTAGGACACTTGAGTGACTGGCTATGTGCCAAGTGGGAGATTGTTGGACAAAATGACCCATAGCGTCATTATTTGCACAGATCATTGTGTTGTTGTAGCAAATTAACTATGTGACAAGGAAATTGCACTCTCATCATTTGTGATTAGATCACCATACATATATAAATGAAGAGATGTCCCTATGATTAGTTCCTGGATTGAGAATGATATGAGACAGTATCAGTCCCCAAAGGTTTAATCATTAAATATCCCTAGCCGGAGTATTATCGAGACTGGACATCGATAATGCGGAATAGGCTAGTATTGCACTTGTGTGCGTTGTGAGGGCACAACGGCATAGTTCTCATATATATATAAGTATCGGATACTTATGCAAGTGCGATAGGAGGTCGTGTTTCACCAATGGTACGGGAAACAGCTTCGCTCTGGATAGACCCCTCGGAATCCCATTGGTATTATGACTATGTGTCTATGGGGGCCGAAATCAAGGTAGGTGTGTATAGTCTTAACCTGAGACTTACATCGCTAATACTTGCGATAATCGGTAGACTTTGGTCTTGGTGGTACAGGGCTTTAACCGGTTCTGCGTACAACCACTTCTGGGTTATCAGAGAGTCGTAGTGTATTGGGTGTGATGTCAAGACGGAAGTATCACTCCAGTCATAGTGGAGATGATGTCACGCAGGATACGGTATTAGTGCTCTTAAGTGCTGGCCGGCCATCGGGATATTATGACAAGGTCATGTATATCCGATTATAGAGACTAGTTACCAGACATCCGACATGTGCTTCGGACGGGGCAGACACTTATCCAGCCCCAGCCCTAGCACGTGACTATCCGATACTGGGCTGATATACGCAATACTACGGTATACTACGCTTGATACAGATCTATATATTCCTGTAAGAATATTTCTGGAGAATTGGGTAGGCATGGCGCTTTGCTAGAAGCCAACCTTGTCTTGTAAATCGGTATAAACGTAGTACGAGGTACTTACGTGTTCGGATAGTCCGACGACCCGATTTACTGCCAAAATATCCGGAGATCTCATGGGTCGCTTCCCGAAGATTCACCGATGACGTATAACTCGCACTTAATTAATTTGGATTAATTAGAAGAGAGAGAAAATTAATCTGGGATTAATCACGGAGATATTTTATCTGGGATAAAATATTAATTAAAGAGAGAGAACGATTAATTTGGAATTAATCGATAAATTAATATATTCGATATATTAATCGAAATTATATTTTGACGCGGAATTAAAATTAGATTTTAATTCGGGCGAACGAGTTAATTTAGAATTAATTCGTTAGCGACGTGAATAGTGAATTCGCTAGGCGTAATCATTTAATTACGACGCGACGGAAAATTCGTTAATTTGGAATTAGCGAATCCGAGCCCGCGAGTGATTGCGAGCGCATTCGCATTTCGAATTCGAGCGCGGCACGCAAGTCACATCAAGCGTGAAATCGCTAGTCGCATCATTTGTCAAATCACTTGTCACTTTGAGTGATATGACATGACATGTTGTCACTTTATTAAAGTGAATAGATGTGATGTGAATAGTGATGTGAAATGATGGAAAGCTTTATTGCTTTTTACTTTTTGACTTTTGAATTAAAGTAATATATATGTTTTATTTAATTTACTTGGTAAATGTAATAAATATATATATTAAAGCTTTATCTTCTCTCTCTCAAATTAAGGACATACGGTCTTCTTCTTTTCCCTCCTTTCTCTCTCGGCTTGGAGCCGTTTTTCATCTTTTTCTTTCTCATTTTTCTGGTTCTGCCGAGAAGTAATGAGAAGCAAGAATTGATTTTGTTTCAAAACCAAGTGCTAGCACACACATAGAGTTATCCTAAGGTGATAAGGAAGTGAGTTTGTGAGCATGGAAAAGCTTGAAGCTTGGAGCTTCAATGGAGGTCATCAATGGCCGAACATGGAGGAGGCAAACCAGTCCATTACCGTGCAGTCCAGCAGTGCAAGGAGCTCATTGCCGAGCTTGGAGGGAGGCAGAAAACACATCTTGTTCTTTGCATCAAATCCAATCATTGTGAGTATATGATTCCGCCATTATTCCTTGATGTATTCATGCGATTTTATGCTTGATTTTGTTGATCTTGGGACATATATTAGAACTCAACAAGTATTACTCCAGTTATAGTGGAGATGATGATCACGTAGGATACGGAACTGGTGCTCTTATATGCTGCACCTATCGGGATATTATGACTAGGTCATGTTTATCCGATTATAGAGACTAGTTACCAGAGATCTGATATGTGCTTCGTACGAGGCAGACACAATTCCAGCCCCAGGCCTAGCACGTGACATCCGATACTGGATCGCAATACGCAATACTACGTATACTACGCCTGATATAGATTACATATTCCTTTAAGAATATTTCTGGAGAATTGGGTGGGCACGGTGCTTTGCTAGAAGCCAACCATGTCTTGTAAATCGGTAAAAACATAGTACTAGGTACGTACGTGTAAAGATAGTCCGACGACCGGATTTACTGCCAACATATCCGGGGATCTCATGGGTCGCTTCCTGAAGATTCACCGATGACGTATGATTCACACATTATTAATCTAGGATTAATTAATAGAGAGAGAAAATTAATCTGGGATTAAATACAGAGATATTTTTTCTAGGATAAAATATTATTTATAGGGAGAGAGAACGATTAATTTTGAATTAATCGATAAAATAATATATTCGGTATATTAAACGAAATTATATTTCGACGGTGAATTAAAATTCGATTTTAATTCGGGCGAATGAGTTAATTCACTAGCGACGTGAAGAGTAATTTTGCTAGGCATAATTATTTAATTAAATTTGATTTAATTACGTCGCAACGGAAAATTCGTTAATTCGAAATGAGCGAACCCGAGCCCGGGAGTGTTTGCGGGCCCACTCGCATTTCAAATTCAAGTGCGGCCCATAAGTCACATCAAGTGTCACATCATTAGTCATTTCAAGTGATGGATGTCTTGTCACTTTGAGTGATGTGATGTTAGTCATTTTTATTGATGGGGGTGGTTGGAAGGCTTAAAAGCCTTGTACCTTTTTGGAAAAGAGTGAATTGGTATTTGTTTTTTAGAAAATAAAATACCATATACACATTACAACCAACTAACACTCTTCTCTTCTCTCCCTAAACTTTCGGCCAAGGGCCATTTCTCTCATTCTCCATTTTCTGAAAATGCCGAGAACAAGAACAAGCAATGGAAGGATTTGTGGCAATTTTTTTCCAAGTGTTAACACACTAAAGAGTCATCCAAAGGTGATAGGGAAACAAACCGTTGAGTATGGAATCTCAAATCAAAGCTTGGAGCTTGAAGGACATCTATGGAGGAGCTTGACCGAAACCTTGGAGCACAAAATTGGGCAAGGCCGTGAGCTTCAATAAGCTTGAAGAAGTTTTGTGTTTCATCACATCCAAAAGCCGATCAATGTAGTTATGATTCCGCCATATTGTTTTGTTGTATTCACATATTTTCATAGCTTGAATGATCTTGGGACTATAGTAGAAACCCAACAATGATATCAGAGCCATGTTTAAGCATGAAATTGGATTTAGGGTAAAATTGGGTAAAATTGTTTTTAGCATGTTTGGATGAAATTGATTGTTTGAGTATGCTTGAATGATGATAACTTAAGAGTTATTTGTGATTAATTTGATGAAAATTGAATTGGATCAAATTTTCCCCAAAAGTTTGGCTTGGCCGATTGTGAGCTTGCCCTAATGTCATGGTGATTTTTGTTTTTTCAATCATTGGATGAGTTTGAAAGACTTGGGAAATGTTGATTTAGGATTCAATTGGATTGAAATCGGAATTGGACAAAAATTCCCTATAATGCAGTGACTTTGTAGCATGGAAAATGAATTGATTTTTTATTCAATTGTGTTGGACATATGTTGATGATTATAAGCATGGTTAATTATATAAATTGGTATTTTGGAAATGTTAATTTGGTTAATTAATCATGGCTATACACTTTGATTAATTTAATTGTGAAATTTGGAATATTGTAATTAAATTAATTGGGTTTAATTTGGAATTGGGCTTATAAAGTTGTATTTGGGCTTAATGGGCTTGGTTGGGCCAAGTTTGGTTTAGGTTAATTGGTTGGATCCAATTGGGCCCAAAACCATATCCATAAAGTCCAAATATAATTAAATGGACCTTTAATATTTTAATTGGGCCTAATGGGCATAAATTGGTTTCTTGGCAAATAAGGGTGATTCCTTAAATGGGCTTTGGTATTTGGGTTTGACCCATATTGACCAAAAGTCCATGCCTTAAGAAATTAATTGAAAGCCCATTGGACTTTAATTAATTTGACATTGGATGTTAATTGGGCTTTGAGACCCGTAATGATTAGATTTAGAATCTAAGTCGCAAAGGCTCGTTAATAAAGTGTAACTATTTAATTTGGAAATTAAACAATGAATTAGTATTGAATACAAATTAAATTGGATTTAATGTTGTAGTTTGATATAATTCGAGAATTCGTACTTTGAGTAGTTATTCTTAAAACGAGTTGGACTAGCGCAAATTTGAACATTGGATGATCATTAATTTTCAGATTAATTAAATGGATTAGATTGATTGATAACGTGCTTTGTGTGAATACATGGATGTGATGTATGAATAATGTATATCAGATGGATATTAGATGGGTGAGGGCAATTTTGGAAATTGTTGTAATAAATTTAGAATTTATTAAATTGGACCTGCGTGTCCAGCCTATTACCTATTGACTCTTTGTATTTCTCTTCTCACATATTCCCCTCAATGTAAATGATAAGGTTAATAATGAGTCGCTCTGAGATACCATTTTCCTTCTAAGGATACGCATTAAATAGTGCAACACTTATTTTTGAATAAGGTTCCATAAAATCTGTTTGACAGACTTTATATTAGATATGAACAGGAAAGAAACTAGGTTTTCTCATTCCTGTAGATTTGGGGATGCTGGGCATATATTTGGATGATACCAAACTAGAACCCAAATCAGATAAGTGTCTATTTGTAGGTTATCCTAGGGTAACCAAAGTATAGTACTTATACATCTCACAAGAGAACAATTTAATTGTTGCTCGCCATGTGGTTTTCCTAAGAGGAATACTTATATGCAGTGGTAAGTGGGAGGAAAGTAAAACTCGATGAAAATCGGAGTGATACTATTCCAGGCACTGATTCCTTAATGGAACACAAATAGTTCATCAAGGATGAAACTGTACCATAATATTCGAATACACAAGAACCGCGTAAGTCGGAGAGAGTCAGAAAACAACCTGGGAGGTATGGGTTTCTGATCTCACCTCGTAAAGATGTCAATCTTATTGAGGAACACAAACCGACTACGTATGAGGAAGTGATATAAGGTATCGACTCCCTATTATGGCAAAGTGCCATGATGTCCGAAATGGATTCCATGTATACCAACCAAGTTTAGACACTAGTTGTTGTATCGGAAGGCATTGTGCCTATTGGTGCTATATAAGTCTTCAAAGAAGACATACATGGATGGCAACATACAACGTACTAAGCTAGGCTTGTAGCGAAAAGGTATCGTTATCAACATTGTGTCGATTGCGACGAAACCTTTTACTCGTTGCCATGGTTAAATCCATTTGGATAATGCTTGCTAATACTGCATGTTTCATTTATGAAATATGGCAGCTGTAACGTCAAAATCGCTTTCCTTAAACGGAAACCTTTTGGAGGATGTTTATAACATCCTGACGGTTTTATCACAGCAAAACGAGCAAACAAGGTTTGCAAGTTATTCGATCCATTTATGGATTGAAGCAAGCATTGCGTTCTTGGAACTATATCGTTTTGATGTAATCATAATGGTATATGATTTAATTCAAAATGAAAAAAATGATTCTTGTGTATATAAGAGGGTTAGTGGGAGCGCACTGACAGTGAATGTCCTAAATAATGATGATATATCATTTCTTGGAAATGATATTCCCATAATACAATCGGTGAAAGCTTGGCTTTCATGAAAATTCTCCGTAGAATTCTTGGGAGAGAAACCTTTATTACTGGGATAGATCTAAAAGTTGTTGGCACTCTCCGAGAACTCGTACATTGAAATAAATGTACGCGACCTGGTGTCTCATATGCTTTGAGCATATAGAGTCACAATTAGGCCAATCCATGCGATGGTCACTAGATTGATGTTAAGAACATCCTTAAGTATCTTAGATGATCTAAGGATGCTTTCTTAAGCTATGGAGAAGGAGAACTTGAAGTGACTGAGTTCACTATTGCAAGTTTCCTAACCGAAAAAAATGACTATAAGTCGTAATAAAGGATACTATATAGTTTGAATAACAGAACAGTGAGCTGGAAATCTTCCAAGCAAGATACTGTTACCGAATAAATAATAAAAGCAGAATATTGCTGCAGCTGAGGCAGTAATAGAAGTTATTTGGATATTAATAATCCTAATTGGATTAGGAGTAGTTCTGTTAGCAGCTGAGCTAGGCTACATCACAGGCTGAAGAATTAATGGTCTCCTCAACGATCCGAGTAAATACTTCAATTATTCATCTGATTCGTTCGGATTATACATCGTGGCAATGTGATAATCGAATAAATCGCATCAGATGATAACTTTGCAAATCCGCTGACGAAAGCCTTTTCTCAGTAGAAGTTTGAGCGAATCGTACATAGTTCAAGTATAGGAAACTTGAGTGATCTGCTATAGGCCAAGTGGGAGATTGTTGGACAATTATGACCCATAGCATCACTATTTATACAAAACATGGTGTTGTTGTACAAATCAACTATGTGACAAAGGAAATTGCTCTTTTATGATTTGTAATTAGATTACCGGGATATATAAATGATAAAAGGTCCTTATGATTAGTTCCAGATTGAGATGATATGAGACAATATCAATCCATGAAGGTTTAATCATTAAATAATCCCTAGTCGTAGTATTATCGAGAATGAACATCGATAATGCAGAATAAACTAGTATTGCACTTGTGCGCGTTGTGGGAGCATAACGACATAGTTCTCATATATTTAAGTATTGGATACTTATGTAAGTGTAATAGGAGGTTGTGTTTACCGATGGTACAGAAACAGCTTCGCTCTGGATAGACCCCTCAGAATCCCATTAGTAGTATGATTGTGTGTCTATGGGAGTACGAATCAGGGTAGGTGTATTTGGTCTTAACCTAAGACTTGCACCGCTAATAGTTGCGACAATCAATATACTTTGGTTTTGGTCATCCAGGGCTTTAACTGGTTCTGTGTACGCCTCTTCTGGGTATATTGAGAATCGTAGTGTATTGGGTGTGATGTCGAGATGGAAGTATCACTCCAGTCATAGCCGAGATGATGATCACGTAGGATACGAAACTGGTGCTCTTATATGCTGCACCTATCGGGATCTTATGACTAGGTCATGTTTATCCGATTATAGAGACTAGTTACCAGAGATCCGATATGTGCTTCGTACGGGGCAGACACAATTCCAGCCCCATGCCTAGCACGTGACATCCAATACTAGATCGCAATACGCAATACTATGTATACTACGCCTGATATAGATTACATATTCCTTTAAAAATATTTCTTGAGAATTGGGTAGGCACGGTGCTTTGCTAGAAGCCAACCATGTCTTTTAAATCGATAAAAACGTATTACTAGGTACGTACGTGTTCGGATAGTCCAACGACCGGATTTACTGCCAACATATCCGGGGATCTCATGGGTCGCTTCCCGAAGATTCACCGATGACGTATGACTCGCACATTATTAATCTGGGATTAATTAATAGAGAGAGAAAATTAATCTGGGATTAATTACAGAGATATTTTATCTGGGATAAAATATTATTTAAAGAGAGAGAGAACGATTAATTTGGAATTAATCGATAAAATAATATATTCGATATATTAAATGAAATTAGATTTCGAAGCGGAATTAGGCATAATTATTTAATTAAATTTGATTTAATTACTTCGCAATGGAAAATTCGTTAATTCAGAATTAGCGAACCCGAACCCGAACCCGGGAGTGTTTACGAGCCCACTCGCATTTCGAATTCAAGTGCGGCCAACAAGTCACATCAAGCGTCACATCATTAGTCATTTCAAGTGTTGGATGTCTTGTCACTTTGAGTGATGTGATGTTAGTCACTTTTGATTGATGGGGGTGGTTGGAAGGCTTAAAAGCCTTGTACCTTTTTGGAAAATAGTGAATTGGTATTTGTTTTTTAGAAAATAAAATACCATATACACATTACAACCAACTAACAATCTTCTCTTCTCTCCCTAAACTTTCGGCCAAGGGCCATTTCTCTCCTTCTCCATTTTCTAAAAATGCCGAGAACAAAAACAAGCAATGGAAGCATTTGTGGCAATTTTTTCCAAGTGCTAGCACACTAAAGAGTCATCCAAAGGTGATAGGGAAACAAACCCTTGAGCATGGAATCTCAAATCAAAGCTTGGAGCTTGGAGGACAACTGTGGATGAGCTTGACCGAAACTTTGGAGAACAAAATTGGGCATGGCCGTGAGCTTCAAGAAGCTTAAAGAAGTTTTATGTTTCATCGCATCCAAAAGCCGATCAATGTAAGTATGATTCCGCCATACTTCTTTGTTATATTCACATATTTTCATAGCTTGAATGTGTTGGAGTTCTACGGCCCCGAGGATCGAATAACAAGTAATGAAATACATGCGAATACATACAACGAAGTTGTGGAATACTTACATCGATCGGTTGAGCGACGCGGTGATGAACAAAAATGATTTTCTGCCCACTGCAGCTCACGGCAGTGCACTGCAACTTGGTCCTCCATTTTCGGTTTTGGATCATCTTCCAAGCTCCAAGCTTTGTCATGGTGATTCCAAGCTCATGGGTGGTCTTCCCTATCACCTTCGCATGTCTCTCGGAGTGTTAGCTCTTGATGTTTTTGCCATAAAAACACCACAATTTGGCTTCCCCTAGCTCACGGCAGTGAGCAAACCAGTAGAGAAAAATTCAGCCCTAGGCGTGAATGAGAGGGAGAGAAAAGAGAGAGTGTGAGTTGTGATGGTTGTGTGAAAAAAAAGTGTATCTAATACCACTTTTTTTTTCCAAAAAATCAATTAATTGATTTCCAAAATCAAAACAAATACAAACATTTAAAATATATTAAATGTCTATCATGCCATCACACTTGAGTGTATTACACTCCACCATCAACTTCCATCAAGTCACATCACTTAATCAATCAAGAGACAAGTTGTCACATCACTCAAAGTGACTAATGATTTGACGCTTGTTGCGACTAGTGATTTGACGCTTGATTTGACTTGCGTGCCGCATTCGAATTCGAAATGCGAATGCACTCGCAAACAATCCCGGGCTCGGGTTCGCTAATTCCAAATTAACGAATTTTCCGTTGCGACGTAATTAAATGATTATGCCTAGTGAAATCACTATTCACATCGCTAACGAATTAATTCTAAATTAACTCGTTCGCCCGAATTAAAATCTAATTTTAATTCCGCGTCGAAATCTAATTTCGTTTAATATATCGAATATATTATTTTATCGATTAATTACAAATTAATCGTTATCTCTCTTTAAATGATATTTTATCCCAGATAAAATATCTCCGCAATTAATCCCAGATTAATTTTCTCTCTCTTCTAATTAATCCCATATTAATTAAAGTGCGAGTCATACGTCATCGGTGAATCTTTGGGAAGCGACCCATGAGATCCCTAGATATGTTGGCAGTAAATACGGTCGTCGGACTATCCGAACATGTAAGTACCTAGTACTACGTTTATACCGATTTACAAGACAAGGTTGGCTTCTAGCAAAGCACCATGCGTACCCAATTCTGCAGAAATATCCTTACAGGAATATAAGGATCTATATCAGGCGTAGTATACGTAGTATTACCTATTTTGATCCAGTATCAGATGATCACATGCAAGGGTTGGGGCTGGTACATTGTCTGCCCCGTACAAAGTATATATCGGATTACGAGCAACTAGTCTCTTTATTATCGGATAATCATGACCAAGTCATATTATCCCGATGGTTGCAACCCTTTAGAGAACCAGTTCTGTATCCCTACGCGATTATCATCTCCATATGACTGGAGTGATACTTCCGTCTTGACATCACACCCAACACACTACGATTCTCAATATACCCAGCAGAGGCGTACACAGAACCTGTTAAAGCCCTGGACGACCAAAACCAAAGTATATTGATTGAGTATACACTTGCATGAGTATCTTATACCCAAATATATGAGAACTATGTCGTTTGTGCCCTCACAACGCTCACAAATGTAATACTAGTCTTTTACGTATTTATCGATGTCCAATCTTGATAATACTCTGACTAGGGATATTTGATGATTTATTCTTCGTGGATTAATATTGTCTCATATCATTCTCAATCCAGGAACAAGTCATAAGGACCTCCTATCATTTATATATCTTGGTGATCTAATCACAAATGATAAGAGTGCAATCTCCTTTGTCACATAGTTAATTTGTACAACAACACCATGATCTGTACAAATAGTGACGCTATGGGTCATAATTGTCCAACAATCTCCCACTTGGCCTATAGCCAGTCACTCGAGTGTCTAACACCCGAACTATGTACGGTTGGCTCAAACTGCTGAGAAAAGGCTTTCGTCAGCGATTTGCATGATTATCGTCTGATGCGATTTATACGATCATCACATCACCACGATGTATGATCCGAACGAATCAGATGAATAGTCGAAGTATATATCTGGATCGTTGATGAGACCATTAATTCTTTAGCTTGCGTTGTAGCCTAGCTAAGATGCTAATAGAACTATATCTAATCTAATTAGATTTATTATCGACCCAAATGGCTTCTACTGCTGCCTCAGCTGCAGCAATAACCCGCATTTGTTGTTTATTTGGTAACCGTATCTTGCTTGGAAGATTTCCAGCTCACTGTACCGTTATTCAAACTGTATAGTATCTTTTGCGACATAAAGTCGTTTAATTGATTTAAGAAACTTGTAGCAGTGATCCCAGTCACTTCAAGTTCTCCTTCTCCATAGTATAAGACAACATCCTTAGTTCTCTAAGATACTAATGGATGTTCTTAATATCAATCCAGTGACTATCACTTGGATTGGCCTGTTTGTGAATCCATATGCTCAAAGCATATGAGATACCAGGTCGCGTATATTTTTCAATGTACGAATTCTCGGAGAATTTTAATGAAAGCAAAGCTTTCACCGATTGTTTTATGGGAATATCATTTCCAAGAAATGACATATTTATCATTATTATTTATAGGAAAGTATTGTCAGTGCGCTCCCACTAACCTCTTTATATACACAAGAATCATTTCATTTTGAATTAAATCATACACCATTATGATTACATCAAAACGATAATTCCAAGAACCTAATGCTTGCTTCAATCCAAACATGGATCGATTAACTTGCAAACCTTATTTGCTAGTTTAGGTACGACAAAACCGACAGGATGTTGTAAACATCCTCCAAAATGTTTCCTTTTCAGGAAAGTGATTTTCCCGTTAAGCTGACATATTTCATACATGAAACATGCAGCTTTAGCAAGCATTATCCAAATGGATTTACCGTGGCAACAGGTAAAAGGTTGAATCATAATCAACACAATGTTGATAATGATACTTTTTCGCTAAAAGCCTAGCTTTGTACGTTGGTATGTTGCCATCCATGTATGTATTCCTTGAAGACTTATATAGTACCAATAGGCACTATGCCTTTCGGTACAACAACTAGTGTCCAAACATAGTTGGTATACATTGAATCCATTTCGGATGTCATGGCACTTTGCCATAACCAGAAATCGATACCTTGTATCACTTCCTCCTACGTAGTCAGTTGGTATTCCTCAATAAGATTGACATCTTTTCGAGGTGAGATCAGAAACCCATACCCCAGGTTGTTTTCTGACTCTCTACGACATATGCGGTTCTTGTGTATTCGAAGATTATAGGTATAGTTTCATCCTTGATGAACTATTAGTGTTCCATTAGGAATCAGTGCCAGGAACAGTATTACTCCAATTTTCATCGAGTTTTACTATCCTCCCACTTTCCACTGCATATCGATATTCCTCTTAGGAAAACCGCATGGTGAGCAACAATTAAATTGTTCTCATGTGAGTTGTATAAGTACTATACTTTGGTATCCCTAGGATAACCTACAATTGGCACTTATCCAATTTGGGTTTTAGTTTGGTATCATCCAAACATATGCCTAGCATACCCAAATCTTCAGGAATGAGAAACCTTGTTTCTTTCCTGTTCATATCTAATATGAAATCTGTCAAATAGATTATTATGGAACCTTATTCAAAATAAGGTCTGCACTGTTTATGATTATCCGTTGAAGGAAATAGTAGCTCAGAGCGACTCATGATTAACCTTATCATGTCCAACAAAATTCGGTTTCTCAGTTCGTACACACCGTCAAGTTTACGTGTTCCGGGAGGGGTCCTCATTTGAAAGAATACTATACTCTTTCAAGTATATAAGAAACTTATTTCTTAAATATTTTCATCATGGTCTAACCGTGATGATTTAATACTTTAGCCGATATGTTTGTCTATTTCGTGTCGAAACTTTAAAAGTTTCCGATTCGTGTTTCAAAAGAGACACATAACCATAACGAGATGCCACATCCGTAAAGGTCACAAAATATTCATATCCACCTCTAGCCTAGCTAGACATGGGCCCACTTGCTTCACTATGAACTAGGGCTAACAGATCGGTGGCATTTTCACTTTTACCAAGTAAATGTGTTATAGGCACTTTGCCCAATAAACTAGATTCGTAGACTTTATTTCAATAGGATCAAATCAGTCCTAGTACCCACTCTTCAAAAGTGTGGATATACTATTCTTGTTTAATTGTGTCCCAGACAATAATGCCACAAATTAGTTTCTTCTGATCAAATCAGTTTGAGCTGTTTGTTTGTCATGTTATATGTTTGAGATTTTATTTATATTCAAAATATAAATGTTGTTATTCACATCTAATGTGTTTACCTCAATATCATCTTTATAAAATAAAACACTTTAGTGTTCTAGAATATAAAGGTAAATCCACAGTGGGTTAAACACTAATATAGAGATAATGTTTCTAGTTAAACTAGTTATATTATAACAGTTTCCAAATTTAGGTACACACCCGAGGGTAGTTCCTAAAGTTAGGTATCTATGGTTAAAACAACGAATTTCATCCCGTTTCCGATTTGTAGATAAATCTCTACTGAAGTCAGTATTCTACTCATAGCAGATTCTGAACATCAATACATATTTATGTACCACACTAAGTATTTAAAATCCAATTTTATTACTTGCAGTGAACATAGTTATGACAAACATATTTGAAGTCAGAGCCTTGCCCCGTCTTCAATTCCTTCATGTCTGCTTTGATCAAACGGCAGTCACGCTTCCGCGATCCCGTTTACCACAATTTAAGCAGACATTTTGGGATATGTCATTTATCTTCCCAGAAGATTATAATGATTTTGCCTTTGCCATTTTAACACTCCAGAAGCCTTTGGCCAAGCCTTTGCCTTCTAGAATATCGAAGTAAGGTGCGCCTTGCGCTACTTGCCTAATTGCAAACTTTGACTTTGTCGCCTTGAGAAGAGCCATTAACTCTCCAAAAGTTATTATTGCAATTTAGTACTTCTAAGATCTAAAATAGATCTTTTAAGATCCTTCAATTTCATTATCATACTTTAAGGATCTAACCCTTAGTTCAGATTAAGAAATTAAGGAGTCTACTTTGGCAGGTTTAATGGATTAAGCACTAAAGTTATCATCACATGAATCTTCCAAAGATCATGCTCTACTATTTGCTTAACTCCGGGCTTTAGGCCTAATATGTTATTTTATCAAATAAAGTAACTTATTAGTTTTCAGGACTATCCTGAAATTATATTCCGAATTTTAAAATTAAACCATTTCAATACATTTTCCCTAAGATTATGTTTTAAATGTAAATCTTTCAATTTTATCTTGATTCTAATAGTCCAACTATTTAATCAACGTTTTCAGGTACTTTTAAATATAATGATTATTATAGTCCAACTATATTAATCAACTATACTTTTAATTTATTTGAATACAGTCCAATTGTTAATTAAAACAACAATTATATATTATTCCAACTAATAATTAATTTAACTGACGAATGATATTTATAATGAGCGCGTATGGCAAGTAATTAAACGAATATTGCAAATTTAATACATGCCTCCCACTATTTTTCGGCGACCCTCTAACCCTCTGTCGAGTACTCGGGAAACCGTGTTTCCTAGCGGGCTAAGATCCCGGTAAATATCACACAATCTTGACTTTGGCCAACAAATTGTATCATAATTAACTAGGTAGATCTCTAAGATCAATTGGATCCAATGCAATTCCTAGATCCAGTAGGGGGACATCCAAGTCCGAAACATATATCTTATATATGCCAATATATCCAATATATTACCTAACCTCTTTCCTCTGAATCAACTAAGCATTGGCTTTGGCACAACAAACTTAGTGATCCCAGTTAAGCGCGACCCATTGACTATGGAAAGCTTCGTAATCAATGTCGATGGACAAGAAGTGGTCTTGACTTTGGCCAACAAACCACAACTTGGACAAGACACCGATATGGAATAAAGCTCTCCTGATTCAAACACATCCTCGATGGACAAAGGCCTTGACTTTGGCCAATAAACCAATGACAGTCTCGGATCTTGAGTAAGAATCACTCAATGGAAGGAAAAACGCTTAATATTTGTGAGGGTTTTTCGCGTGCAAATTGGCAACAAATTTATTATCTTTGTTAAGGTCTCATCATCATACACCCTTAAACATGTATTCTAAACACATAATAAAGCGCATATGAATAAATTATAATGATATGTGGATGGATACTTTACACATTGATCCTAGATCAAATCTCTTCATTTCCTCTCTCCCGCTAGCACAATGATTTGCTTCTACCCGTTACACTACACTTCTAAAGAAACCTCATTTACATTGAGGGGAATAGGTGAGAATAGAAATACAATGAGAAAGGAGGTAATAAGGCTGGACACGCAGGTCCAATTAATAAATTTCAAATTTATTACAACAATTTCTAAAATTGCGCCACCCTTCTAATATCCATCCGATATACATTATTCATGCATCACAACCATGTATTCACACAAACATGCTATCAATCAATCTAATCAAATTAATTAATCTGATAATTAATGACCATCCAATGTTCAAACAACGATTTGATTTTGCGCGAGTCAGACTCATTTTTGCGAATAAGTACTCAAAGTACGAATTCTCGAATTAAATTAAACTACATAATTAAATCCAATTTTAATATGTATTTAATACTAATTCGCTATTTAATTCCAAATTAAATATTACACTTTATTAACGAACCTTTACGACTTAAATTCCAAATTTAATCGTTACGGGTCTCAAAGCCCAATTAACGTCCCACGTTAATTTAATTAAAGTCGAATATGCTTTTAATTAATTTCTTAAGGTGTGGACTTTTGGTCAACTCGGGTCAAACCCAATAACCAAAGTCCAATCCGGGAATAACCCCATAAGCCTAGAAATCAATTTAGGCCCATTAGGCCCAATTAAATTTAAAGGTCTCAGGTCGCATTTGGGCTTTATGGAGGTGGTTTTGGCCGAATTGGATCAACCAATTGCCTAAACCCAACTTAGTACAACCAAGCCCAATAAGCCCAATTACAACTTTAAAAGCCCAATTTCTAAAATAGGCCAATATAATTAAATTACAAAAACCCAATTTCACAATTTAATTACTAAAGTGTATTACATAATTAATTACCCAATTAATATTTCTAAAACATCAATTAGCCTAATTAATCATGCTCTTTAATATAAAATAGTGTCCAACACAATTTAATCAAAAATCAAACCCAATTAAATGCTCTTATATGTCTCGGCAATGGGGTGATTTTCATGTCCAATTTTAATCCAATCCAATTAAATCCAATTAAACATTAAATCAATATTACCAATTGATTTCCAACACATCCAATGATCAAAAAATCAAAAAATCCGAGACATCAAAATAGGGAACCATTCTCGGCCAAGCTAAGATTTTGGGAAAAAATGATCCAATCACAATTTCATGAAATTGATCCAATCAAACATCAATTAAAACACATTTAAGCATATTCATTCATCCAATTTCATAAAATCATGCTCAAAAGCAATTTACCCAAATTTTAAGCCTAATCAAATTTCATGCTTTTCAATCGCTCTAATACCATTGTTGGAGTTCTACGGCCCCCAGGATCGAATAACAACCAATGAAATACATGCGAATACATACAACGAAGTTGCGGAATACTTACATCGATCGGTTGAGCGATGAGGTGATGAACAAAAATGATTTTCTGCCCACTGCAGCTTACGGCAGTGCACTGCAACTTGGTCCTCCATTTTCGGTTTTGGATCATCTTCCAAGCTCCAAGCTTTGTCATGGTGATTCCAAGCTCATGGGTGGACTTCCCTATCACCTTCGCATGTCTCTCGGAGTGCTAGCTCTTGATATTTTTGCCACAAAAACACCACACTTTGGCTTACCCTAGCTCACGGCAGTGAGCAAACTAGAAGAGAAAAATTCAGCCCTAGGCGTGAATGAGAGGGAGAGAAAAGAGAGAGAGTGAGTTGTGATGGTTGTGTGAAAAAAAAGTGTATCTAATACCACTTTTTTTTTTCCAAAAAATCAATTAATTGATTTCCAAAATCAAAACAAATACAAACATTTAAAATATATTAAATGTCTATCATGCCATCACACTTGAGTGTATTACACTCCACCATCAACTTCCATCAAGTCACATCACTCAATCAATCAAGTGACAAGTTGTCACATCACTCAAAATGACTAATGATTTGACGCTTGATTTGACTTGCGTGCCGTATTCGAATTCGAAATGCGAATGCACTCGTAAAAAATCTCGGGCTCGGGTTCGCTTATTCTAAATTAAAGAATTTTCCGTTGTGACGTAATTAAATGATTATGCCTAGCAAAATCACTATTCACGTCGCTAACGAATTAATTCTAAATTAACTCATTCGCCCGAATTAAAATCTAATTTTAATTCCGCGTCGAAATCTAATTTCGTATAATATGTCAAATATATTATTTTATCGATTAATTCCAAATTAATCGTTATCTCTCTTTAAATGATATTTTATCCCAGATAAAATATCTCTGTAATTAATCCCAGATTAATTTTCTCTCTCTTCTAATTAATCCCAGATTAATTAAAGTGCGAGTCATACGTCATCGGTGAATCTTCGGGAAGCGACCCATGAGATCCCCAGATATCTTGGCAGTAAATACGGTCGCCGGACTATTCGAAAACGTAAGTACCTAGTACTACATTTATACCGATTTACAAGACAAGGTTGGCTTCTAGCAAAGCACCATGCCTACCCAATTCTCCAGAAATATCCTTACAGGAATATAAGGATCTATATCGGGCGTAGTATACGTAGTATTATGTATTTTGATCCAGAATCGGATGATCACATGCAAGGGCTGGGGCTGGTACAGTGTCTGCCCCGTACGAAGCATATATCAGATTACGAGCAACTAGTCTCTTTATTATCGGATAATCATGACCAAGTCATATTATCCTGATGGTTGCAACCCTTTAGAGAACCAGTTCTGTATCCCTACGCCATTATCATCTCCATATGACTGGAGTGATACTTCCGTCTTGACATCACACCCAACACACTACGATTCTCAATATACCGAGCAGAGGCGTACACAGAACCTGTTAAAGCCTTGGACGACCAAAACCAAAGTATATTGATTGTCGCAAGTATTAGAGGTGCAAGTCTCAAGTTAAGACCAAATACACCTACCCTGATTTCGGACTTCCATAGACACAAAGTCATACTACCAATGGAAGTCCGAGGGGGTCTATCCAGAACGAAGTTGTTTCCCGTACCATCGGTAAACACAACCTCCTATTACACTTGCATGAGTATCTTAAACCCAAATATATGAGAACTATGCCGTTTGTGCCCTAACAACGTGCACAAGTGTAATACTAGTCTTTTACGTATTTATCGATGTCTAATCTCGATAATACTCTGACTAGGGATATTTAATGAGTTATCCTTCGTGGATTGATATTGTCTCATAACATTCTCAATCCAGGAACAAGTCATAAGGACCTCCTATCATTTATATATCTTGGTGATCTAATCACAAATGATAAGAGTGCAATCTCCTTTGTCACATAGTTAATTTGTACAACAACACCATGATCTGTACAAATAGTGACGCTATGGGTCATAATTGTCCAACAATCTCCCACTTGGTCATAATTGTCCAACAATCTCCCACTTGGCCTATAGCCAGTCACTCGAGTGTCTAACACCCGAACTATGTACGGTTGGCTCAAACTGCTGAGAAAAGGCTTTCGTCAGCGGATTTGCATGAATATCGTCTGATGCGATTTATATGATCATCACATCGCCACGATGTATGATCCGAACGAATCAGATGAATAGTCGAAGTATATATCTGGATCGTTGATGAGACCATTAATTCTTTAGCTTGCGCTGTAGCCTAGCTCAGATGCTAATAGAACTATATCTAATCTAATTAGATTTATTATCGACTCAAATGGCTTCTATTGCTGCCTCAGCTGCAGCAATAACCCGCATTTGTTGTTTATTCGGTAACAGTATCTTGCATGGAAGATTTCCAGCTCACTGTACCGTTATTCAAACTATATAGTATCTTTTGCGACTTATAGTCGTTTAATCGATTAGGAAACTTATAGCAGTGATCCCAGTCACTTCAAGTTCTCCTTCTCCATAGAATAAGACATCATCATTAGTTCTCTAAGATACTAATGGATGTTCTTAATATCAATCCAGTGACTATCACTTGGATTGGCCTGTTTGTGAATCCATATGCTCAAAACGTATGAGATACCAGGTCCCGTATATTTTTCAATGTACGAATTCTCAGAGAATTTTAATGAAAGCCAAGCTTTCACCGATTGTTTTATGGGAATATCATTTCCAAGAAATGACATAATTATCATTATTATTTATAGGAAAGTATTGTCAGTGCGCTCCCACTAACCTCCTTATATACACAAGAATCATTTCGTTTTGAATTAAATCATACACCATTATGATTACATCAAAACGATAATTCCAAGAACCTAATGCTTGCTTCAATCCAAACATGGATCGATTAACTTGAAAACCTTGTTTGCTAGTTTAGGTACGACAAAACCGACAGGATGTTGTAAACATCCTCCAAAAGGTTTCCTTTTTAGGAAAGTGATTTTCCCGTTAAGCTGACATATTTCATACATAAAACATGCAGCTTTAGCAAGCATTATCCAAATGGATTTACCGTGGCAACAGGTAAAAGGTTGAATCATAATCAACACAATGTTGATAATGAAACCTTTCCGCTAAAAGCCTAGCTTTGTACGTTGGTATGTTGCCATCCATGTATGTCTTCCTTGAAGACTTATATAATACCAATAGGCACTATGCCTTTCGGTACAACAACTAGTGTCCAAACATAGTTGGTATACATTGAATCCATTTCGGATGTCATGACACTTTGCCATAACCAGGAATCAATACCTTGTATCACTTCCTCATACGTAGTCAGTTGGTATTCCTCAATAAGATTGACATCTTTTTGAGGTGAGATCAGAAACCCATACCCCAGGTTGTTTTCTGACTCTCTCCGACTTATGAGGTTCTTGTGTATTCGAAGATTATCGGAATAGTTTCATCCTTGATGACCTATTAGTGTTCCATTAGGAATCAGTGCCAAGAACAGTATTACTCCAATTTTCATCGAGTTTTACTATCCTCCCACTTTCCACTGCATTTCGGTATTCCTCTTAGGAAAACCGCATGGTGAGCAACAATTAAATTGTTCTCATATTAGTTGTATAAGTACTATACTTTGGTATCCCTAGGATAACCTACAATTGGCACTTATCCAATTTGGGTTTTAGTTTGGTATCATCCCAACATATGCGTAGCATACCCAAATCTTTAGGAATGAGAAACCTTGTTTCTTTCCTGTTCATATCTAATATGAAATCTGTAAAATAGATTATTATGGAACCTTATTCAAAATAAGTTCTGCACTCTTTATGCTTATCCGTTGAAGGAAATGGTAGCTCAGAGCGACTCATGATTAACCTTATCATGTCCAATAAAATTCGGCTTCTCAGTTCGGACACACCGTCAAGTTGATGTGTTCCGTTAGGAGTCCTCATTTGAAAGAATACTATACTCTTTCAAGTATATAAGAAACTTATTTCTTAAATATTTTCATCATGGTCTAACCGTGATGATTTAATACTTTAGCCGATTTGTTTGTCTATTTCGTGTCGAAACTTTAAAAGTTTCCGATTCGTGTTTCAAATGAGACACATAACCATAACGAGATGCCACATCCGTAAGGGTCACGAAATATTCATATCAACCTCTAGCCTAGCTAGACATGTGGCCACTTGCTTCACTATGAACTAGGGCTAACAGATCGGTGGCATTTTCACTTTTACCAAGTAAATGTGTTATAGGCACTTTGCCCAATAAACTAGATTCGTAGACTTTAATTGAATAGGATCAAATCAGTCCTAGTACCCATTCTTGTTTAATTGTGTCCTAGACAACAATGCCACAAATTAGTTTCTTCTGATCAAATCAGTTTGAGCTGTTTGTTTGTCATGTTATATGTTTGAGATTCTATTTATATTCAAAATATAAATGTTGTTATTCACAACTAATGTGTTTACCTCAATATCATCTTTATAAAATAAAACACTTTAGTGTTCTAGAATATAAAGGTAAACCCACAGTGGGTTAAACAGTGATATAGAGATAATGTTTATAGTCAAACTAGTTACATTATAT
Organism: Zanthoxylum bungeanum; assembly: GCA_019454045.1. NCBI lineage: Eukaryota > Viridiplantae > Streptophyta > Magnoliopsida > Sapindales > Rutaceae > Zanthoxylum > Zanthoxylum bungeanum. The sequence goes on from SKCR01040992.1 coordinate 434,745, forward strand.
CAGTTTCCAAATTTAGGTACACACCTGATGGTAGTTCCTAAAGTTAGGTATTTATGGTTAAAACAACGACTTTCATCCCGTTTCCGATTCGCAGATAAATCCCTATTGAAGTCAGTATTCTGCTCATAGCAGATTCTGAACATCAATACATATTTATGTACCACACTAAGTATTTAAAATCCAATTTTATTACTAGTAGTGAACAATTATGACAAACATATTTGAAGGCAGAGCCTTGCCCCGTCGTCAATTCCTTCATGTCTGCTTTGTTCAAACGGCAGTCACGCTTTCGCGATCCCGTTTACCACAATTTAAGCAGACATTTTGGGATATGTCATTTATCTTCCCAGAAGATTATAATGATTTTGCCTTTGCCCTTTCAACACACCAGAAGCCTTTGGCCAAGCCTTGGCCTTCTAGAATATCGAAGTAAGGTGCGCCTTGCGCTACTTGCCTAATTGCAAACATTGACTTTGTCTCCTTGAGAAGAGCCATTAACTCTCCAAGAGTTATTTTTGCAATTTAGTACTTCTAAGATCTAAAATAGATCTTTTAAGATCCTTCAATTTCATTATCATACTTTAAGGATCTAACCCTTAGTTCTGATTAAGAAATTAAGGAGTCTACTTTGGCAGGTTTAATGGATTAAGCACTAAAGTTATCATCACATGAATCTTCCAAAGATCATGCTCTACTATTTGCTTAACTCTGGGCTTTAGGCCTAATATGTTATTTTATCAAATAAAGTAACTTATTAGTTTTCAGGACTATCCTGAAATTATATTCCCAATTTGAAAATTAAACCATTTCATTACATTTTCCCTAGGATTATGTTTTAAATGTCAATCTTTCAATTTTATCTTGATTCTAATAGTCCAACTATTTAATCAACGATTTCAGGTACTTTTAAATATAATGATTATTATAGTCCAACTATATTAATCAACTATACTTTTAATTTATTTGAATACAGTCCAACTGTTAATTAAAACAACAATTATATATTAGTCCAACTAATAATTAATTTAACTGACGAATGATATTTATAATGAGCGCGTATGGCAAGTAATTAAACGAATATTGCAAATTTAATACCTGCCTCCCACTATTTTTCGGCGAGCCTCTAACCCTCTGTCGAGTAGTCGGGAAACCGTGTTTCCTAGCGGGCTAGGATCCCGTTAAATATCACACAATCTTGACTTTGGCCAAAAAATTGTATGATAATTAACTAGGTAGATCTCTAAGATCAATTGGATCCAATCATATTCCTAGATCCAGTAGGGGGACATCCAAGTCCGAAATATATATCTTATATATGCCAATATATCCAATATATTACCCAACCTTTTTCCTCTGAATCAACTAAGCCTTGGCTTTGGCACAACAAACTTAGTGATCCCAGTTAAGCGCGACCCATTGACCATGGAAAGCTTCGTAATCAATGTCGATGGACAAGAAGTGGTCTTGACTTTGGCCAACAAACCACAACTTGGACAAGACACCGATATGGAATAAAGCTCTCGTGATTCAAACACATCCTCGATGGACAAAGGCCTTGAATTTGGCCAACAAACCAATGCCAGTCTCGGATCTTGAGTAAGAATCACTCAATGGAAGGAAAAATGCTTAATATTTGTTAGGGTTTTTCGCGTGCAAATTGGCAACAAATTTATTATCTTTGTTAAGGTCTCATCATCATACACCCTTAAACATGCATTCTAAACACATAATAAAGCGCATATGAATAAATAATAATGATATGTGGATGGATACTTTACACATTGATCCTAGATCAAATCTCTCCATTTCCTCTCTCCCGCTAGCACAAGTATTTGCTTCTACCCGTTACACTACACTTCTAAAGAAACCTCATTTACATTGAGGGGAATAGGTGAGAAGAGAAATACAATGAGAAATGAGGTAATAAGGCTGGACAAGCATGTCCAATTAATAAATTCCAAATTTATTACAACAATTTCTAAAATTGCCCCACCCTTCTAATATCCATCCGATATACATTATTCATGGATCGAAACCATGTATTCACACAAACATGCTATCAATCAATCTAATCAAATTAATTAATCTGATAATTAATGGTCATCCAATGTTCAAACAACGATTTGATTTTGCGCGAGTCAAACTCGTTTTTGCGATTAAGTACTCAAAGTAAGAATTCTCGAATTAAATTAAACTACATAATTAAATCCAATTTGAATATGTATTTAATACTAATTCGCTATTTAATTCGAAATTAAATATTACACTTTATTAACGAACCATTACGACTTAAATTCCAAATTTAATCGTTGCGGGTCTCAAAGCCCGATTAACGTCCCACGTTAATTTAATTAAAGTCCAATGGGCTTTTAATTAATTTTTTAAGGCGTGGCCTTTTGGTCAACTCGGGTCAAACCCAATAACCAAAGTCCAATCCGGGAATAACCCCATTAGGCCCAATTAAACTTTAAAGGTCCATTAGTCGCATTTGGGCTTTATGGAGGTGGTTTTGGCCCGAATTGGATCCAACCAATTTTGCCTAAACCCAACTTAGTACAACCAAGCCCAATAAGCCCAATTACAACTTTAAAAAGCCCAATTTCTAAAATAGGCCAATATAATTAAATTACAAAAACCCAATTTCACAATTTAATTACTAAAGTGTATTACATAATTAATTACCCAATTAACATTTCTAAAACATCAATTAGCCTAATTAATCATGCTCTTTAATATAAAATAGTGTCCAACACAATTTAATCAAAAATCAAACTCAATTAAATGCTCTTATATGTCTCGGCAATGGGGTGATTTTCATGTCCAATTTTAATCCAATCCAATTAAATCCAATTAAACATTAAATCAATATTACCAATTGATTTCCAACACATCCAATGATCAAAAAATCAAAAAATCCAAGACATCAAAATAGGGAATCATTCTCGGCCAAGCTAAGATTTTGGGAAAAAATGATCCAATCACAATTTAATGAAATTGATCAAATCAAACTTCAATTAAAACACATTTAAGCATATTCATTCATCCAATTTCATAAAATCATGCTCAAAAGCAATTTACCCAAATTTTAAGCCCTAATCAAATTTCATGCTTTTCAATCGCTCTGATACCATTGTTGGAGTTCTACGGACCCGAGGATCGAATAACAAGTAATGAAATACACGCGAATACATACAACGAAGTTGCGGAATACTTATATCGATCGGTTGAGCGACGAGGTGACGAACAAAAATGATTTTCTGCCCACTGCAGGTTACGGCAGTGCACTGCAACTTGGTCCTCCATTTTCGGTTTTGGATCATCTTCCAAGCTCCAAGGTTTGTCATGGTGATTTCAAGCTCATGGTTGGACTTCCCTATCACCTTCGCATGTCTCTCGGAGTGCTAGATCTTGATGTTTTGCCACAAAAACACCACACTTTGGCTTACCCTAGCTCACGGCAGTGACCAAACCAGAAGAGAAAAATTCAGCCCTAGGCGTGAATGAAAGGGAGAGAAAAGAGAGAGAGTGAGTTGTGATGGATGTGTGAAAAAAAATGTATCTAATACCACTTTTTTTTTCCAAAAAATAAATTAATTGATTTCCAAAATCAAAACAAATACAAACATTTAAAATATATTAAATTTCTATCATGCCATCACACTTGAGTGTATTACACTCCACCATCAACTTCCATCAAGTCACATCACTCAATCAATCAATTGACAAGTTGTCACATCACTCAAAGTGACTAATGATTGACGCTTGATTTGACTTGCGTGCCGTATTCGAATTTGAAATGCGAATGCGCTTATGGTTACTGACTAAGCGTCAAATCATTAGTCACTTATGGTTAGGATCAAAACCAATATGACCTTATGGTTACTGACTAAATTCTCCATGTATGAGAAACTCGTTCTTAATATCGCAAAGATCACAAAGAACATGTTTCAAGATCCATCATATGGTCTGCAACATATCAAAATAACTCGTAACAATTACAATTAAATTGATATCTATAATCGCACATAATATAATATTCATTATGCCATCATCCTATGATGCATAGGATTGACTAGACATTCCAATCAATCTATCTTTCGACAAAAGGAATCAAACTTTATGAAAGATGAATACTATATATATAAAAGACCGGTTAACTGTCAAACAGTTATACTAACTGTCATACAGATAGTCTCGTTGTGTCCTTTATTAGATCATATCTAATATGCGACTAATGGAAGTATCTCACAAGTCTTCTAGTTTTATATCATATACAAAACTTTATATCAGAGACTACTCCCACTACTTACATGGAGAAAAGAAGACTTGAGGAATATAATACTAGAAAGAAATTTGTACGCTCCCACTGATCCTACTGATAAATAAGTATTCTCTATACTTCGATAAAACCAGACAATCTGAATGATATCAAAATCAGAGAACACGAATTTTCAGAAAACTTATCTGAGTCTACTATAGGCTCCATAAGCTAGTATATCAAACTGTGATATTAACAGAATATAAACTCTAGGGCCATTCTAGAATTAACTTCTTCAAACAAATAAATCACGACGGATCTCTCATTCGAAGAAATCACTCAAGAACGCCACTTTGCATTTTTTAGCCAAAACCACAGTTTAATATCAACATTAACCAACAGATCCTTAATTGTCCAATTAGTGTGACAAGAGCCGAGCTTCCTCAGAATCTACAATAGACTACTGAGTATAACCTTTCTCACTGTCATACTATAAATGTCAACCTTTTTTGAGCTCATTTCGCATTTACTGCGCAAATAATTTGCACAATTTATGAAATATTAATAACGAAAGCCTAATCAAGCTCAAAACTTGATTTTAGTAAGCCATTGACAATCTTAGATCTATGGTTCAATGTTAAGTTCCGAATCGATATCAAATATCACTTCCACTATAAGTTATAGGATAATTTTCTTCAATAAGAAAAAAACAGAATCATTAAGTATTTTATACTTTGTAAACGATTTTTGACATCCTATTAAACTTATACGGAAGATGTCTAAGGGTCTTTTCATCTTAATAATTATGCAGTTCCATTTTTAGTTCATCATTCTCACATTTGACTTCAATAAGTCAAGTCTTTTCTACAATCGTTAAAATCCAATGTTAATTACCAAGTAACAAAACAATTTTATTGCTCGGGATTATAGAAAAGATATTCTATCAAATATAATACAATATTCTATAAAATAAAATAATGATAAAATTTACGTGTACCTCCGAGGCGCAAGTACTTTCAATTATATAACCATTATAGAAAAATTTCTACCAGTACATATCACATATGTAATTATAAGAGCAAATGGAACCTAAATTAAAGAGATGAAATAGCGTTACTGGAGCATAACCCCAAAAGCCATCAACTCTCCAAGAGTCTTCTCTTGGTTCATCATGTTGTTGTTCATGATGAACCCGCCCCAACAGTCAGGTAGAGACTGCAAGATCAAATCTATAGAAGTCCCGGCCTCAAAGGTTATGCCCAGCTGACCTAACTGTTCGATGTTAGCAATCATGTGTGACACATAGTACTCGACAGATATACCCTCTGACATACGCGTGCAAAATAACTTCTTTTGCAATTCGTACTTCTGAGATCTAACGTTGGATCTGTGAAGGTCGTTCAATTCAACATCATTTTGTAAGGATCCAATCCTTTGTTCTGACGATGAAATTGCGGAGTCATTGCAGCAAGCATGACAGACTGAGCAGTAACGTTATCATCACGGTGAGTCTTCCAAAGCTCACGCTCTACTATTTGCTCAGGTCTGGGCTCAGGCCGAGAGGTCTCTCTATCGAATAGAGTAACTTCTCAGCTCCAAGGACTATCCTGAGGTTCATCTCCCAATTTGGAAAATTGGAGCCGTTAAAGTCATTATCGCCCATGACGATGTCCCTAAAGCTAATCTTTCCAACCATCTCGATTACAATAGTCCAACTATTCAATCAACGATATCGGGTACACTCAAAATGTAATGGTTACTATAGTCCAACTATATAACCAACTACATGTGGAGTACTGTCTTCTACGGTCTAACTTTTCAAAAAAATAAATAAAACAAATATTAGTCCAACTAATGTATTTATAACGACGATAAATAAAATAAAAGAGCGCGCATTAGCAGGTATTAAACGAAATTAAAAATTTAATACTGGCCTCCCACTATTTTTCCGACGAGCCTCTAACCCTCTATTGAGTACTCGGGAAACCCAGTTTTGCTAGTGGGCTAGGATCTCGTTAAATAAAACAAAACCTTGACTTTGGCCAACAAGTTGATGAATTTTAACTAGGTAGATCTCTAAGATCAATTGGATCCCATCTAATTCTTAGATCCGGTAGGTGGACCTCCAAGTCCAAAACTGAAGGGGTTATTTAGGGGGTGAATCCGGTAACGCAGCGGAAGCGGTGAAAATCCGATTTTCAGATTTCAAAATTTTTTCTCGGATAAATTAAATAAACATATTTATTTAATATTCCAATAATCAAATTATGAAAATAAATTCAATAAAACATTTTTAGGTGAATTTACCGAAATACCCTTGCTTTGTATTTTTATCCATTTTAGTCCGAAATTGATCCAATCAATTTTGAATGATTCTAAATCATTTCTAAGATGAACTTATGATGTTAAAAACATCAAAACACCAAAGCAACCAAAATCCCCAAATTCTCAAACAAAAGCCGTGAGCCTCTCCAAGGTTCAAATTTGTGCATTTTGCACTTTCATGCTTCAAGACACATCCAAATGATATCCAATCAACATGAAACTTTATATGCATCATATACACACATAAATACACAACATATATGAAAACCCCCAAATTTGGAATTAGTTAAGAACCCTAATTTTTCAATTTCCTCAAATTGGACAAATTAGACCAAATACATTAAATCAATTACTTTAATCATCATTCTTCCATCCAATCCAAGTCTCAACACAATGAAACAACTCAAGATCAAATCTAGGTCATTTAAGAGTGGGTCAATAACTCTAGATTAGCAACATGGTTTCCAAAACCTTAAAAGAATGTTTACAACTACACTAGTTACAAACTTCCATCATCATACATGCTTTACACCTTCACCAAAACTTCCATCAACAAAAACCACAAAGAAAAAAGAAGGAAATAACCTAAGGATATCATATATTGAAGCCTAGATCCTAAGGAACAATTTCCTTACTAATAGTAAGTTGGAAAAAACTTACTAAAATCAAGCTTTCCTTTGATCTTTCTTTCTTCTCAAGCTTCCTTTAGGTTTCTTCAATGGTGTTTGTTTTTTTATAATTGTATTAGGTTAAGTGTATCATGAAATGAAAATCAATTTATACTTGTTTCATTTGGCCCTTGGCCGAAAATGACTAAGGCAAAAACAAGGAAATTAATTTCAATTTCATTTCAAATCATTTGGTCAACTTGGACAAATATCTTATAAACAACTTTATTAGATATTTATTTTGGTCAACAAATGCAACTAATGTCATTTACTTTAAATATCCTAACATAAGATATTTATATTTTAATTAATTTAATCATTTAACAATTAAATAATTAATTAATTAATCAAATACAAATATATAAATATATGTATAATATTTACATTAAATATTAAAAACATATATTCATTTAAGATAAAAGTCAAATAACTCATTTTGACTATTAATTAATGTGTATTTAAATTAATCAAGTATTAAATGTAAATACACAATAATTAGGCAAATGACTATCTAGTCTCTTTAGCATGTATCTTGCGTTTAACTATTAAACGACTTTATAAATAATCAATATTATTTATTAATGTTGCTCTAGTGCTCTACGAGTATGTTTCATTATTGAGACTCTCTAGATTCAGGTATATCCGTCACGAAATCAAATTTCGTGTCCATAATCTATCCACCCGTAGATTATGACGATCACGGATAATCTCGCTGAACCATACAGGTCGAGGTCATGGCAAATGTATAATTCCTCCGTCACAGGTATCCGGATAAATCCCAGAGATATAGATGTAAACGTCAAATCTCTATCGGGATTATCCAGTCGACTATTCTATTAGCAATCTCAAAAGAATGTTTAGAACTAGCTTCTAAACTTTACCACGGGCCCATGGTTTTATCTGATTGCTAATCATATGGACTACCTATGCTCTGGTACACAGAACTGACGGATCCTATCTTGATACACATAGGACACCCTGAGGATCTATCTACACCCAACGAACAGGCGGAGGTCTGATCTTAATAGATCAGTGACGTGACTGCCGTCTAAGTGTATAAGATGTCTCATGCGTCCACAATAGCATCTCAAGTCTAAGAATCACAAGTGCTACTCAACCCAAGAAGATTCTTATTGACGCTGGTGTACCATCCATTAAGAATCTTCGGTGAGTCGTTCAGTGTTTATCCGCTATAAACACCTACACGTCTATATAGTCTCCAAGACTTATGGTTCATTGAGAAACCATTGGAATCAAATATTCCAGTATACGACATGTACCGGTCTCAACGGGTTTACTATACTGACCAAGTAGTGTAAACCTTGACCAGGAACTGTCTGAGAATGACAACGTCATGATACATCTCAATGTCTGTTGCGACGCTTTTGCAACTGTATCATGACTAATCATTCTAGGGTCATTACGTCTTTACCATATAAAAGCAGATTATATTATAGAAACTGCATATATTATTCATAATAATAATGTTTTACAGAAGTATTTAACAGAAATCAACCGGGAATTGGCGCTCTGAGCACCAACCCCAACAAAATCTCCCACTTGCTCTACTGCCAATATCGATTATATCTAATACCCATCGACTCCACGTGTTTATCAAACAACTTCGGAGGTATGGCCTTCGTCAGTGGGTCTGCTACATTATCTTCACTCGGTACCTTGCACACGACAATATCCCCTCGCGACACGATCTCTCGAATGATGTGGTACTTGCGTTCCACATGCTTCGACTTCTGATGCGCCCTCGGTTCCTTTGCTTGCGCAATGGCTCCAGTATTATCACATTATAACGGAATCGCATTCTCGATACTTGGGACAACTCCCAATTCTGTGATAAAATTCTTTATCCACACAGCCTCTTTTGCAGCTTCAGAAGCTGCAATATATTCCGCCTCAGTGGTGGAATCAGTTGTCGATCCCTGTTTGGAACTCTTCCAACAAACTGCACCTCCATTAAGGGTAAAGACAAATCCAGATGTAGACTTTCTATCATCGGGATCCGATTAGAAATCGGAGTCTGTATACCCATTAACCTGCAGTTCGTTTCCTTCATATATAATCAACTTATCCTTAGTACCTTTAAGATACTTTAGGATATGTTTAATGGCCATCCAATGGTCATTACCTGGATTGGACTGATATCGACTAGTTACGCTAACATCGAAACTGATATCAAGCCTCGTACATAACATGGCATACATTATGTTACCCAAACACGAAGCATAAGGTTGGTTAGACATTCTAACCTTCTCATCTTCTGTTTGTGGACACATCTTCTTAGAAAGATGAATCCCATGTCTGAACGGTATGTTTGCTGTCTTACAGTTACCAAAGCTATACCGTTCCAAGATCTTATCTACGTACGTTGATTGGATAACCCAATCAGCCTCATTTGTCTATCTCTATAGAGTTTTATCCTAAAACATAGGAAGCTTCTCCCAGGTACTTCATGGAGAAATTCTTACAGAGGTACGCTTTCACCTTGCAACATACCTAAATCATTCCCAATGATTAGGATGTCATCAACATATAGGACTAAAAATACGACCATGCTCCCACTGGCCTTCTGATACACACAGGATTCTTCCGAATTCTTGAGAAAACCAGACGATCTAATAATCTCATCGAATCGAAGATTCCAACTTCGTGAAGCTTATTTAAGTCCATAAATGGACTTCTTAAGCTTACATACCATACCCGAGGTTTCGCTGGATGTGAAACCTTCCGGCTGTTCCATATAGATTTCTTCATCAAGAAATCCATTTAGAAAAGCCGTTTTGACATCCATTTGCCAAATCTCGTAGTCATGATACGCAGCTATAGAAAGCAAAATCCAGATAGACTTAAGCATTGCTACCGGCGAAAAAGTTTCATCGTAGTCGACGCCAGGTCGCTGCGTGTAACCTTTTGCTACCAGTCGGGCCTTGTAAGTTTCAACCTTACCGTCAGGCCCGCGCTTCCTTTTGTAAACCCATTTACAACCGATAGGAACAATTCCTTCGGGAAGCGGAATCAAGTCCCAAACTTGATTTTCATGCATTGAGTCTATCTCGGATTTCATGGCACTTTGCCATTTCACGGAGTCGATGTCCAACATCGATTCTCTATAGGTGAAAGGATCTGTCTCTTCAACTAAGAGAACATCCAGACTCTTTTCTTGTATCAAATACAAGCGTTCAGGAGGTCTAGATACCCTTTCCGACCTACGGAGTGTGTGTGTTGAAGGTCCTTCATCTACTTGAACTTCAGGTTCCTCCGTTGGTTCGTTGTTTTCAGGTTGGACTTCATCAAGCTCAACCTGTCTATGATCACCTCCTTCTGACAAAAATTCTACTTCTAGAAATTTGGCGAAGCGAGCTACGAACACATTTCGATGCTCGGTATCATAGAACAGATATCCCCTCGTGTTCGAGGGATATCCAACAAACCTAAACTTTTGCCCTCGAGGCGAAAGCTTACTTTGCTGAGTTACCCTGACATAGGCAGGACAACCCCAAACCTTAATATATTAAGATTCGGTCTCCTACCAAACCATATCTGATACGGTGTCGTAGGAACAGCCTTTGAAGGAATCTTATTCAAAAGATGTGCGGCTGTTAAGAGACAGTAGCCCCATAAGTAATAGGGCAAATCTGTGAAACTCAACATCGATCGGACCATATCCAATAAAGTCCGATTTCTCCTTTCAGATACACCATTGTGCTGTGGTGTACCTGGAGGAGTATATTGAGCGAGAATCCCATTCTCCTTCATATAATCCATGAACTCACCACTCATATATTCGTCGCCTCGATCTGATCGAAGGCATTTAATATATTTACCAGTTTGTTTTTCTACTTCATTTCAGAACTCTTTGAACTTTTCAAATTTTTCTGATTTATGTCGCATCAAATACACATAACCATACCGTGATAAATCATCGGTAAAGGTAAAGAAGTACGAATAACCACTGTGAGCAGTTTGACTTAGTTGACCACATACATCAGAAAGTACGAGTTCCAGTAAGTTTGTGGCGCGGTGTCCAACACCAGAAAATGGGGCTTTGGTCATCTTACCCTGAATACATGATTCACAAGTTGGATAGGACTCAATGGTAAGATCTGATATCAAACCATTCCTAACCAATTGGGTAAGGTGTTTAACGCCAATGTGACCAAGTCTCATATGCCAAAGTTCAGTACTATTAATTACAGGTAAACTACGTTTATTAACTCCAGTATTTAATATATCTTTTGAAGTTTGCAATGTATAATGACCATGCTGGTTTGGACAACTAAGGATCTCAATATTATTTTTATCATATAAATACAAAGAACTATTCTTAATATTAATACAATAGCCTTCTGTATCTAATACAAAAAGTGATATAATATTAGCGACACATCCTGGTACAAAATGACAGTCATATAACAAAAGTGTCCCATTCGGTAATGAGATCTCGCATACTCCCACTGCAACTACATCCAAAGAGTCTCCACTCCCGAACCGCAACTGCATCTCTCCAGGCTTCAGTTTCCTACTTTCCTTCAGCACCTGCAATGAATTGCAAATGTGAATGGGACAAGCAGAATCTAAAATCCAGCTGGATGTAACGGCTTCACAAGCCAAAGATAAATCAATAACTGGAAAAATAAAAGTACCTGATGTAGAAGCTCTGTCTCTCCTCACTTGGGCAATGTAATCAGGACAGTTCCTTTTCCAGTGCCCAACCTTGCCGCAGTGGTGGCATTTGTCTTCAGAATCCCTTTTGGGCTTTGCAATCTTCGCCTGTTGTTGAGGACCAAAAGCCTTCTTCTTCTTCTTGCCTTTCTTGTTCTTTCCCTTGGACCATCCTTGGGAAGAAGCCGAAAGAGAAGTAGTTCTATGAGGGCGAGTCTGTACTCCCTTCTTAAGGTCCTCTTCTACCGTGAGCAACATCCTATGTAGCTCCTGGTAGGTACAGACAGTCCCATGCATGTTGAAGTACATCACGAACTGGCGAAATGAAGCTGGCAGTGAACCAAGAATGACACTCCTCCCAAGAATGTCATTCAAGATGAGATTATGTTGCCTCAATTGATCGATCAAATCAATCATCTGAAGAACATGTGGGCTGACACTCTGCCCCTCATCCAGACGCGCATGGAACAGTTCCATGGCGACTTTGTGAACAATAACTTGTTCCTGGTTCTCAAACGATTGTCTCAATCGCGTCATCATACTATAGGAATCTAACATACCATGGTATTGTTGCTTGAGTTTCGGAGACAGTGAACTAAGGATGTATGATTTAACCCTTAAATCATCATCCTTCCAAGTTTCAAAAACTTGGCGTTCCTCCTCCGAAGCATCCTCGCCCACTGCAAGGGGCAACGGACCCTCAAGAACATAACCCAGCTTCTTCTCGAATCGAGGACAATCCTCAAGTCCAATTCCCAGTCTGTAAGTTTTCAGCGCCTTTCAGTTTGTTCGCATCAAGCATACGCGCAAACTGATTTGTGGATTGTGCCGCCATCGCCAATCTATCATATAGATCACGGAAAACGGTTAGCAGAAATAAAGCAGTTTCATATAATATCAAAAGCATAAACTAGATCATGGATTTTTAATCTAATATGCCCCTCCCACTAAATCATGCAATACTGTAATTCCAAAACAGAATACAAATATTTAATAATTAAATTAAATACTAATAGTGAAAAGTGGATCCCGTTAATATATTTCGGCTCACAGCAGAGGCACGGTCTCGCCTACGTATATTCATCAGGTAGACAACTCATTTGTCAATCATTCACTAATGACTCCTAAGTAACCGGTCCTGGCCGTTTCTCGTTGTCGCTGCGAAGGCAGGCCCACAAGGAGACGTACCAAGGTTAAACTCGTCAATGATAAACTCAAGTTACTTACGTAATTCTGACAGCTAGGGCACGTTGAGAATTCCGCTTTTACTTGAATTTACCTAGTATCTAATATACATCTGGTATAAATAAATCTTTATCGGCTACACCCTCACAGTAGAGGCACGGTCTCGGATGTAGTCACGAAGAGATATTCATAAACCGTATTGACAAGACGGACCATATAACATGCATCAATTACATAATTACATTTAAACCTTATTATTAGGGATTTTCCGCTAAGTGTCATACACCCTAAATCTAACCAGTTTAGATCATAATAAGCATGCACAAAGTCAAGAAAACATGATTAAACATTGATTCAATGAAGGCTAATCATTTTAGGTTGCCTAGAATCAGACTCGCTCTGATACCATTTTGAAGGGGTTATTTAGGGGGTGAATCCGATAACGCAGCGGAAGCGGTGAAAATCCGATTTTCAGATTTCAAAAATTTTTCTCGGATAAATTAAATAAACATATTTATTTAATATTCCAATAATCAAATTGAAAATAAATTCAATAAAACATTTTTAGGTGAATTTACCGAAATACCCTTGCTTTGTATTTTTATCCATTTTAGTCCGAAATTGATCCAATCAATTTTGAATGATTCTAAATCATTTCTAAGATGAACTTATGATGTTCAAAACATCAAAACACCAAAGCAACCAAAATCCCCAAATTCTCACAAAAAGCCGTGAGCCTCTCCAAGGTTCAAATTTGTGCATTTTGCACTTTCATGCTTCAAGACACATCCAAATGATATCCAATCAACATGAAACTTTATATGCATCATATACACACATAAATACACAACATATATGAAAACCCCCAAATTTGGAATTAGTTAAGAACCCTAATTTTTCAATTTCCTCAAATTGGACAAATTAGACCAAATACATTAAATCAATTACTTTAATCATCATTCTTCCATCCAATCCAAGTCTCAACACAATGAAACAACTCAAGATCCAATCTAGGTCGTTTAAGAGTGGGTCAATAACTCTAGATTAGCAACATGGTTTCCAAAACCTTAAAAGAATGTTTACAACTACACTAGTTACAAACTTCCATCATCATACATGCTTTACACCTTCACCAAAACTTCCATCAACAAAAACCACAAAGAAAAAAGAAGGAAATAACCTAAGGATATCATATATTGAAGCCTAGATCCTAAGGAACAATTTCTTTACTAATAGTAAGTTGGAAACAACTTACTAAAATCAAGCTTTCCTTTGATCTTTCTTTCTTTCTCAAGCTTCCTTTAGGTTTCTTCAATGGTGTTTGTTTTTTTATAAAGTGTATTAGGTTAAGTGTATCATGAAATGAAAATCAATTTATACTTGTTTCATTTGGCCCTTGGCCGAAAATGACTAAGGCAAAAACAAGGAAATTAATTTCAATTTCATTTCAAATTCATTTGGTCAACTTGGACAAATATCTTATAAACAACTTTATTAGATATTTATTTTGGTCAACAAATGCAACTAATGTCATTTACTTTAAATATCCTAACATAAGATATTTATATTTTAATTAATTTAATCATTTAACAATTAAATAATTAATTAATTAATCAAATACAAATATATTAAATATATGTATAATATTTACATTAAATATTAAAAACATATATTCATTTAAGATAAAAATCAAATAACTCATTTTGACTATTAATTAATGTGTATTTAAATTAATCAAGTATTAAATGTAAATACACAATAATTAGGCAAATGACTATCTAGTCTCTTTAGCATGTATCTTGCGTTTAACTATTAAACGACTTTATAAATAATCAATATTATTTATTAATGTTGCTCTAGTGCTCTACGAGTATGTTTCATTATTGAGACTCTCTAGATTCAGGTATATCCGTCACGAAATCAAATTTCGTGTCCATAATCTATCCACCCGTAGATTATGACGATCACGGATAATCTCGCTGAACCATACAGGTCGAGGTCATGGAAAATGTATAATTCCTCTGTCACAGGTATCCGGATAAATCCCAGAGATATAGATGTAAACGTCAAATCTCTATCGGGATTATCCAGTCGACTATTCTATTAGCAATCTCAAAAGAATGTTTAGAACTAGCTTCTAAACTTTACCACGGGCCAATGGTTTTATCTGATTGCTAATCATATGGACTACCTATGCTCTGGTACTCAGAACTGATGGATCCTATCTTGATACACATAGGACACCCTGAGGATCTATCTACACCCAACGAACAGGCAGAGGTCTGATCTTAATAGATCGGTGACGTGACTGCCGTCTAAGTGTAGAAGATGTCTCATGCGTCCACAATGGCATCTCAAGTCTAAGAATCACAAGTGCTACTCAACCCAAGAAGATTCTTATTGACGCTGGTGTACCATCCATTAAGAATCTTCGGTGAGTCGTTCAGTGTTTATCCGCTATAAACACCTACACGTCTATACTAGTCTCCAAGACTTATGGTTCATTGAGAAACCATTGGAATCAAATATTCCAGTATACGACATGTACCGGTCTCAACGGGTTTACTATACTGACCAAGTAGTGTAAACCTTGACCAGAAACTGTCTGAGAATGACAACGTCATGATACATCTCAATGTCCGTTGCGACGCTTTTGCAACTGTATCATGACTAATCATTCTAGGGTCATTACGTCTTTACCATATAAAAGAATAGATTATATTATAGAAACTGCATATATTATTCATAATAATAATGTTTTACAGAAGTATTTAACAGAAATACAACCGGGAATTGGCGCTCTGAGCACCAACCCCAACAAAAACATATATCCAATATATTTCCTAACCTTTTCCTCTGATTCAACTAAGCCTTGGCT
This sequence comes from Zanthoxylum bungeanum, assembly GCA_019454045.1. Taxonomy (NCBI): domain Eukaryota; kingdom Viridiplantae; phylum Streptophyta; class Magnoliopsida; order Sapindales; family Rutaceae; genus Zanthoxylum; species Zanthoxylum bungeanum. The sequence continues at coordinate 450,736 of SKCR01040992.1, forward strand.
TTGGCTCAACTAGCTTAATGATTCCAGTTAAGCGCGACCCATTGACAGTGCGAAAGCTTCATAATCCACGTCGATGAACCGAAATGACCTTGACTTTGGCCAACAAGTCACAACTGCCCAAGACATGCGATATATAACAAAGCCTTCATGGTTAAAACACATCCGCGATGGACAATGATCTTGACTTTGGCCAACAAATCAAATCCAAACTTGGATCTTGAGAAAGAACCACTCAATGGAAGGAAAAATGCTTAATATTGAAATGAGGGTTTTTCATTTAAATCGGCAACCAATTTATTATCTTTGATTAGGTCTCATCATACACCCTTAAACATGCATAATAAGGCACGAATAAATTAATAATGATATGCGGATGGATACATAACACAATTTATTCCTAGAACAAATCTCTCCATTTCCTCTCTCCCGCTAGCACTTTATATTCTTCTACCCAATTACATAATATATTAAAGAAACCTCATTTAAATTGAGGGGAATTGGTGAGAAGAGAAATACAAAGAGATAATGAGGTGAAAGGCTGGACACACAGGTACAATTTAATAAATTCTGAATTTACAACAATTTCGAAAATTGCCCCCACCCTACTAATATCCATCTGATATACATTATTCATACAAATATATCCAAGTATTCACACAAAACATGCTGTCATTCAATCTAATCCAATTAATTAATCTTTGATTAATGACCATCCAATGTTCATACAACGATTTGATTTGCGCAAGTCCAACTCATTTAAGAATAAATACTCAAAGTAAGTATTCTTGAATTATATCAAACTACAATTTTAAATCCAATTTAAATTATATCCAATACTAATTCATATTTAATTCCAAATTAAATAATTACGCTTATAATAGTGTCTTTTAGACTTGGATTCCAAATCAATCTAAATGGGTCTCAAATGCCCAATTAGCATCCAATACTATTCAATTAAAGTCCAATGGGCTTTCAATTAATTCTTTAGGCATGAGCTTTGGCCATAATTGATCAAACCCAAAATGCCAAGGCCCAAATAGGAATCACCCTATGCCAAAAATCAATTTAGCCCATTAGGCCCAATTAAATTTTTAAAGGCCCATAAGTCATATTTGGACTTTATGGAAATGGTTTTAGGCCCAATTAGATCCAACCCAATTGTCCAAAACCAAACTTGGCCCAACCAAGCCCATTAGCCCAATCTAATTTTAAAGACTAATTTATATTAACATAATATTTCAAATATCACATTAATTTAATTAAAGTGTAATAAATACAATCAATCAATTAATCTAATGTTTCCAAAACACTAATTAATCCAATTAATCATGATAAATATTTCAATTCATGTCCAACACAAATTGAAGCAAAATAAATTCATTCCAACATGTTATAGCTCACAGCAATGGGCAAAAAATAATATCCAATTTTGATTTCAATCCAATTAAATCAACAATCAATATTCATTTCATACCTTAAACTCATCCAATAGTCTAAATCAAAAATTACCATGAGTGTTCCATGGGTTCATGCATTCGGCCAAGGGATGGATTTGGGGAAAAATTTCTCCAATCAATTTTTAAGAATCCAATTGTACATAACTCCAAGTTATCATCAACCAACCAAAAGCAAACAACCAATTTCGAATTTTCATACTACAAGCATAAAATCCCCAAATAAAGTCCATAAACATTAGAATTTTAAATAAAGTTTAGGTGGCTCATGATACCATTGTTAGTGTCCTAGACATGCCAATGATCTCTAAACATTGATTCAAGTGTGTGAATTAAACAAGTTTGCGGTAAGAACTTACATAGATCGGTTTGGATGATGGATTTCAAAAACTTTCTTTGTATGTTGGAAGCTCCAAGCTTTGAAATGAATTCCAAACTCAAGGTTGAGTTTCCCTATCACCTCATAAGACTCCTTTAAGAGCTAGCTAATTGAAAATTTTGAAACAAAATTTTCCTTTGGAAAAAAAGAACTCACGGAAATGGGGTAGAGAGGAAGAGAGAGTTCTTTGATATTTTGTTTTTCCAAAAAACTAATACCAAAGTTGACTTCCAAAGTTGTGTATATCTTTTTTCAAAAAGCAAAACTAAGTGTATTGAAGAAATAATGCATTAAATGCATCGAACCACTTCCATCAACTAATGACTAGTGTTGTAAGTTAGTGGGTCCCACCAATTTAAATTCAAAATTCAAGTTGGCTTACACAACACACTTTGGTCTCGGGTTCGTTTAATCCGATTAAACAAATTTTCCATTGCGACGCAATTAAATCCAATTTAATTAAATAATAATGCCTAGCAAAATTATTACGAAAGTCCCTTAGGAATTAATTCCAAATTAATTTGTTCACCCGAATTAAAATCCAATTTTAATTCCGCATTGAAATCCGATTTCAATTAATATATCAAATATATTATTTAATCGATTAATTCCAAATTAATCGCGTTCTCTCTCCTATACGAATTTTATCCCAGATAAATTATAGTCGTAGTTAATCCTAGATGTAGACACTGCATTTTTGCATAAATCCCAATGATGAGCCTCGTATGGAGGCACTACCCGATAAGTTGCGGAAGTCGCGGGAAACAGACATCGGAAGGGAAAATTCAAAATAAATAACATGCCAAATTTAATTCATTTGTTTAGCCTCACGTTCGCTTAGTCGATTTTTGTTTTAAATATTTGCCTAGGCCCAAAACTCCCCGCAACACACAAAAGCCCACATGCCTATACGCACCCATCCAAAACCCATGCAACCCACAAAGGGCCACACGCCCAAGCCCACATCACAAAACCCAAGCCCAATTCAAAATATTCAAATCACATTTAACACATGCCATAATCCCTCCAAATCTCCTTCCATTTTAAAATATTTTGAATCTAATCCCCACAAAAAATACACAATATTCTTCCCCTAAATAAACTAAATAAAATACAACCATTTTTTACATGATTTATTTCCTTACTTATTTGCAAGTATATAAATAGAACATATCCAAACCCTAGTCTTCTCTAATTTTCCCTTGGACTCTCGTCCAACTCAAAAGCAACAAAGAAACCCTAATTTTCTTCCTCTCCTTCACACTCTCCTCTTCATAGCCGAAACATACACTCAACACACAAGACTAATTCACGCTTCCTCCCTCTTTAAACCCACTCACCCTAGCTCTCGGCTTCTCCCTTCTCTCTTCTACCATCTCTCTCGCCCCTAAGCTCTCTCTCTCTCATATCTCTCCCGTCCCCTCTCTCTCACTAAGACACACACACGTCCTCCCTCTCAACTCGACACTTCACTCACACAAAGGCCACGAACTCCTCTCTCTTGGACCACTCAACCGACACAAAGAACCCACCATGAAGCCCTCCACTTGAACCACACATCTTACACACTTTCGGCAAGAACACACTAAAAAACCCTAACAGCAGCTGACTTTCTCTTCCTCTCTCTACACCGACTCACCGACACTACCAAAATAAAGCCACCATCGACTCAAAACAAAAGCCACAAACTGCTATTCACTCATAAAACACACGCACACGAGAGACAATTCACAAACGACCACTCACACAAACCATCCCACTCTCCACACCATAACGCACTCAAAAAACCAGCCACACCACTCACGTAGGCACACAACAGCTTACAAAAACACTCACGTCCCTCAGCCACTCACAAGACACATGCACTCAGCATTAAACCCCAAAATCAACGCAGTTACTCACCCACTAGGCTCACACCGACATAAAAGAACTCACAAAGTAGCAACCTAACACCGACACAAAAGAACCCTTCACGTCAAACACATGCATCCACCGAAAACACAGCAGCCCTATATCATCAAAATAACAGCCCTATATCACAAAAATAATCAGTCCAAAGACAGCCCCAAGATCATCCAAAGATACTCCTTGAAATCGAATCAGAAAACAGCAGAAAGAGCCCCAAAAATAGTCCCAAAACTAGTCCAAAAATCACAAAAACATCAGCCCAAAATAACCCTAAAATATCAGTCTTTATCACCAAAAATAATCCGAAAACAACCCACAAACAGTCCCTAAAAATCAGTCCAAAACAGGGAAGAAAACAGAGAAATTGGCGCCTCAAAATAGAGAAACAACGAAGGACAATATTGAACCAGTGAACCGAAAAAGTGACGGAATATTAACCCTTCTGACGATGACATAACGTACTTCCGAGAAGCAACATAAAAGGTAAGACCTGAGGGCACCCTTTACTATTTATCTTTTCAGTTATTCACTGTTGATAACTTGCATGCATCATTATGTTTTACGTCTATTTTAATTTATGTTGGGTTAATGATTGCATGCTATCTCTTGCGGTATATCGGATGGAAACCCAGACGTAAATTCATTTAATTTTACGGTAGTGCGGTCGAATCCGAATGGACGTTAGTGCGGTCTGTACTTGGGATACAACTCCACGTACCGCTTGACAAACTTTCAAGCACGTGTTTGATTTTGTTATTTAATTTTACGTTCATTTATTGTTTCTGTTTACTATTCTGTTATTTACTTTTTGCGTGTTATTGCTTTATTTATTTATGCTTTGCTATTTAGTGGACATGGGCTAACTATGTTGGATTAAATGTCCTCCATTTGAGGGAAATGTTGGGTTTCTAGGTTAGTCCCAAGATCAATTTAAGCATATAAACATGTGTGAATACTCAAAAGAAGTATGGCGGAATCATACTTACAATGATCGGCTTTTGCGATGTGAGGAACAACAAAAATTTCTCCTTGGCTCCTCCATTGAAGCTCACGGCAATGGCAAGTTTTTGGGCTCCATTTTGAATCTTCAAGCTCCAAGCTTTGGGTAAGTATTCCATGCCCATGGGTGGGTTTCCCTATCACCTTCGGATAACTCCTAATGTGTGCTAGCACCTTGGAGATTTTGCCACAAAATTTCCCTTATTGATTCATCTTGTTCTCGGCATTTGCCAAAATTAAAGAAGAAATTTGGTCCAAGGCCGAGATAGTGCAGAGAGAGGAAGAGAGATTGAGTTGTGTGTTGGTTCTTTGGTTTCCAAAACCAAAATCAACTTATGCCAAAAGTGTTACCAAACTTTGGTATTAGGCTTTCAAAAAGTCAAACCAAAATTTGGAGCAAAAATTTGCAATTAATGTCTTCCAACAACTCACATCACTCATGAATAGTGACTGTTTGTCAATCACTCAAAGTGACAAGACATCCATCACATGAATGACAAGTGATATGACGCGTGATGTGACTTGTGAGCCGCAATTGAATTCGAAATACGAGTGGGACCGCAAAAACTCCCGGGCTCGGGTTCGCTAATTCCGAATTAACGATTTTTTTGTTACGACGTAATTAAATCAAATTTAATTAAATAATTATGCCTAGCAAAATTATTATTCACGTCGCTAACGAATTAATTATAAATTAACTCGTTCGCCCGAATTAAAATATAATTTTAATTCCACGTCAAAATCTAATATCGTATAATATATCGAATATGTTATTTTATCGATTAATTCCAAATTAATCATTCTCTCTCTTTAAATAATATTTTATCCCAGATAAAATATCTCCGTAATTAATCCTAGATTAATTTTCTCTCTCTTTTAATTAATCCCAGATTAATAAAGTGTGAGTCATACGTCATCGGTGAATCTTCGGGAAGCGATCCATGAGATCCCTGGATATGTTGGCAGTAAATCCGGTCGTTGGACTATCCGAACACGTATGTACCTAGTACTACCGTTTTTACCGATTTACAAGACATGGTTGGCTTATAGCAAAGCACCGTGTCTACCCAATTCTCCAGAAATATTCTTAAAGGAATATGTGATCTATATCAGGTGTAGTATACGTAGTATTGCGTATTACGATCCAGCATCGGATGTCACGTGCTAGGCCTGGGGCTGGAATTATGTATGCCCCGTACGAAGCACATATCGTATCTCTGGTAACTAGTCTCTCTAATATCCCGATCGCTGCAGCATAAAAGAGCACCAGTTCCGTATCCTACGTGATCATCATCTCCACTATGACTGGAGTGATACTTCCATCTTGACATCACACCCAATACTCTACGATTCTCAATATACCCAGAAGAGGCGTACACAGAACCTGTTAAAGCCCTGGACGACCAAAACCAAAGTATATTGATTGTCGAAAGTTGTAGGCATTGCATTTTTGCATATCGAACCCGATGAAGAGTCTCGTAAGGAGGCACTACCTTTAAGTCGTGGAAGTTGCGGAAAACGGTCGTCGGAAAGGAGAAGTCAAGAATTGACATATTATTGGTTTTGATTCGCTAAGTTCGCTCGGAGTTCGCTTGTTGAATCTTCGTTTCGAGGTATATCTTTGGCCCGAAATTCCCGCAAACCACTCTAAGCCCACCTAAACCCACATCCAAAGCCCATGAAACCAAAATAGATCAAACACCAAGCCCACCACCCATGAGGCCCACGACCATGACACCAAAATTCACTCTCCTTGCACTATTCAAACATGATTTATCTTTCCACCAATTTACTTTACACCTTTGATCTCACCTTTTACCTTGACACCTAATTTCCAAGGCATTATTAGATCAACCCCACATCATTTAGCCATCAAACCCACGCCCATCACCATCCCTTCTCATTTTCTTCATTTTCCATCACATTTTTTTGAATTTTCAACAAAGGATCACAATTATACATAACCTTCCTTCCATTTCCAAACAAAACATGTCATTTCATTTCATTTCCTTTCAACCTTTATTGAATTTTCAACAAAGGATCACAATTATACATTACCTTCCTTACATTTCCAAACAAAACTTGTCATCAAATTGATTACCTTTCATTATCACTTGCCAATCTCATTAATGCCCTCCATTTGCCTATTTAAACCCTCATTTTTCTGCCTTGGAACACCTAATACACATCAAGAAAAGATTAAGCATTTTAGAATATCAAAACAACCCTCTCTCTTCTCTCACGCATCAGCCTCTGCCTTCTCAAAATCAACGCATAGCCTCTCTCACATTGCCTTACTCTCAGCAACACCTGACCCACGAGAAGACCACGCCTAGCACTCATGCACCAGCCCCCCCACTCACACGTTGCAGCCTTCACTCATCAACCCTTCAGCACTTAGCACTCTCAACCACCATGCATCAAAAGCTTCCCTCCAACACGTACGTCCCAGCCTCTCTTCATTCACAAACAAAACCTCCACGTAACTGCCCCTAATTTTCTCAATGCCCTCCACCCACTCACGCCTAAACGCCCTTTGCCACACACGAACCTACCCCACTCACTACCTCTAGCCACATAACCCTTCACGCCTTGCCTCACAAATCCTCACTCAATTCACCCATCCATGCATCAGCCCCTCCACTCACGCAAACAACTAGCTCACACCTCACCCATTAAACAAATCAGCTCACGTTAATTGCTTTCACCTTGAACGCACAAAATTCACGCACCATAAGCCCCCCACAAATTGCTTCCATTAACGCACCATAAGCCTGCCAGCAACTGCCCTAAACACCCTCCAAAAATCGCCCAAAATAACAGCTCAAACACACTCAAAACAATCCCCAAATTCAACGAAACAGTGAATAAAAAACTGCACTTGAAAGTCTTCGAGAAACCGAACAAACGGCAGTCCAACACCCCTCAAAATTCACCAAAACAGCCTATAATTCATTGCAAACCAGTGAGAAAAGTGTGGAGATTTAAATTGCAGTGAAACGAAGTGGAAACAGCGGACAAAACAGCAAAACAGTGAGCAAAATGTCGAAACAGTGAACCAGTGGAATCGTGGTGTCTTAGCCTTTTCGACGGCCATATAACGCACCTCCAAAGAACGACAAAAAAAAGGTTAGACCTGAGGGTTTATATTATTAAATTTATTCACATAAAATAATGATTTAAAAAAAATGTGTTTAGCATGAATAGTTAGTTTGACATGTTATTTGGAATTTGTTCACATGAAATAATGATTTAGTGTATGATGTGATTTTGGGTGAATAGAATATGTGTTCTTTCTTGTCGTATATTGGATGGAAACTCGGACATAAATTCCATAGCTAAATCTGAATGGACAGTATTATGGTTTGCACTCGGGATACAATGCCCCATACCACTTGAAGGATTCATGTATTCCATTTCATCGAACTTGTATTTGAGCATGATTAGGCCATTATAATGTTGTTTTTTTATTTCAAGCATGTTTTAGTTATTTACCTTTTATATGAGGAATTTAAGTTAAGGTATGTTTAGATTACTATGTATGTAGCATGTTTGATGTGTGATGCTGATGAGTGGCATTTATATCACTATTTCCCACTCATTTGACCTAATGTTTTGTATTGTTTCTCGAGATTTATGAACGTTTTGATGTGTTTTGTTGTTATTTTGCAGATAAATAAAGTTTGGACAGCACTGGAGGCAATTTGGGACAAAACCGGTCAAAAATGCGTCAACAGGAAAAATTCCATCTTCTGCGCGTCGCGACGCTGGAGCCTTGCGCGCCGCGACGCCAAGCCTGCGCCGAAGTTGCTAAAATGCGCCGGGTCCACAAAATCAGAATCTGAGAAAAGTTGACTTTGCTAACGTGCGCATGCCACGTGTCACCATCACATCGGAGATGCTAAAATGCGCCTTGCCACGTGTCGAAATCTCATTGCTCGGACGGCCACCGCCCAACGTGTCATGCCACGTGTCGCCACATCATCGTCCACATCAGCAGCCACGTCAGCAAGTCAACCGAGTCAACATGCCACGTCGTCATAAGCCAGTCACAGCGTGACATGTGTCAACATCTCATTCGTCCGACGGCCGCCGCCCCACGTGTTGCCACGTCGCCTTCCACATCATCAGCATGACGCAAGCAATGACGTCATGAACAGTTGACACGTCAGCATGACGTAAGCAATGACGTCATAAACAGTGCCACGTCAGCGGATCAGATCTGAGTCAACGAACCAGCAAGTGACACGTGTCACTGTAGCGCGCGTCGCGACGCTGGCCGCGCGGCGCGACGCGCGCACCCCATCGAAGCCTATAAATTCAGAACCCGATTTCAGAAATTTGTATCCCATCCTCTCTCTTCAAATCCTTCTAAAGAGAGAGTTTCTCTCTCTAAACTCTTTTAGTTTTTATTTTTTTTACTTTTGTAAATAATTTTTAATTACTTTTTGTAATAATAGTAATTTAATTGTTACTTTTTACTTTCTTTTACAATTTTTACTATTTACTATTTACTTTTTACAGTTTTTACTATTTACTATTTACTTTTTACAGTTTTTACTATTTACCGTGATGAGGTAATTTCCTTATGTTCGGGTGAAAGGTAATTTCTTTTACTATTACTATTTAGATTAATCTCCCTTAAAAATAATATATTTACTATTTAAATTGGACTTAATCAGGATACCGCCAGATTGGTCGGTGGGTAATAAAACATAAATTCCGCCTTTATGGCTGGTTATTTTGGTTCCGCCTTTATGGCTGGTTATTTTGGTTCCGCCTTTATGGCTGGTAATAATCACAAGTTTATATATTATTTTAATGGGAGATATCTAAATAAGTAGTAGTAGAATTAATTCCTTTTACCTTAACATTTTATTTTATTTTACTTTTCAGTATTTTTATTTTATGTCTTTTATTTTATGTTTTTATTAGTCCTAGTTATGTGTTAGTTAACTAGGGGTTGTGATAACTTTTAATATCAATAGTTTATAAGGGATTATTTTATAGTTTGGGTAATTAATAAGTTTACTTATTAAGTCTTAAGCTTAATGCTTCTTATTGTCTGATCACCAATAAGATTGATATGGTAAATCTAAAATGAACTAGACATAGGGATTTTAGGTTTCAGCCTTAGACTTAATAGCCCACGATCTTCTTTGAGGATAGATAACCCTTTAATAGATTTCCTTACAGGATAGGAATATACCTGTCGGGCGGGGGTAGCCATAATTGGAACTTAGACTTAATGAATCCAGGTAATGTGGTTGACATAGGAATATGGTTCAATTGGGTTATACTGGGTATTTGTAGTTGACCATCGGAAGAGGCTTTTACATAATTTAGTGTTCCAGGTTAGTAAACAGATTTATTACACAAACATAAAATAATCACTTCATCTTTTAAATGATATTAAAGGAAATCACAACCTTATATCTTTTTATCTGTATTTTCCTTAGTATTTTCTTTTATCTTTTTATTTATTTATTTAGCAAATCTACAATCAACCAAATCAATCAAGCAATCAATTCCATTCTCCCTTTTAATTAGATATTTGTAATTAAATAGATTCAATAATTAATAACAACAGTAGGAATTAAGTCCTCGTGGGATCGATATTTTTATACTACTTGAACGATACGTGCGCTTGCGTTATACGTGTGTGTTTACGCCGGTCAAGTTTTTGGCGCCGTTGCCGGGGACTTATATTTCTTGAGTTGTTAATTTTGAAGCTATCTAATTTACTTGTATCTAATTTTCTTTATTTTTATCTGTAATTTTTATTTCTTTCTTTTGATTTCAGGTGACTTAAAAATGGAACACTACTGGGAGATTGAGAGACTACGTGCTTTACAAGAAGATACACCTCACAACTGGGAGCAACAGTCCGGTTTTCTGAGGCCTGTTGAACAACCCAATGATTATCACTGGATGCCAGAACCAAGCAATGCTACATTTGTTCATCAGAACGAAATGGGGAGATGTGTGATTTGTGACAGTAACCACCCGAGCGATCAATGTATATATCGATCAGAGTGGGAGAATTTCTGGAGGCAATCATGCAATGAAGAGCCATCACATTTCACAGAGCCACATTTTCCATCTTATCCACCATCTACCTTTGATCTTCATCAACAACCAGAACCATTTGAGGAAGATCAATTGATTCACATGTTCAAGGAACAAGCAGCTCAATTTGATACACAAGTTCAGAGTAACACAGAATCCATACAGAGAATGACAGATCAGATCAGACAATTAACAGAAAACCAGAACTACATACCTCAAGAACCAGTTCTAGATGACACTGATGAAGCCTTCAAGTACCAATCATTTCAAAATGACACTTCAACAGAGGAGGAGGCTGAGCAGTATCAACAACCAGAGGTATCAGTTCAGGAACCCGAACCGGCAAAGTCTCGATTTGAATTTTATTATTCTGACTCTGACGAGGAGGAAGCTGATCCATTTATTCCAAATGCACCAACAACGGAGGATCAAACTTTCAAGCCTCAAAATGAAGATCTTGGAGATTCTATTGCACAAATGTTTGATGAAGATCTACCTGAGCCAATCATTTCACCCAGATCAGAGGATGAAGACCTAAAATCTGACATTTCTTTTCATCCTCAGGTTGACAATTTTGATGCATGTATTTCACAGATGACAGATGAAGAGCTGAATATGGAAATTTTCAAATACATCTGTGAAGAAAAGACAGAGCAAATGAAGGAGCAAATGTCTGACCTTAATAAAGATCCCGAGCATTCAGGGAAAACATCGCTGTTTTGGGGAGTACAAATCAAAGATATCACCCAGAAGCTTGACAGAATGGAACTTCCATTCCAAGTCAAGCATCATACGAGACCTCCTGATTTTCTTTCTTTCTTTGCAGGAACCACTGGAACAACAAGGAGTAAAAAGGTGGCACGAGCACTGAAAAAGACAAAATTCTTTTTGCCACTTTACCGTTGGAAGAGACCCTTCAAAAGCAACGCTCACGGGATTGTCCTTAATCGGACATCCAAAACGACATTGAAACCTCCTTAACAGATGGATTTCATTCACGTCTGGCTGAAGATGAAAAATTCAGCGCTAGTAGGGAGGCAACCCATCCAATTTGTTATGATTTATTTTCATATTTTGTGTGAACTTTTTAATTTTGTGTGTTATTTTTGTAGGGAAAGGCATAAACGAAGCATTTTAAGACAGAAAGAATTGTGTTTGACAAGCAAATATAAGAAACAATTCATTAGCGATGGCTGAATAAAGAATGAAATCTTGAGACTCATTCTAATGAATTTATATCAAGCGAGTGGCGTATTGCGTACACAATTCCGTTGCCTTAATTATTGCTTTGATTCGCTTTTCTGTTGTAATTATCTTTATTTTCGTAGACAGGATCCAGACTTTTTGACCTTTCACGATTTCTTTTGTTGTTTAGCTAACAAACGTCCTCTGGAAGATACTTCTGCTATTATTACTCACCCTTTTCAGGTACTATAAATTCAACCCGTCATTGCACTTTTGAAGGCATCCTGATTTGAAAAAGAAATACATAAAAAATGGAAGCCACTTCAAGAAGACGAGTTGAAAACATCTGTGTGTTTTGTGGTAGTACTGTTGGTACTAAACCACAATACATAGAAGCAGCACAGGAATTGGGTCGAGTCTTAGCCGCAAGGAATATGCACCTAATATATGGCGGAGGCAATCTCGGACTTATGGGGATCGTTTCAAAAGCCGTACAGGAAGGAGGCAGTCATGTTTTGGGAATCGTCCCAAAACCCTTGGCAGAGGCAAATCTTATTGGATCATCAAACGGAGAGGAACTGATCATATCAGGTATGTCTGAACGTTTGGTAGAAATGATTAACCGTGCTGATGCTTTTATTGCTTTGCCAGGTGGCTTGGGTACATTGGAGGAAATTTTTATAGTACTATCTTGGGCGAACCTGAACATACACCAGAAACCAATTGGACTACTCAACGTTGATGGATTTTATGATTTTCTTTGTGTGTTTCTTGATGATGCTCGGAGAAATGGGTTCATTTCAAAACCTATGAAAGAACTCATCTTCACTGCCAGACTTGCTCCGGATCTAATAGACCAACTCATAGCCTATGAACCACAAGTTGACCCTATCCTATCAAAGATAAATTGGTCTGAGGACGATCGTGGTAAGAGGCGTCGAATTAATCTGGATCTTAACCTTTAATTTCCTGTAGATTTCAGCTAACCAGGTACAACCTTCTAAACTCTTCTTTTACTGTTTAAGACATTGGGGACAATGTCTCATTTAGGTTTGGGGGAGGGATTTAGTTGATTAGTACCTTGTTTTTAGTTTGTATGTTGTTTTTATTTTTAGTCCAAAATTTTTCGAAAAAATACAAAAAAATTGAAAAATTTTCAAAAATTACAAAAATATTTTGTGTTTTCTTTGTGTTTTGACTAAAAAGTGGATTGGTAATTGGTAAGAGGTAGCTGAGTAAGGAGTTCTCACTCCTGATACGTATCTCAAACCATTTATTTCAAACAAGTTAATTTTTGTTTATTTCCTTTTAAATTATTTAATTTGTGAATTCTCCATAAATCTGACTAAAATGAATCTTCATATGTTCAGTTGACAGGTATTATGAACTTACATGGAACATACAGTCCTGAGCTAAAATTGAAAAGTTTGTAATATTCCGTGCTATAGTTTAATTGGAGGAAGCATCTCTAAATAGTAATGGAGTAAAAAAAAAAAAAAAAAAAAAAAAAAAAAAAAACGTCCGAGATCCGAGTTATTAAGTCTGTAAGGGTGTTTTAACACCTAGTGCCCTAAAACCAACTGGTTTGGGAGTCACTGGCCCAAAGCTCGTTACATGGATCGAAGATGCTGCAAAAAAAATATATATATCTGAAGTCTGAGTAATTAAGTTCGTAGGGGTGTCTTAACACCTGGTGCCCTAAAGCCAACTGGTTTGGGAGCCACCGACCCAAAGCTCGCTACATAGACGGAAGGTATTATATATAAATAAAAAATAGAGAAAAAATCAAAGAAAAAATCAGAAAAATCAAAAAATTATTCCATTGCTACAAAAAGGTGTGAAATCTGATAGAACTTTAGGGCAAAAATATTACTCTCTTATCAACTGCACTTATGACTGTTGTGGGCAAAAATGAGTTGATTAATATTTTGTTAGCTGTGTATATGAAGAATGGTAAAAAAAATAATCGGAGAATTTACTTATTCGGTAATTTAGAATGAAACAAAACAACTAGTAACTTGGAGTAGAATTTTCACCTGATTAGTCACTAACTTTCTTTATTCTCTTTTCGCTTGTCTTTTTGCTTTTGTGTGCATTAGTTTTACTACATTTTTACTTTTGTAAAATGTTTGTGGGTATCATTGCTGTAAGCCCTCACGAGACTACACTCGTCCACTAGGGACACCTAGGGGTTTAAAGGCTTGTTGCATACGCTAAATGCAACCGTGATCCCTACGAAAGTGGCTTAGTTAAATTTTATTATGTTATTTTATTTCTGTTTTGCTCGAGGACTAGCAAAATGTTAGGTTTGGGGGTGTGATGAGTGGTATTTATATCACTATTTCCCACTCATTTGACCTAATGTTTTGTATTGTTTCTCGAGATTTATGAACGTTTTGATGTGTTTTGTTGTTATTTTGCAGATAAATAAAGTTTGGACAACACTGGAGGCAATTTGGGACAAAACCGGTCAAAAATGCGTCAACAGGAAAAATTCCATCTTCTGCGCGTCGCGACGCTGTAGACTTGCGCGCCGCGACGCCAAGCCTGCGCCGAAGTTGCTAAAATGCGCCGGGTCCATAAAATCAGAATCTGAGAAAAGTTGACTTTGCTAACGTGCGCATGCCACGTGTCACCATCACATCGGAGATGCTAAAATGCGCCGTGCCACGTGTCGAAATCTCATTGCTCGGACGGCCACCGCCCAACGTGTCATCCCACGTGTCGCCACATCATCGTCCACATCAGCAGCCACGTCAGCAAGTCAACCGAGTCAACATGCCACGTCGTCATAAGCCAGTCACAGCGTGACACGTGTCAACATCTCATTCGTCCGACGGCCGCCGCCCCACGTGTTGCCACGTCGCCTTCCACATCATCAGCATGACGCAAGCAATGACGTCATGAACAGTTGACACGTCAGCATGACGTAAGCAATGACGTCATAAACAGTGCCACGTCAGCGGATCAGATCTGAGTCAACGAACCAGCAAGTGACACGTGTCACTGTAGCGCGCGTCGCGACGCTGGCCGCGCGGCGCGATGCGCGCACCCCATCGAAGCCTATAAATTCAGAACCCGATTTCAGAAATTTGTATCCCATCCTCTCTCTTCAAATCCTTCTAAAGAGAGAGTTTCTCTCTCTAAACTATTTTAGTTTTTATTTTTTTTACTTTTGTAAATAATTTTTAATTACTTTTTGTAATAATAGTAATTTAATTTTTACTTTTTACTTTCTTTTACAATTTTTACTATTACTATTTACTTTTTACAGTTTTTACTATTACTATTTACTTTTTACAGTTTTTACTATTTACCGTGATGAGGTAATTTCCTTATGTTCGGGTGAAAGGTAATTTCTTTTACTATTACTATTTAGATTAATCTCCCTTAAAAATAATATATTTACTATTTAAATTGGACTTAATCAGGATACCGCCAGATTGGTCGGTGGGTAATAAAACATAAATTCCGCCTTTATGGCTGGTTATTTTGGTTCCGCCTTTATGGCTGGTTATTTTGGTTCCGCCTTTATGGCTGGTAATAATCACAAGTTTATGTATTATTTTAATGGGAGATATCTAAATAAGTAGTAGTAGAATTAATTCCTTTTACCTTAACATTTTATTTTATTTTACTTTTCAGTATTTTTATTTTATGTCTTTTATTTTTATGTTTTTATTAGTCCTAGTTATGTGTTAGTTAACTAGGGGTTGTGATAACTTTTAATATCAATAGTTTATAAGGGATTATTTTATAGTTTGGATAATTAATAAGTTTACTTATTAAGTCTTAAGCTTAATGCTTCTTATTGTCTGATCACCAATAAGATTGATATGGTAAATCTAAAATGAACTAGACATAGGGATTTTAGGTTTCAGCCTTAGATTTAATAGCCCACGATCTTCTTTGAGGATAGATAACCCTTTAATAGATTTCCTTACAGGATAGGAATATACCTGTCGGGCGGGGGTAGCCATAATTGGAACTTAGACTTAATGAATCCAGGTAATGTGGTTGACATAGGAATATGGTTCAATTGGGTTATACTGGGTATTTGTAGTTGACCATCGGAAGAGGCTCTTACATAATTTAGTGTTCCAGGTTAGTAAACAGATTTATTACACAAACATAAAATAATCACTTCATCTTTTAAATGATATTAAAGGAAATCACAACCTTATATCTTTTTATCTGTATTTTCCTTAGTATTTTCTTTTATCTTTTTATTTATTTATTTAGCAAATCTACAATCAAACCAAATCAATCAAGCAATCAATTCCATTCTCCCTTTTAATTAGATATTTGTAATTAAATAGATTCAATAATTAATAACAACAGTAGGAATTAAGTCCTCGTGGGATCGATATTTTTATACTACTTGAACGATACGTGCGCTTGCGTTATACGTGTGTGTTTACGCCGGTCAGATGCCGAATGTTTGCCGTTATGAAAACTTACTTTTGAAGCATGCAGACCTAGATTTAGACTTTATAAGAATTTAGACTACTTTGACTGACATGTATGTTGAGTAGACTTGGTTAATATTGCACAAATCCATTCATTACAAATGACATAAGTAAGGGACCATTCCGAACCCAACGGTTTGAGGTCTTCCCTTGCGAGGGGTGAGTGCGGCCTTAAATCATTTCCCCGGTTCACACCGGGTGGCGACTCCTTTATTATGCGGTTTAGTCCTCCGTTGGCTACTCCGTACTCCCAACTAGGCCCTTAGTCTAGAACAGCATGCGTCGCCCAGCTCCTGTGTCCTACACAAGTATTAGCGGTGCAAGTCTCAGGTTACGACCAAATAAACCTACCCTGATTCGGAATGATAAAAGGGCAATTTCCTTTGTCACATAGTTAATTTGTACAACAACACCATGATCTGTACAAATAGTGATGCTATGGGTCATAATTGTCCAATAATATCCCACTTAGCCTATAGCCAATCACTCAAGTGTCCTACACTCGAACTATGTACGGTTCGCTCAAACTTCTGCTGAGAAAAGGCTTTCGTCAGCGGATTTGTGGTGTTATCATCTGATGCGATTTATTCGATCATCACATCGCCATGATGTATGATCCGAACGAATCAGATGAATATTTGAAGTATATATCTGGATCGTTGATGAGACCATTAATTCTTTAGCTTGTGCTGTAGCCTAGCTAAGCTGCTAACAGAACTACTCCTAATATAATTAGGATTATTATCGATCCAAACGGCTTCTATTGCTGCCTCAGCTGTAGCAATAATCCACTTTTGTTGTTTATTCGGTAACAGTATCTTGCATGGAAGATTTCCAGCTCACTGTTCCGTTATTCAAACTTTATAGTACATTTGTTACGACTTATAGTCGTTTTTATCGGTTAGGAAACTTGCAGCAGTGATCCCAGTCACTTCAAGTTCTCCTTATCCATAGTATAAGAAAGCATCCTTAGTTCATCTAAGATACTAAAGGATGTTCTCAATATCAATCCTATGACTATCACTTGGATTGGCCCGATTGTGACTCCATATGCTCAAAGCATATGAGACACCAGGTCGTGTACATATGTTTCAATGTACGAGTTCTCGGAGAGTACCAACAACTTTTAGATCTATCCTAGTAGATCCTTATTCCTAGAATAAAGGTTGTCTCTCCAAAGAAATTTACGGAGAATTTTCATGAAAGTCAAGCTTTCACTGACTGTATTATGGGAATATCATTTAGCCCTCGTTCATAGTGACGTAAGTGGGCCTATGTCTAGCTAGGCTAGATGTGGATATGAATGTTTTGTGACCTTTACGGAAGTGGCATCGCGTTATGATTATGTGTTTCTTTTGAAACACAAATCGGAAACTTTTGATTAATTCAAAGAGTTTCGACACGAAGTAGACAAACAGATCGGCTAAAGTATTAAAACACCATGATTGGACCATGATGAGAATACTTAACCAATAAGTTTCTCGAATACTTGAGAGAGTATAGTATTCTTTCAATGAGGACTCCTCCCGGAACACGTCAATTTGACGGTGTGTCCAAACAGAGAAACCGAATTTTGTTGGACATGATAAGGTTAATCATGAGTCGCTCTGAGCTACCATTTCCTTCAAGGGATACACATTAAACAGTGCAAAACTTATTTTGAATAAGGTTCCATAATAATCTGTTTTACATACTTCATATTAGATATCAACTGGAAAGAAACCGGGTTTCTCATTCTTTTAGATTTGGGAATGCTGGGCATATGTTTGGATGATACCAAACTAAAACCCAAATCGGATAAGTGCCTAAGTTGTGGGTTATCCTAGGGTAACCAAAGTATAATACTTATACATCTTACAAGAGAACAATTGAATTATTGCTCACCATCCGGTTTTCCTAAGAGGAATACCTATATGCAGTGGTAAGTGGGAGGAAAGTAAAACTCGATGAAAATCGGAGTAATACTGTTCCAGGCACCGATTCCTTAATGGAACACAAATAGTTCATAAAGGATGAAACTATACCAATAATCTTCTAATACACAAGAACCGCACAAGTCGGAGAGAGTCAGAAAATAACCTGGGAGGTATGGGTTTCTGATCTCACCTCATAAAGATGTCAATCTTATTGAGGAATACGAACTGACTACATATGAGGAATTGATACAAGGTATCGACTCCCTATTATGGCAAAGTGCCATGATGTCTGAAATGGATTCCATGTATACCAACCAAGTTTGGACACTGATTGTTGTATCGGAAGACATTGTGCCTATTGGTACTATGTGAGTCTTCAAGGAAGACATACATGGAAGGAAACATACCAACGTACAAAGCTAGACTTGTAGCGAAAAGGTATCGTTATCAACATTGTGTCGATTACGATGAAACCTTTCACTTGTTGCCATGGTTAAATCCATTTGGACAATGCTTGCTAATGCTAAATGTTTCATTTATGAAATATGGCAGTTGGAACGTCAAAATCGCTTTCCTTAAACGGAAACCTTTTGGAGGATGTTTATAACATCTTGACGGTTTTCTCGTACCAAAACAAGCAAACATGGTTTCCAAGTAATTCGATCCATTTATGGATTGAAGCAAACATAGCGTTCTTGGAATTGACGTTTTGATGTAATCATAATGGTATATGATTTAATTCAAAACGAAATGATTCTTGTGTATATAAGAAGGTTAGTGGGAGCGCACTGACAATGAATGTCCTAAATAATGATGATATATCATTTCTTGGAAATGATATTCCCATAATCCAATCGGTGATAACTTGGCTTTCATGAAAATTCTCCGTAGAATTCTTTGTAGAGACAACCTTTATTCTAGGAATAAGGATATACTCGGATAGATCTAAAAGTTGTTGGCACTCTCTGAGAACTCGTACATTGAAATAAATGTACGCGACCTGGTGTCTCATACGCTTTGAGCATATGGAGTCACAATCGGGCCAATCCAAGTGATAGTCACTGGATTGATGTTAAGAACATCCTTAAGTATCTTGGAGGAACTAAAGATGCTTTCTTAAACTATGGAGAATGAGAACTTGAAGTGACTGGGTTCACTGTTGCAAGTTTTCTAACCGATAAAACCAACTATAAGTCGTGATAAAGGTACTATACAGTTTGAATAACGGAACAGTGAGCTGGAAATCTTCCAAGCAAGATACTTTTACCGAATAAACAACAAAAGTAGATTATTGCTGCAGCTGAGGCAGCAATAGAAGCTTTTTGGATGAATAATAATCCTAATTAGATTAGGAGTAGTTCTGTTAGCAGCTGAGCTAGGCTACAACAGAGGCTAAAGAATTAATGGTCTCATCAACGATCCAGATATATTCTTCAAATATTCATCTGATTCGTTCGAATCATACATCGTGGTGATATGATGATCAAATAAATCGTATTAGATGATAACACCGCAAATCCGCTGACGAAAACCTTTTCTCAGCAGAAGTTTGAGCGAATTGTGCATAGTTCAGGTGTAGGACACTTGAGTGATTGGCTATAAGCCAAGTGGGAGATTGTTGGACAATTATGACCCATAGCATCACTCTTTGTATAGATCATGGTGTTGTTGTACAAATTAACTATGTGACAAAGCAAATTGCAATTTTATCATTTGTAATTAGATTACAAAGATATATAAATGATAAAAGGTCTATATGATTAGTTCCAGATTGAGATGATATGAGACAGTATCAATCCACAAAGGTTTAATCATTAAACATCTCTAGTCAGAGTATTATCGAGATTGGACATCGATAATGCGTAAAAGACTAGTATTACACTTGTGCGCGTTGTGGGAGCATAACGGCATAGTTCTCATATATTTGGGTATAGGATACTCATGCAAGTGTAATATGAGGTTCTATTTACCGATGGTACGGAAACAGCTTCGCTCTGGAAAGACCCCTCAGAATTCCATTGGTAGTATGACTATGTGTCTATGGAAGTCCAAATCAGGGTAGGTATATTTGGTCTTAATCTGAGACTTGCACCGCTAATACTTACGACAATCAATATACTTTGGTTTTGGTCATCCAGGGCTTTAACAGGTTCTGTGTACGCCTCTTCTGGGTATATTGATAATCGTAGTGTATTGGGTGTGATGTCAAGACGGAAGTATCACTCTAGTCATAGTGGAGATGATGTTCACGTAGGATACGGAACTGGTGCTCTTATGTACTGCAGTCATCGGGATAATATGACTAGGTCATGATTATCCGATTATAGAGACAAGTTACTAGAGATCTGATATGTGCTTCATACGGGGCATACACAATTCCAGCCCCAGGCCTTGCACGTGACATCCGATGCTAGATCGTAATACGCAATACTACGTATACTACGCCTGATATAGATCAAATATTCTAGTAAGAATATTTCTGGAGAATTTGGTAGGCACGGTGCTTTGCTAGAAGCCAACCATGTATTGTAAATTGGTAAAAACGTAGTACTATGTACTTACGTATTCGGATAGTCCGACGACCGGATTTACTACCAACATATCCGGGGATCTCATGGGTTGCTTCCTGAAGATTCACCGATGACGTATGACTTGCACTTTATTAATCTGAGATTAATCATAAGAGAGAAAATTAATCTGGGATTAATTACGGATATATTTTGTCTAAGATAAAATATTAATTAAAAAGAGAGAACGATTAATTTGGAATTAATTGATAAAATAATATATTCGATATATTATACGAAATTGGATTTCGACGTGGAATTAAAATTAGATTTTAATTCGGGTGAACGAGTTAATTTAGAATTAATTCGTTAGCGATGTGAATAGTAATTTTGCTAGGCATAATTATTTAATTAAATTTGATTTAATTACGTCGTAACAGAAAATTCCTTAATTCAGAATTAGCGAACCCGAGCCCGGGAGTGTTTGCGGGCCCACTCGCATTTCGAATTCAAGTGCGGCCCACAAGTCACATCAAGCGTCAAATTATTAGTCACTTTGATTGATGTGATGTCTAGTCACTTTGAGTGATGTGACAACTAGTCACTTTTGAGTGATTGATGATGGTGGTTGGATGGCATTAAAAACCTTTTTGGCTCCAAATCTTGTTTGACTTTTGGAAAGGCTTTTACAAGTTTTTGGATAAGATTTTTGGTATTAGATTTTAGAAATCTAATTACACAAAACCAACTCAACTCAACACAACTCTCTATCTTCTCTTCTCCCCTATTCGGCCAATGGCCAATTTTGGTCTCCAAAATCTGCAATTGCCGAGAGTGAGCAAGTGTAAAGGAAGAATTTGCGGTAAATTTTTCCAAGGTGCTAGTACACATTAGGAGTCTTCCGAAGGTGATTGGGAACCCCACCCGTGGGCATGGAATGCAAAATAAGCTTGGAGCTTGAAGGACCAAAAATATGGAGCACAAAATCAAGCCAAAACCGTGAGCTACATTGAGTTAAAGCTTGAAGATTTTTGTTGTTCCTCGAATAGCAAAAGCCGTGTTGGATAATTATGACCCATAGCGTCACTTTTTGTACAGATCATGGTGTTGTTGTACAAATTAACTATGTGACAAATGAGACTGCACTCTTATCATTTGTGATTAGATCACCAAGATATATAAATGATATGAGGTCCTTGTGATTTGTTCCTGGATTGAGAATGATATGAGACAGTATCAGTCCACGAAGGATAAATCATTAAATATACCTAGTCAGAGTATTATCGAGATTGGACATCGATAAATACGTAAAAGACTAGTATTACACTTATGCGCGTTGTGAGGGCACAACGACATAGTTCTCATATATTTGGGTATAGGATACTCATGCAAGTGTAATAGGAAGTTGTGTTTTACCGATGGTATGGGAAACAACTTCGCTCTGGATAGACCCCCTCGGAATTCCATTGGTAGTATGACTATATGTCTATGGAAGTCCGAAATCAGGGTAGGTGTATTTGGTCTAAACCTGAGACTTGCACCGCTAATACTTACAACAATCAATATACTTTGGTTTTGGTCGTCCAGGGCGTTAACCAGTTTATGTGTACGTCTCTTCTGGGTATATTGAGAATCGTAGTGTGTTGGGTGTGATGTCAAGACAGAAGTATCATTCCAGTCATATGGAGATGATGATCGTGTAGGGATACAGAACTGGTTCTCTAAAGGGTTGCAACCGTCGGGATAATATGACTTGCTCATGATTATCCGATATTAAAGAGACTAGTTGCTAGTAATCCGATTTATGCTTCGTATGGGGCAGACACTGTACCAGCCCCAGGCCTTGCATGTGATCATTCAATACTGGATCGACATACGCAATACTACGTATACTACGCCTGATATAGATCCTCATTCCTGTAAGGATATTTATGGAGAATTGGGAAGGCATGGAGCTTGCTAGAAGCCAACCTTGTCCTGTAAATCGGTACAAACGTAGTACTAGGTACTTACATGTTCGGATAGTCCGACAACCGAATTTACTGCCAACATATCCGGGGATCTCATGGGTCGCTTCCCGAAGATTTACCGATGACGTATGACTCACACTTTTATTAATCTGGGATTAATTAGATGAGAGAGAAAAATAATATGGGATTAATTGCGGAGATATTTTATCTGGGATAAAATATCATTTAAAGAGAGATAACGATTAATTTGGAATTAATCGGTAAATTAATATATTCGATATATTAAACGAGATTGGATTTCGACGCGAAATTAAAATTTTATTTTAATTCAGGCGAACGAATTAATTCTAAATTAATTCGTTAGATACATGAATAGTAATTATGCTAGGCATGATTATTTAATTAAATTAGATTTAATTATGACGCAACGGAAAATTCGTTAATTTGGAATTAGCGAACCCGAGCCCGGGATTGTTTACGAGCGCATTCGCATTTCGAATTCGAGTGCGGCACGCAAGTCAATCAAGCGTCAAATCGCTAGTCGCATCTAGCGTCACGACATCCGTCAATCAAGTGATAGATGTCTTTCACTTTGAGTGATTGACGCCAGTCACTATTCATGATGATGGATTGATGTGAGTTGATGGAAGTTGATGGAAAGCATTTGATGGATTTGAAAGACATTTATCATTATTTTATTAATGAGTTTTTTACTTTCAAATTAGGTGTATTAGATACACTTTTCTTCCAACAACTCACACAACTTTCTCTCCTCCTCTCTTCTCTCATTTACACGCCCAAGGGGTTGTTCTTCACTGGTTTCTGCCCGGAAACCGTGAGCAAGGGAAGCACAAGTGCGATGATTTTGCGGTAAAATCATCAATAGCTAGCACTCCGAGAGACATGCGAAGGTGATAGGTGAAGGGGTTTTATACGGGTGAATCCGGTAACGCAGCGGAAGCGTTGAAAATCCGATTTTCAGATTTCAAAACTTTTTCTCGGATTTATTAAATAAACATATTTATTTAATATTCCAATATTCAAATTATGAAATAAAATTTCAAATGAATCAAATTCAAGTGAAATTACCAAATTACCCTTATATGGTATTTTGTCCATTTTAGTCCGAAATTGATCCAATCAATTTTGAATGATTCTAAATCATTTCTAGGATGAATTTATCATGCTCAAAACATCAAAACACCATAAGCCACAAAAAACCCAAAAATTAATCCCAATGCCGTGAGCACCCATTTGGAGGGCATATTGACCATTTGGTCATTTCATGTCTCAAAACTCATCTTAATGAAATCCAATCAACATGAAAATTTGCATGCATCTAATACACACCCAAATGCTCAACATATCTCAAAATCCCCAAATTTGGAATTGGTTACAAACCCTAATTTTTCAATTTCAACAAATTGGACAAATTAGGACATTTACATTAAATCAAATGTTTCAATCATCAATCTTTCAACTAATTCAAGTCTCAACACAATGAAACAACTCAAGATCAAATCTAGGTCATTTAAGAGTGGGTCAACAACTCTAGAATAGCAACATGGTTTCATAAACCTTAAAAGAATACATACAACTACACTAGTTACACTCTTTGTTCATCATACATGCTCAACACTTCTAAACAAATTTCCATCATAAAAAACCACAAGAAATAAAGAAAAGAATAACTTAAGAAACTCATGAGAGATAGCCTAGATCATAAGGAACAAATTCCTTTCTAATAGTAAGTTTAAGAAACTTACAAAATCCAAGCTTTTCTTTAGGTTTTTCTTTTCTTCTTCACTTTCTTTCTTTGCCTTTCTTCAATGGAATTTTGCTTTTGATAAAGTGTATTAGGTTAATGAAATGAAAAATGAAAAAAAAATTTATATGTGCAACTTTTGCACTATGGCCGAAATTAGCATACCAAATTCACCAAAATTGTAATTTCAATT
The DNA here is from genome assembly GCA_019454045.1 of Zanthoxylum bungeanum. Lineage (NCBI taxonomy): Eukaryota > Viridiplantae > Streptophyta > Magnoliopsida > Sapindales > Rutaceae > Zanthoxylum > Zanthoxylum bungeanum. The sequence continues at coordinate 475,550 of SKCR01040992.1, forward strand.
TCATTTCATTATTAGTAAATCAACTTGCATAAATATCTTTTATAACCTTTATTAGATATTTATTTTAGTCAAATATGGCAACTAAAGTCATTTACTTTAAATATCCTAAAGTAAAATATTTATATTTTAATTAATTTAATCATTTAACAATTAAATAATTAATTAATTAATCAAATACAAATATATTAAATATATGTATAATATTTACATTAAATATTAAAAACATATATTCATTTAGTCAAATAACTCATTTTGACTATTAATTAATGTGTATTTAAATTAATCAAGTATTAAATGTAAATACACAATAATTAAGCAAATGACTATCTAGTCTCTTTAGCATGTAACTTGCGTTTAACCATTAAACGACTTTATAAATAATCAATATTATTTATTTAATGTTGCTCTAGTGCTCTACGAGTATGTTTCATTATTGAGACTCTCTAGGTTCAGGTATTTCCGTCACGAAATCAAATTTCATGTCCATAATCTATCCACCCGTAGATTATGACGATCACGGATAATCTCGCTGAACCATACAGGTCGAGGTCATGGCAGATGTATAATCCCTCCGTCACAGGTATCCGGATAAATCCCAGAGATATAGATATGAACGTCAAATCTCTATCGGGATTATCCAGTCGACTATTCTATTAGCAATCTCAAAAAGAATGTTTAGAACTAGCTTCTAAACTTACCACGGGCCCATGGTTTTATCTGATTGCTAATCATATGGACTACCTATGCTCTGGTACACAGAACTGACGGATCCTATCTTGACACACATAGGACACCCTGAGGATCTATCTACACCCAACGAACAGGCGGAGGTCTGATCTAAATAGATCGGTGACGTGACTACCATCTAAGTGTAGAAGATGTCTCATGTGCCCACAATGGCATCTCAAGTCTAAGAATCACAAGTGCTACTCAACCCAATAAGATTCTTATTGACGCTGGTGTACCATCCATTAAGAATCTTCGGTGAGTCATTCAGTGTTTATCCGCTATAAACACCTACAGGTCTATACCAGTCTCCAAGACTTATGGTTCATTGAGAAACCATTGGAATCATATATTCCAGTATACGACTTGTACCGGTCTCAACGGGTTTACTGTACCGACCAAGTAGTGTAAACCTTGACCAGGAACTATCTGAGAATGACAACGTCATGATACGACTCAATGTCCGTTGCGACGCTTTTGCAACTGTACCATGACTAATCATTCTAAGGTCATTACGTCTTTACCATATAAAATAATAGATTATATTATAGAAACTGCATATATTATTACTGATAATAACGTTTTACAGAAGTATTTAACTAAAATACAACCGGGAATTGGCGCTCTGAGCACCAACCCCTACAAAATCTCCCACTTGCTCTAGTGCCAATATCGATTGTATCTAATACCCATCGACTCCACGTGTTTATCAAACAACTTCGGAGGTATGGCCTTCGTCAGCGGGTCTGCTACGTTGTCTCCACTCGGCACCTTGCACACGACAATGTCCCCTCGCGACACAATCTCTCGAATGATGTGGTACTTGCGTTCCACATGCTTCGACTTCTGATGCGCCCTCGGTTCCTTTGCTTGCGCAATGGCTCCAGTATTATCACAGTATAACGGAATCGCATTCTCGATACTTGGGACAACTCCCAATTCTGTGATAAAGTTCTTTATCCACACAGCCTCTTTTGCGGCTTCAGAAGCTGCATATATTCTGCCTCAGTGGTGGAATCAGCTGTAGATCCCTGTTTGGAACTATTCCAACATACTGCACCTCCGTTAAGGGTAAAGACAAATCCAGATGTAGACTTTCTATCATCGGGATCCGATTGAGAAAATCGGAGTCTGTATACCCGTTAACCTGCAGTTCGTTTCCTCCATAAATAATCAACTTATCCTTAGTACCTTTAAGATACTTTAGGATATGTTTAATGGCCATCCAATGGTCATTACCTGGATTGGACTGATATCGACTGGTTACGCTAACAGCGAAACTGATATCAGGCCTCGTACATAACATGGCATACATTATGCTACCCAAACACGAAGCATAAGGTTGGTTAGACATTCTAACCTTCTCATCTTCTGTTTGTGGACACATCTTCTGGAAAGATGAATCCCATGTCTGAACGGTATGTTTGCTGTCTTACAGTTACCAAGCTATACCGTTCCAAGATCTTATCTACGTACGTTGATTGGGATAACCCAATCAGCCTCATTTGTCTATCTCGATAGAGTTTTATCCCTAAAACATAGGAAGCTTCTCCCAGGTCCTTCATGGAGAAATTCTTACAGAGATATGCTTTAACGCTTTGTAACATACCTAAATCATTCCCAATGATTAGGATGTCATCAACATATAGGACTAAAAATACGACCATGCTCCCACTGGCCTTCTGATACACACAGGATTCTTCCGAATTCTTAAGAAAACCAAACGATCTGATAATCTCGTCGAATCGAAGATTCCAACTTCGTGAAGCTTGTTTAAGTCCATAAATGGACTTCTTAAGCTTACAAACCATACCCGAGGTTTGGCTGGATGTGAAACCTTCCGGCTGTTCCATATAGATTTCTTCATCAAGTAACCCATTTAGAAAAGCCGTTTTGACATCCATTTGCCAAATCTCGTAGTCATGATACGCAGCTATAGAAAGCAAAATCCGGATAGACTTAAGCATTGCCACCGGCGAAAAAGTTTCATCGTAGTCGACGCCAGGTCGCTGCGTGTAACCTTTTGCTACCAGTCGGGCCTTGTAAGTTTCAACCTTACCGTCAGGCCCGCGCTTCCTTTTGTAAACCCATTTACAACCGATAGGAACAATTCCTTCGGGAAGCGGAATCAAGTCCCAAACTTGATTTTCATGCATTGAATCTATCTCGGATTTCATGGCACTTTGCCATTTCACGGAGTCGATGTCCAACATCGATTCTCTATAGGTGAAAGGATCGGTCTCTTCAACTAAGAGAACATCCAGACTCTTTTCTTGTATCAAATACAAGCGTTCAGGAGGTCTAGATACCCTTTCCGACCTACGGAGTGTGTGTGTTGAAGGTCCTTCATCTACTTGAACTTCAGGTTCCTCCGTTGGTTCGTTGTTTTCAGGTTGGACTTCATCAAGCTCAACCTGTCTATGATCACCACCTTCTGACAAAAATTCTACTTCTAGAAATTTTGCGAAGCGAGCTACGAAGACATTTCGATGCTCGGTATCATAGAACAGATATCCCCTCGTATTTGAGGGATATCCAACAAACCTAAACTTTTGCCCTCGAGGCGAAAGCTTACTTTGCTGAGTCACCCTGACATAGGCAGGACAACCCCAAACCTTAATATAATTAAGATTCGGTCTCCTACCGAACCATATCTCATACGGTGTCGTAGGGAACAGCCTTTGAAGGAATCTTATTCAAAAGATGTGCGGCTGTTAAGAGACAGTAACCCCATAAGTAATAGGGCAAATCTGTGAAACTCAACATCGATCGGACCATATCCAATAAAGTCCGATTTCTCCTTTCAGATACACCGTTGTGCTGTGGTGTACCTGGAGGAGTATATTGAGCGAGAATCCCATTCTCCTTCATATAATCCATGAACTCACCACTCATATATTCGCCGCCTCGATCTGATCGAAGGCATTTAATATATTTACCAGTTTGTTTTTCTACTTCATTTCGGAACTCTTTGAACTTTTCAAAGGTTTCCGATTTATGTCGCATCAAATACACATAACCGTACCGTGACAGATCATCGGTAAAGGTAACGAAGTATGAATAACCACTGTGAGCAGTTTGACTTAGTGGACCACATACATCAGAATGTACGAGTTCCAGTAAGTTTGTGGCGCGGTGTCCAACACCAGAAAATGGGGCTTTGGTCATCTTACCCTGAATACAGGATTCACAAGTTGGATAGGTTTCAATGGTAAGATCTGGTATCAAACCATTCCTAACCAATTGGGTAAGGCGTTTAACGCCAATGTGACCAAGTCTCATATGCCAAAGTTCAGTATTATTAATTACAGGTAAACTACGTTTATTAACTCCAGTATTTAATATATCTTTTGAAGTTTGCAATGTAATGACCATGCTGGTTTGGACAACTAAGGATCTGAATATTATTTTTATCATATAAATACAAAGAACTATTCTTAATATTAATACAATAGCCTTCTGTATCTAATACAAAAAGTGATATAATATTAGCGACACATCCTGGTACAAAATGACAGTCATATAACAAAAGTGTCCCATTCGGCAATGAGATCTCGCATACTCCCACTGCAACTGCATCCAAAGAGTCTCCACTCCCGAACCGCAACTGCATCTCTCCTGGCTTCAGCCTCCTACTTTCCTTCAGCACCTGTAACGAATTGCAAATGTGAATGGGACAAGCAGAATCTAAAATCCAGCTGGATGTAACGGCTTCACAAGCCAAAGATAAATCAATAACTGGAAAAATAAAAGTACCTGATGTAGATGCTCTGTCTCTCCTGATCTGAGCAATGTAATCTGGACAGTTCCTCTTCCAGTGCCCGACCTTGCCGCAGTGGTGGCATTTGTCTTCAGAAGCCCTTTTGGGCTTGGCTATCTTCGCCTGCTGTGGAGGACCGAAGGTCTTCTTCTTCTTCCCTTTCTTCTTCTTTCCCTTGGACATTCCAAGGGAAGAAGCAGACAGAGAAGTAGATCTAGGTGGGCGAGTCGGTACTCCTTTCTTCAGATCCTCTTCTGCCGTGAGCAACATCCTATGTAGCTCTTGGTAGGTGCAGACTGTCCCGTGCATGTTGAAGTACATCACAAACTGGCGGAATGAAGCTGGCAGAGAACCAAGAATGACACTCCTACCGAGAATGTCATTTAGGATAAGATTATGTTGCCTCAATTGATCGATCAAATCGATCATTTGAAGAACATGTGGGCTAACACTTTGCCCCTCATCCAGACGCGCATGGAACAGTTCCATGGCGACCTTGTGAACAATAACCTGTTCCTGGTTCTCAAACGATTGTCTTAATCGCGTTATCATACTATAGGAATCTGATGTTCCATAGTATTGTTGCTTGAGTTTCGGAGAGAGCGAACTAAGGATGTATGATTTAACCCTTAAATCATCATTCTTCCAAGCTTCAAAAACTTGGCGTTCCTCCTCCGAAGCATCCTCACCCACTGCAAGGGGCAACGGACCCTCAAGAACATAACCCAACTTTTCGGAATCGAGGACAATCCTCAAATCCAATTCCCAGTCCGTAAAGTTCTCAGCGCCTTTTAGTTTGTTCGCATCTAACATACGCGCAAACTGTTCGCATCTAACATACGCGCCATTAATTAAATATAAATAGTGAAAGGTGGATCCCGTGAATATATTTCAGCTCACAGCAGAGGCACGGTCTCGCCTACGTATATTCATCAGGTAGACAACTCATTTGTCAATCACTCAATAGTGACTCCTAAGTATCCGGTCCTGGCCGTTTCTCGTTGTCGCTGCGAAGGCAGTCCCACTAGGAGACGTACCAAGGTAGTACTCGTCAATGATAAACTCAAGTTACTTACGTAATCCTGACAGCTAGGGCACGTTCAGAATTCCGCTTTTACTTGAATTTATCTAGTATCAGATATACATCCGGTATAAATAAATCTTTATCGGCTACACCCTCACAGCAGAGGCACGGTCTCGGATGTAGTCACAAAGAAGTATTCATAAACCGTATTGACAAGACGGACCATATAACATGCATCAAATACAAATTACATTTAAACCTTATTATTAGGGATTTTCCGCTAAGTGTCATACACCCTAAATCTAATCAAATTAGTTCCTAATAAGCATGCATAAATCAAGAAAACATGATTAAACATTGATTCAATGATGGCTAATCATTTTAAGTGGCCTAGAATCAGACTTGCTCTGATACCATTTTGAAGGGGTTTTATACGGGTGAATCCGGTAACGCAGCGGAAGCGTTGAAAATCCGATTTTCAGATTTCAAAACTTTTTCTCGGATTTATTAAATAAACATATTTATTTAATATTCCAATATTCAAATTATGAAATAAAATTTCAAATGAATCAAATTCAAGTGAAATTACCAAATTACCCTTATATGGTATTTTGTCCATTTTAGTCCGAAATTGATCCAATCAATTTTGAATGATTCTAAATCATTTCTAGGATGAATTTATCATGCTCAAAACATCAAAACACCATAAGCCACAAAAACCCAAAATTAATCCCAATGCCGTGAGCACCCATTTGGAGGGCATATTGACCATTTGGTCATTTCATGTCTCAAAACTCATCTTAATGAAATCCAATCAACATGAAACTTTGCATGCATCTAATACACACCCAAATGCTCAACATATCTCAAAAGCCCCAAATTTGGAATTAGTTACAAACCCTAATTTTTCAATTTCAACAAATTGGACAAATTAGGACATTTACATTAAATCAAATGTTTCAATCATCAATCTTTCAACTAATTCAAGTCTCAACACAATGAAACAACTCAAGATCAAATCTAGGTCATTTAAGAGTGGGTCAACAACTCTAGAATAGCAACATGGTTTCATAAACCTTAAAAGAATACATACAACTACACTAGTTACACTCTTTGTTCATCATACATGCTCAACACTTCTAAACAAATTTCCATCATCAAAAACCACAAGAAATAAAGAAAAGAATAACTTAAGAAACTCATGAGAGATAGCCTAGATCATAAGGAACAAATTCCTTTCTAATAGTAAGTTTAAGAAACTTACAAAATCCAAGCTTTTCTTTAGGTTTTTCTTTTCTTCTTCACTTTCTTTCTTTTCCTTTCTTCAATGGAATTTTTCTTTTGATAAAGTGTATTAGGTTAATGAAATGAAAAATGAAAAAACAATTTATATGTGCAACTTTTGCACTATGGCCGAAATTAGCATACCAAATTCACCAAAATTGTAATTTCAATTTCATTTGCATTATTAGTAAATCAACTTGCATAAATATCTTTTATAACCTTTATTAGATATTTATTTTAGTCAAATATGGCAACTAAAGTCATTTACTTTAAATATCCTAAAGTAAAATATTTATATTTTAATTAATTTAATCATTTAACAATTAAATAATTAATTAATTAATCAAATACAAATATATTAAATATATGTATAATATTTACATTAAATATTAAAAACATATATTCATTTAGCAAATAAGTCAAATAACTCATTTTGACTATTAATTAATGTGTATTTAAATTAATCAAGTATTAAATGTAAATACACAATAATTAAGCAAATGACTATCTAGTCTCTTTAGCATGTAACTTGCGTTTAACCATTAAACGACTTTATAAATAATCAATATTATTTATTTAATGTTGCTCTAGTGCTCTACGAGTATGTTTCATTATTGAGACTCTCTAGGTTCAGGTATTTCCGTCACGAAATCAAATTTCATGTCCATAATCTATCCACCCGTAGATTATGACGATCACGGATAATCTCGCTGAACCATACAGGTCGAGGTCATGGCAGATGTATAATCCCTCCGTCACAGGTATCCGGATGAATCCCAGAGATATAGATATGAACGTCAAATCTTTATCGGGATTATCCAGTCGACTATTCTATTAGCAATCTCAAAAAGAATGTTTAGAACTAGCTTCTAAACTTACCACGGGCCCATGGTTTTATCTGATTGCTAATCATATGGACTACCTATGCTCTGGTACACAGAACTGACGGATCCTATCTTGACACACATAGGACACCCTGAGGATCTATCTACACCCAACGAACAGGCGGAGGTCTGATCTAAATAGATCGGTGACGTGACTGCCATCTAAGTGTAGAAGATGTCTCATGTGCCCACAATGGCATCTCAAGTCTAAGAATCACAAGTGCTACTCAACCCAAGAAGATTCTTATTGACGCTGGTGTACCATCCATTAAGAATCTTCGGTGAGTCGTTCAGTGTTTATCCGCTATAAACACCTACAGGTCTATACCAGTCTCCAAGACTTATGGTTCATTGAGAAACCATTGGAATCATATATTCCAGTATACGACTTGTACCGGTCTCAACGGGTTTACTGTACCGACCAAGTAGTGTAAACCTTGACCAGGAACTGTCTGAGAATGACAACGTCATGATACGACTCAATGTCCGTTGCGACGCGTTTGCAACTATACCATGACTAATCATTCTAAGGTCATTACGTCTTTACCATATAAAAGAATAGATTATATTATAGAAACTGCATATATTATTACTGATAATAACGTTTTACAGAAGTATTTAACAAAAATACAACCGGGAATTGGCGCTCTGAGCACCAACCCCTACAATAGGGAAGTCCACCCATGAGCTTGGAATCGTTTGACGAAGCTTGGAGCTTGTTCAAGGAGCAACAATGGCCGAAAATGGAGGACTGCAGATCAGCCACTGCCGTGAGCTGTTGGAGGGCAGAAATCAATTTTTGTTGCCTCGCGCGTCGCTCAACCGATCGATGTGAGTATTCCGCAACTCCCTCGTTGTATTCGCACTTATTTTCAATGCTTGAAATGATCTTGGGATGCTTAGTATTTTCCAACAATGGTATCAGAGCAAGGTTAAGCATGAAAATATTTTAGGGCTTAAAATTGGGTAAAATGTTTTTGAGCATGATTTGAATAAATTGGATGTTTGAGTATGCTTATAACATGTTTAATTGAAGTTTGATTGGATCAATTTCAAGAAATTGTGATTGGATCATTTTTTCCCCAATTGGATGGTTTGGCCGAATTGAACATAGCCCTAATTCTTGGTGATTTTTGATTTTTGATTCATTCGATGAGTTGGAATCAATTGGGATGTTGATTTAATATCGATTGTGGAATTAATTGAATTGAAACTTGTAACATCCCGCCTAGGCCAGGATGCTACCGGCAGGAGACAGGAGAGCCCATCTCCATAAGCCTCTGAATCTGATGAAATTTCGGCATGTTGTATGCAGATCGTCATGTAACCTGGCTTATAGTCAGCATCCATATACAATATAATCATCAACTCTTGGCCTCAGGCCGGTATCACAACATCAAGGCCTCAGGCCTGAACTCAATGCACAAAATGTAATTACTTGGCCTCCGGCCAGAACTCAAAAATAAAACTAAACTAATACATTTGTATTAGTAAATACAAATACAAAACAAAGAGTCGTGATGACCCATAACTTGACCCAGGACTCAAGACTTTCTTGACTGCAATTGGGGCGATCCTCTATCTTCAAAGTCTTCAATGAACTTCTGTTGATTCTAATGACTGCTACTGACCTGCAAAACTGACAAACTGTTGTGGTGTGAGTCATAATGACTCAGTAAGCAATCATGCAAAAGCTTATAAAGTTTTAATTAAATAAATGATTCTTATTCATTTCACAAACCTGACACTTTATTACTGTACCTTTAACTGATCACCATCTACCAACTTCTGTTTGCTATTTACACTATCAAACACCTATAACACATAAATATATATGTATTCCTATATCATCAACATAAGAAGTCCCTTCATACTACTGATGCACTACACTGAATTCTGTATACTCTTTTTACTCGTTACTAATCTGGTTCAGGTATTTATTATAATTTTCTCTCTTTCACTATCTTGAAATATCATCAAATCGGATACTTAAAAGTCTTATTCTGCTAACTATCTAATCCTCTATCACTATCCATGATTACATGCATATGTTACCATTTCAATCATGACTAACATCCTTATAATATGTTCTTTCTAAGTAAGCAAGCAACTCACACAATCATCCTTGATATATATATAAATCATAAACCCACATATACATACATACTACCATGCATTAATAGCATCTATATGTATCTCAAATATTAACCAGAATGTACGATTTATATGCATTACTTGTAAACTTTACTACACTTACATACTGTGTTTTTAGAAAATACTTCTGAAAATCTTTTCTGAATACTCTGAGCTAGTCTAGATTTGACAATTATAATAGCTTTCTTTCTTTTTCTAACTTAAAGTATCATCAAACATTTACTTGAAATCATAAATCTCATAAAACTCATTCTGCTCAAGAATATCTGTAAAAATAAAGCTGTTCATTCATCTATATGCACACTCTCGTGACAATACGGCAAAACTGGCAACATGGGGCATCCCCACGGCAATAACTGGCAATATGAGACCATGTCTCACGGCAATAACTGGAAACATGAGACCTTGTCCCACGGCAATAACTTGCAACATGAGACCTTGTCCCACGGCAATAACTGGCAACATGAGACCTTGTCCCACGGTAATAAACTGGCAACATGAGACCATGTCTCACGGCAATAACTGGCAACATGATACCTTGTCCCACGGTAATAACTGGCAACATGAGACCTTGTCCCACAGCAATAACTGGCAACATGAGACCTTGTCCCACGGCAATAAACTGGCAACATAAGACCATGTCTCACGGCAATAACTGGCAACATGAGACCTTGTCCCACGGCAATAAACTGGCACATATATGTACACGAGGTTCATCCTAGCATAAAAATAATTTCTAAAACACATGCTCATATATCTCAAATCATCTCACATTCTATATATTTATACTATTCTCAGTATACTTACACACATTCAAATCAACATAACTTAGCTTACTGATAGCTCACAAATAATATAGTGTATAATTTACATTCATGCACACAATCGATCATCATAAACGAATATACGACTTAAAATATAAGAGTTTACTTATTCATTCATTTCCATATCTCTCTAATCATTTATAATCATACTAGAACATCTATCCCAGCAATAGGCTTATTTAGGCATTTTCTAAAATTATTAATTATGCTTAATCAATTACATACAAACAATTGTTCTTGTATCATTCTACATACACTGAACATATACGGTTACTTCTCACAATTGTCATTTTCTAAACTTTAGTCTCATTTCCTATGGTGTAGTTTTCTACAACCCCCAAACCCAAGTCTCGTTTAATTAATCATAAACATAACATTATTCATATGCTCTTATCTAAATATACATACTGGTTTATACCTACATATGTACCTCTATACTTCTATATGCTCATACTTATCTTTTGCTCATACCTCTGCTGATAATTGCTTGTCCTTATCTATATATGTATATAAATACATCTGCTTCTTTATTCTACGTTCATCTTTATATATAAACAGATTTCATACATATAACTATATACAACTTATTATATTACTAATTTCGAACATTGTTAAATCTATCGAGTACTCACGGCATGAGTTACTTATCTGGCTTCGCGGACACTCCGAACTTGGACCGATCTGTCAAAACAAATCATAAAACGTAATCAGAACCGCTATTTGCGGAACTTTGGACAATTCTAAAATAAACTTCGGCCTTCTCGTAATACACGAATCCTCCCTGATTCAACTGATCAAACTTCATTACTGTACTATGTGCTCATATACTGTTCTAGACTAGCTAGATGACTCAGATTTTCATTTTACGCGTTTGCGGCAAAACTTGCGGAAAAGTTTTCGCAAACGCTACAGAAGGGTCTTGAACCCTCCGAACCTATCCAGAATGACTTAATTACCCTCGTAATATCATATTTACATCTTAACCATGGTTACGGTCATCTATGCTCAATCGCGCGAGAAATTCCGTTTTACCGGAAACTCACTAATTCTACCGGATCAATCAAATCTAATCCGTTTCTCCCCGGATTCTACCACATTTATCATTTTAACATATTAAAACACATCCAATTCATTTCATGCTAATTTGCTACACTACGGAACTACCGGAAACATTCGAATATAAATCAATACACTTTAAAAATAACAAATTCTAATCGGAGAGTCGTACCGAAATTACGAGGCCATATTCGGACTCCCATCGGCCATACGAACGCACTGGTGTCATCGAAATTCCGATCAGAGTTACTATTCATCCGAATCTTCTTTTCTCGTTTTGTGTGCCACCGAGCACGGATCGGGAAAACCATTATCATCATCTCGTAGTACTCGTCGAGGGCTTCAATTCGGTAGGTGGCTTGGGCCGTGGTTCGAAGCGACGAGCCAGGATCAGACGACCCAAACTCGCGCCTGATCTCCCTCTCCTGCGTCGCCGTTCGTTGCCGACTGAGCGATCGCCGGCCACCATCGTGAACGTCGTCACCAGACGATTCCATCGCCACCGGTGTGCCGGCCAGACGCCGGCCGGATCGCCGCCAGCGTCCATCCTTCTCTCTCTCTCACGCCATTTCCCCCTCTTTCTCTTTTTGTTTTTGTTCTGTATATGCTGAATAATAATAAATAATAATAATAAAAATATCTAATTCCGGAAATTACCAATATGTCCCCACTAATAAGGGTATTTTCGGAAATTACCACTTTCGAAGCACTTCTCATGCGATTCTCGAAATGTGTTCAACACGAAAGTTGTTCGTCTCAAAAAAAAGAGTCTGATGGTTTTAGAATCAACTCGATCGGAGTTTGTTTGCTAATTTCGTGCCCAAAACTGTAAACATTACGCATATAGTAAAAATCGCGTAACTGATTCTTGGTCCCACGCGTTTTCCAACGCGACGAATATTCATTTCATATTATTATGATCCATATTCCATCACTTAAACACTTATCCTTCATTATCATTCTATTCCAAGACTATATCGTCAGTTTGGGAATCTCCTAGAACAGTCCCGAAAATCTGGGATGTTACAAAACTGAATTAGACACAAAATCCCCTCCATTGTCGAGAGTAGTAAAGCATGTAAATGGGTTTGATTTTTGTTAAATTGTGTTGGACATGATTTAATGATGATGAGCATGATTAATTAGGCTAATTTGGTGTTTTGGATATATTGATTTGGGTGATTAATTGTGTTATACACTTTAGGTAATTAAATTGTGAAATTGGATTTTGTAATTTAATTGAATTGGGCTAATTTTGTAAATTGAGCTTCAAATGTTGTTATTGGGCTTATTGGGCTTGGTTGTACTAAGTTGGGTTTAGGAAAAATTTATTGGATCCAATTGGGCCCAAAACCGCATCCATAAAGCCCAAATGCGACTAATGGACCTTTAAAGTTTAATTGGGCCTAATGGGCCTAAATTGATTTCTGGTCTTATGGGGTAATTCCCGGATTGGAATTTGGTTATTGGGTTTGACCCGAGTTGACCAAAATTCCACGCCTCAAGAAATTAATTAAAAGCCCATTGGACTTTAATTAAATTGACGTTGGACGTTAAACGGTCTTTGAGACCCGTAACGATTAAATTTGGAATTTAAGTCGTAAAGGTTCGTTAAATAAAGTGTAATATTTAATTTGGAATTAAATAGCGAATTAGTATTAAATACAAATTGAATTGGATTTAATAATGTAGTTTAATTTAATTTGAGAATTCGTAATTTGAGTACTTATTCACAAAATGAGTTTGACTCGCTCAAAATCAAATCGTTGTTTGAACATTGCATGGTCACTAATTATCAGATTAATTAATTTGATTAGATTGATTGATAACATGCTTGTGTGAATACATGGTTGCGATGCATGAATAATGTATATCAGATGGATATTAGATGGGTAGGGCAATTTTAGAAATTGTTGTAAAATAGTTGATTTATTAATTGGACATGCGTGTCCAGCCTTATTACCTCCTTATTCTTTGTATTCTCTTGTCACATATTCCCCTCAATGTAAATGAGGTTTCTTTAGAAGTGTAGTGTAACGGGTAGAAGTAATACATGTGCTAGCGGGAGAGAGAAAATGAGAGATTTGATCTAGGATCAATGTGTAAAGTATCCATCCGCATATCATTATTATTTTATTATACGCGCTTTATTATGTGTTTAGAATGTATGTTTAAGGGTGTATGATGATGAGACCTTAACAAATATAATAAATTGGTTGCCAATTTGCACGCGAAAAACCCTCACAAATATTAAGCGTTTTTCCTCTCATTGAGTGATTCTTACTCAAGATCTAAGACTGGCATTGCCTTGTTGGCCAAAGTCAAGGCCTTTGTCCGTCGAGGATGTGTTTGAATCACGAGAGCTTTATTCCATATCATTGTCTTGTCCAAGTTGTGGTTTGTTGGCGAAAGTCAAGACCACTTCTTATCCATCGACATTGATTACAAAGCTTTCCATAGTCAATGGGTCGCGCTTAACTGGGATCACTAAGTTTGTTGTGCCAAAGCCAAGGCTTAGTTGATTCAGAGGAAAAATATTAGGCAATACATTGGATGTATTGGCATATATAAGATATATGTTTCGGACTTGGATGTCCGGGACTGGATCTAGGAATTGGATTGGATCCAATTGATCTTTGAGATCTACCTAGTTAATTATCATACAATTTGTTGGCCAAAGTCTGTTGGACAAAATGACCCATAGCGTCACTATTTGCACAGATCATTGTGTTGTTGTAGCAAATTAACTATGTGATAAAGGAGATTGTACTCTCATCATTTGTGATTAGATCACCTTAGATGTATAAATGAAGAGAGGTCCATATGATTAGTTCCTGGATTGAGAATGATATGAGACAGTATCAGTTCACGAAGGATTAATCATTAAATATCCCTAGTCGTAGTATTATCGAGACAGGACATCGATAATGCAGAATAGGCTAGTATTGCACTTGTGCGCGTTGTGAGGGCACAACAACATAGTTCTCATAGATATAAGTATAGGATACTTATGCAAGTGCGATAGGAGGTTGTGTTTCACCGATGGTACGGGAAACAGCTTCGCTCTGGATAGACCCCTCGGAATCCCATTGGTATTATGACTATGTGTCTATGGGAGGCCGAAATCAAGGTAGGTGTGTATAGTCTTAACCTGAGACTTGCATCGCTAATACTTACGATAATCGATAGACTTTGGTCTTGGTGGTACATGGCTTTAACCGGTTCTGCGTACACCACTTTTGGGTTTATCAGAGAGTCGTAGTGTATTGGGTGTGATGTCGAGACGGAAGTATCACTTCAGTCATAGTGGAGATGATGTCACGCAGGATACGATATTAGTGCTCTTAAGTGCTGGCCGGCCATCGGGATATTATGACACGGTCATGTATATCCGATTATAGAGACTAGTTACCAGACATCCGACATGTGCTTTGGACGGGGCAGACACTTATCCAGCCCCAGCCCTAGCACGTGACTATCCGATACTGGGCCGATATACGCAATACTACGGTATACTACGCTTGATACAGATATATATATTCCTGTAAGAATATTTCTGGAGAATTGGGTAGGCATGGCGCTTTGCTAGAAGCCAACCTTGTCTTGTAAATCGGTATAAACGTAGTACGAGGTACTTACGTGTTCGGATAGTCCGACGACCGTATTTACTGCCAACATATCCGGAGATCTCATGGGTCGCTTCCCGAAGATTCACACCGATGACGTATAACTCGCACTTAATTAATCTGGGATTGATTAGAAGAGAGAGAGAAAATTAATCTGGGATTAATCACGGAGATATTTTATCTGGGATAAAATATTAATTAAAGAGAGAGAACGATTAATTTGGAATTAATCGATAAAATAATATATTTGATATATTATTAGAAATTGGATTTTGACGCGGAATTGAAATTAGATTTTGATTCGGGCGAACGAATTAATTTAGAATTAATTTGTTAGCGACGTGAATAGTGATTTCGCTAGGCGTAATCATTTAATTACGACGCGACGGAAAATTCGTTAATTTGGAATTAGCGAACCCGAGCCCGGGATTATTTACGAGCGCATTCGCATTTCGAATTCGAGTGCGGCACGCAAGTCAAATCATGCGTCAAATCGCAAGTCACATCAAGCGTCAAATCAAATGTCACTTTGAGCGATGTGACAAGTTGTCATTTGATTTGAGTGATTGATGTGGTAGTTGAAAGGCATTTATTGTTTTGCTTTTTGACTTTTTGGTTTTTGGGAAATGAAAAGTGGTAAATGGTTTATTTATTTTTGGAAAATATATAATCCAAAATACTATTTTATTTTTATCATCTCTCTCTCTCTCTCCACACGGTTTCACGTGAAACCCTTTTCCCTCTCTTTTCTTCTTCCTCTCCTTCACGGTTTTGGAACCGATTTATTCCTCAAATTTTCTGGTTTGACTGAATTTGTGAGAAGCAAAGGAAGAAGAGTAGTAATAGCACACACCTTGGGTTTTACATAGGTGATAGGGAAACGAATTTATGAGCTTGGAATCCATTTTTGGAGCTTGAAGCTTGGAGCTTCAATGGAGGTCTTCAATGGCCGATTTTGGAGGAGCCAGCACATCCCAAAACCGAGCAGTCCCTGCTGTTCAAGGAGGCCAAACCGAGCTTCAACAAGGAGGAAAATGGTCTTGCTCTTCTTCGTAACAAAACCGATCTATGTGAGTAATGTTTCCGCCTTATTCCTTTGAAGTATTCATGCGTTTTTCTTGCTTGATTTCATGATCTTGGGACCTATATTAGAACTCAACAAAGTCAAGATTGTGTGGCATTTAACGGGATCCTAGCCCATTAGGAAACACGGTTTCCCGAGTACTCGACAGAGGGTTAGAGGCTCGCCGAAAAATAGTGGGAGGGAAGAATTGAATTTGCAATATTCGTTTAATTACTTTCCATACGCGCTCAAACAAATATCATACATCAAATAAATTAAATGTTAGTTGGACTAATATTTAAATGTTGTTTTAATTAACAGTTGGACTGTATTCAAACTATTCATTTATAGTTGGTTATATAATTGGATTATAGTAATCAATATATTTGATTTAATTAATTATAGTTGATTATATAGTCGGACTATAGTAATCATTATAAATAATAGTACCTAAAAAGTTGATTAAATAGTTGGACTATTAAAATCAAGAACAATTGAAAGACTGACATTTAAAACATAATCCTAGGGAAAATGTATTTAAATGGTTTAATTTTCAAATTGGGAATAAAGTTTCAGGATGGTCCTGGAAACTAATAAGTTACTTTATTTGATAAAATAACATATTAGGCCTAAGCCCGGAGTTTAGCAAATAGTAGAGCATAATCTTTGGAAGATTCATGTGATGATAACTTTAGTGCTTAATCCATTAAGCTTGTCGTAGTAGACTCATTAATTTCTGAATCAGAACTAAGGATTAGATCCTTAAAGTATGATAAAGAAATTAAAGGATCTTCATAAATCTATATTTAGATCTTAGAAGTACTAAATTGCAATTAATAACTCTTGGAGAGTTAATGACTATTCTCAAGGAGATAAAGTCGAAGTTTGCAATTAGGCAAGTAGTGCAAGGCGTACCTTACTTCGATATTCTAGAAACCCGAGGCTTGGCCAAAGGCTTCTGTATTATGGAAAAGGGCAAAGGCAAAATCATTATAATCTTTTAGGAAGATAAAGGACATATCCCAAAATGTCTGCCTAAATACGGCAAACGGGATCGCGGAAGCGTGACTGCCGTTTGGACAAAGCAGATATGAAGGAATGAAGACGGAGCAAGGCTCTGACTTCAAATATGTTTGTCAAAATTATGTTCACTACTAGTATTGAAATTAGATTTTAAATACTTAGTGTGGTACATGAATATGTATTGATGTTCAGAATCTGCTATGAGCAGGATACTAACTTCAATTGAGATAAATCTATGAATTGGAAACGGGACGAAAGTCGTTGTTTTAACAGTAGATACCTATATTTAGGAACTACCCATCGAGTGTGTACCTAAATTTGGAAACTGTTATAATGTAACTAGTTTGACTAGAGACATTATCTCTATATCAGTGTTTAACCCGCTGCGGGTAAACCTTTATATTCTAGAACACTAAAATGTTTCATTATATAAAGATGATATTGAGATAAACAAATTAGATGTGAATAACAGAATTTATATTTTGAATATAAATAAAATCTCAAACATATAACATGACAAACAAATAGCTCGAACTGATTTGATCAGAAGAAACTAATTTGTGGCATTGTAGTCTGGGACACAATTAAACAAGACTCGTATATCCACACTTTTGAAGAGTGTATACTAGGACTGATTTGATCCTATTCAAATAAAGTCTACGAATATAGTTTATTGGGCAAAGTGCCTAAAACACTATTTACTTGGTAAAAGTGCAAATGCCACAGATCTGTTAGCCCTAATTCATAGTGAAGCAAGTGTGCCCATGTCTAGCTAGGCTAGAAGTGGATATGAATATTTCGTGAACTTTACGGATGTGGCATCGCGTTGTGGTTATGTGTTTCTTTTACGGATATGAGTATTCTTTCAATGAGGACTCCTCCCGAAACACGTCAATTTGACGGTGTGTCCGAACTGAGTGACCGAATTTTGTTGGACATGATAAGGTTAATCATGAGTCGCTATGAGCTACCATTTCCTTCAACGGATAAGCATTAACAGTGCATACCTTATTTTGAATAAGGTTCCTTAAAAATTTGTTTGACAGATATCATATTAGATATGAACAGGAAAGAAACTGGGTTTTCTCATTCCTGATTATTTGGGTATGCCAGACATATGTTTGGATGATACCAAACTAGAACCCAAATTGGATAAGTGCCAAGTTGTAGGTTATCATAGGGATACCAAAGTATAATACTTATACAACTCACTTGAGAACAATTTAATTGTTGCTCACCATGCGGTTTTCCTAAGAGGAATACCGATATGCAGTGGTAAGTGGGAGGATATAAAAACTCGATGAAAATCGGAGTAATACTGTTCATGGCACCGATTCCTAATGGAACACAAATAGTTCATCAAGGATGAAACTATACCATTAATCTTCGAATACACAAGAACCATGTATTTCAGAGAGAGTCAAAAAACAACCTAGGGTATGGGTTTCTGATCTCTCCTCATAAAGATGTCTATCTTATTGAGGTATACCAACTGACTATATATGAGGAAGTGATACAAGGTATCGACTCCCTATTATGGCAAAGTACCATGAATCCGAAATGGATTCCATGTATATCAACTATGTTTGGAAACTAGTTGTTGTACCGCAAGGCATCGTGCCTATTGGTACTATATAAGTCTTCAAGGAAGACATACATGGAAGGAAAGATACCAACGTACAAAGCTAGGCTTGTAGCAAAAAGGTATCGTTATCAACATTGTGTCGATTACGACGAAACCTTTTACCTGTTGCCACGGTAAATCCATTTGGATAATGCTTGTTAAAGCTGCATGTTTCATTTATGAAATATGTCAGCTGAACGGGAAAATCGCTTTCCTAGAAAGGAAACTTTTTAGAGGATGTTTACAATATCCTGACGGTTTTGTCGTACCAAAACTAGCAAACAAGGTTTGTAGGTTATTCGATCAATGTTTGGATTGAAGCAAGCAAAGGTTCTTGGAATTATCGTTTTGATGTAATCATAATGGTGTATGATTTAATTCAAAACGAAATGATTCTTGTGTATATAAGAGGGTTAGTGGGAGAGCACCGTGTAGGGGTTTTAGGGGCAGAATCCGGTAACGCAGCGGAAGCGGTGGTAAATCAAATTTTCCGATTTCAAAACTTTTTCTCGGATTAATTAAATAAACATATTTATTTAATTATCCAATAATCAAATTATGAAATAAAATTCAAATAAATCATATTTAAGTGAATTTACCGAATTGCCCTTATACTTGGTACTTTGTCCATTTTAGTCCGAAATTGATCAAATCAATTTTGAATGATTCTAAATCATTTCTAAGATGAACTTATCATGTTCAAAATATTAAAACACCGAAAGCAACCAAAACCCTAAAATTCATTCATTTGGCCGAATGCTCCATTTGGTGCCATTTTGTGCACTCTGTCATTTCATGCATCAAAACACATCAAGATGTAATCCAATGAACATGAAAATTTATATGCATCATATAAATATCCAAATACACAACATGTATGAAAAGCCCCAAATTTGGAATTGGTCATGAACCCTAATTTTTCAATTTCTTCAAATTGGACAAATTAGACCAAATTGGTTAAATCCAACACTTCAATCATCTTTCTTCCATCCAATAAAAGTCTCAACACAATGAAACAACTCAAGATCAAATCTAGGTCATCTAATAGTGGGTCAACAACTCTAGATTAGCAACAAGGTTTCCAAAACCATAAAAGAACACTTATTACTACAATAGCCATAAGCTTCCTTCATCATACATGCTTTACACTTTCACCAAAACTTCCATCATCAAAAACACAAAGAATAAAGAAAGAAATAACCTAAGAACATCATATGTTAAATCCTAGATCCTAAGGAACATTTTCCTTTCTAATAGTAAGTTGAAGAAACTTACTAAAATCCAAGCTTTCTTTGATTTCTTCTTTCTTTCTCACAAGCGTCTTTGTTTCCATTAATGGAGTTTTCTTTAAAGTGTATTAGGTTATTAAATGAAACTGAAATGAAAACAATATATACTTGTATAAGATTTGCCTTGGCCGAAAATGCTAAAGCCAAATACAAGTTTATTAATTTCAATTTCATTTCACCTTTCATTTGATCAACTTATCTTATCAACTTAATAAATATCTAAAACACCTTTATTGATATTTATTTAAGTCAACAAAAGCAACCAAGAAAAATATAACTCTTATATTTATAAGGTGTTGGCCGAAATTATGAAGAAATAAAGGAAAAAGATATTTTCATTTTTCAAACAATTTTGAACAAATATCTTAAGAAGTCAAAATCAATTTGACAACATTTTCCTTTAATGTAAAGTCAAACATTTACACTTATAATCATTTCCTAACTTTATCATTTGGTGATATATTTATATTTTAATTATATTAATCATTTAACAATTAAATAATTAATTAATTAATTAAATACAAATATATCAAACACATGTATTATATTTACTTTAAATATCTCAAATACATATATTAATGATATATGTCAAATACCTTTATTTGACTATTTATTAATGTGTATTTAATAATATCATATATTAAATACAAATACACATTAATTAGGAAATGACGGTTCGGCCCGTTCGCATGTATTTTTCGTTTAACGATTAAACGATTTATAAATAATCATCATTATTCATAAATGTTGCTCTAGTGCTCTACGAGTATGTTTCATTATTGAGACTCTCTAGATTCAGGTATATCCGTCACGAAATCCAATTTCATGTGCATAATCTATCCACCCGTAGATTATGACGATCACGGATAAACTAGCTGAATCATACAGGTCGAGGTCATTGCATACGTATAATCCCTCCGTCACAGGTATCCAGATAATCGCAGAGATATAGATGTAAACGTCAAATCTCTATAGGTATTATCTCGTCGACGTATTTATTAGCAATCTCTAAATAACACTCGGAACTTACTTCCGATGTATACTGTGGCCACAGATTTAACAGACTGTTAAATATATATGGACTACCTATGCTCTGTACACAGAACTGACGGATCCTATCTTGACACACACAGGATATCGTGAGGATCGATCAACACCCAACGAACAGGCGGAGGTCTAACCTAAATAGATCGGTGACGTGATTCCCATCTAAGTGTGAAGGATGTCTCATACATCCACAGTGGTATCTCAAGTCGAAGGACCACTATGCTACTCAATCCGAGAAGATTCTTATTGACGTTGGTGTACCATCCATTAAGAATCTTCGGTGAGCCGTTCAGTGTTTATCCACTATAAACACCTACACGTCTATACGAGTCTCCCTAGACTCATGGTTCATTGGGATAAACCACCGGACCAAGTCTCGATATACGACATGTACTGGTCTCAACGGATTTGATTAACCGACCCGTGTTAGCAAATCTTGACCATGAACTATGTTTGATAATATACATATAGCAGTGACACTTCCCAATGTCAATTACAAACTAACTTTGTAACTGTGTACTGCATTATATATTATCGGGCCTTTATTTAATATATACATATCACTAAACCACATTTAGTTTCAATCTAATCGTAATCAGATCGAATACGTATATAGAAACAAGAGGTGCAACCACAAGTAAGTAATATTATGGAATAAGGGGATGTTCGTATTCATGAATCAGACATGAATACGGTCCGGATTGGCGCTCTGAGCACCAACCCGAACAATTTCTCCCACTTGCTTTAGTGCCAATCCACGGTATCATATACTCATCTCAATGTGCATCGTATGCACATGGCCCTCAAAAGCTCAACCAATACTTAAGAGGTAGGCAACCAAAAACAAGTCTGTTATGACATATTGAGTTTGTCAAACAAACTCCATCGTTCCCCATAGTCAGCATCATCCATATTTTGTAGAATCTAGATTATACATTAATATGACTCTGATGTTTCATCAGTATTGTGCTACAGCTACTGAGTTGTCCAAGTATTTAAGGATCAAATCCAAAATACTATGAAGACAACTGCAAGCACAATAAAATTCAAAACTTCTATTTTCTAAGGTCACTATGCAACTTCATAAGTCAATACTTCATAAGTTGCATTTAATTACACTATAAAAGTAGAATCCTTCGTGACACTCCCACTGCATCTTTTCTGACTCTTTATGACGTAGACTGTCTAACGTCATAATTAGTCTCAAAACTAATATGACCCTAATGGTTGCAGACTATATTCTCCATGAATTAGAAACTCATTCTTAATATCTCAAAGATCACAAAGAACGTGTTTCAAGATCCATCATATGGTCTATAGGATGTCAAAATAACTCGTAACAATTACGATTAAATCGACATCGATAATCGCACATAATAAAGTATTCATTATGTCATCATCAAATGATACATAATATTGTTTAGACATTCTAATCAATATTTCTTTCTAAAAAGGAATCATCGATGAATACTATGTATAAGACATACAATAACTGTCGAACAGTTATACTAACTGTCATACAGATAGCCCTGTTATGTCCTTTATTAGATCATATCTAATGTACGAATAATAGGAGTATCTCACAAGTCTCTTGGTTTTATATCTTATATAAAACTTTATATCAAATATAACAGAGACTACTCCCACTGCTTTCACGGAGTAAAGAAGACTTAGGTAAATCTTTTACCTCACAAACATCTCATTATTACTATAATAATGACAATGTCGTTAAGATATATATCACTAGAAAGTAATATGTACGCTCCCACTAACCCTTCTAATCACATATGTATTCTCTATACTTTGACAAGATCAGACAATCTGACGATATCAAAAACAGAGAACACAGATTTTCAGAAGACTTATCTAAGTCTACAATAGGCTCTATAAGCTAGCACACTAAACTGCGATCTCAGTAGAACACAAACTCCAGGGCCATTTCAGAATGAACTCTTAAAATAAGGAAATCACAACTGATCTCTTATCTGAATAAGTCATCCAAAAACGCCACTTTGTATTCTTTAGCTAAAATATACAGTTTATTATCAACATTAACCAATATATCTTTAATTGTTCATTTAGCGTGACAATAGATAAGTTTTCTCAGAATCTACAATAGATTGCTGAGTATAACTTTTCTCACTGTCATACTGTAAAGGTCAAACCTTTAATAAACTCACAATGCTTTCGCTGCGCAAACAATTAGCACATATCATGAACTAATTCATAATGAAAACTTAATCAAGTTCAAAACTTGATCGTAGTAACCTATGAACAATCTTAGATCTATGGTTCAATGGTGAACTTCCATAATCGATATCAAATATCGCTTCCATTATAAGTTATAGGATAATTTTTCTTCAGTAAGAAAACAACGGAACCATTAAGTATCAAATACTCGTGAATGATTCTGTTATCCTATTGGACTTGTACGGAAGATGTATAAGGGTTGTTTCATCTTATTAATTACGTAGTTCCATTTATAATTTATCATTCTCACATTTGACTTCAATAAGTCAAGTCTTTTCTACAATAATTAACATCAGATGTTACACACCAAGTAATAAAACAATTTTATTACTTAGGATCGTAGGAATGATATTCTATTAAATAGAATACAATATTCTATTAAACAGAATAAACGATAAACTTTTACTTATACCTTTTAGGTGTAAGTAATTTCCATTATATAACTATTATATAAAAGAAACATTCAAATCTTAAACTTTTCAAGATTCGGATTTTCTACCTATACATATCATAAATGTAACTGTAGAAATTAATGGAACATTAATTAAAGAGATGAATTAGTGTTACTGGAGCATAACCCCAAGAGTATTGAAACTAATTCGGTAACATTCAATATCAGCGAATCAAATCATATAAGATTCGATTGCTCCCACTACTCAATTCCATCAAGATGGAATCGTGGAAGAACAATATTGAATATGAATCATATTCACTGAATAACCTTAGAACTAATTGGTTTAAATTCATATGTTTGATCGTATCAAAGATCTTTGAACAGTTCAAAGACATGTAATGAATTTTAAGGATCAAGTTTTCAAAATTCTTCAGATTGAATATATTTGAACAAGTCAAAAATGTTCAATCTACGTTTCATCAGAACAGATTGAAAGTTCTTGATACTTTCAAGACTTTCAATATGTGTTCCTTCAGAAACACGTAACTAAGTCATGACAATTCATCAGCTAAGTTACGAAATAAAGAGAACTACCTTAAGCAATTATTATTTATAAAACTACATACATCCAATGTATCAGTTAAATAAATTTGGTGGTCCAATGACAATCATTGGTTAAACAAGATCTTAATCACTTTCCTGAATACAATATTCATTAAATGGATAAGGATGTGTGGTGTGATCTAGTATCAAACCATACTTTACCATACGGATTGAGCATCCAATACTTAAGTGATTAAATTCATAAAGCATCGTTCTAAATTATTTACTTTACCGAATAAGTTTTCTTAATGTTTATCTCTACGTCAATGACACTACTAGTTATTATAAAATATGTAACAATTCTTTATAGAGAACAAGTGACTATCCAATAGTCGCAAGTTCCGATATCAAATATCAAAACAATCGTTAACCAATATTTCAAATAAATAGACGGGAGATCTGGTATCCAATACCTATAGTTGTAGTATTGTGAAAATCGATATTTTCTATACACAAATATACGCATCTCATTTCTTTAGCTTTACTATTTGCATTCAACTATTCACAACAATTGTAAATAACTGATTAGCAAATTGTGTCAGACACATTACCTCTAAAGGTAATTAAAGCTTAGAAACGTCATTACTAGATAAACAAATACCTAATAGGGCTTTCTAAATGCCAGTCAAGAATCTCGAGACATAAACTAATTCAAGTAAATTCTTACTGCATAAGAAACTATTATCTCTAAAGTATTATATCCTAAAGGGATATCTATCTAGATTATCTATCATGACTTAGAAACTAAGTCACTAACCATCTTTATTTTTGAAGAAAATCGGAACAATAGTTCCCGATGGTTTAGACCAATCTAATAATATCATAGTCTAGTAGTATCTAGAACCTACTCTAGAATAACTGCAACCAAGAGTCAAGTCAGATAACATATCAAAATATGTGTGCAGTAAATAAAAGTTTAATTCTATATAAACAATAGAATCAGGAAACAAACAAGCGGCAATTTCCATAACAATACACACTGCCTAAGTTATGGAATATTTTAAACTTAGCAGTGCCTCCCACTATTTTTACGTAATGCCGTAATCCCCAACGGAAAGACGAGAATTCAATAATTAAATCAAATTCCATAATGGGAAGAGGACCCCATGAATATATTTCAACTCACAGCAGAGGCACGGTCTCGCCGACGTATATTCACAGGTAGACAACTAATTGTCAATCACTCACTAGTGACTCCAAGGTTCCGGTCCTGGCCGTTTCTCGTTGTCGCTGCGAAGGCAGGCCCACAAGGAGACGTACCAAGGTTAAACTTGTCAATGATAAACTCAAGTTACTTGCGTAACCCTGACAGCTAGGGCACGTTCAGGATTCCGCTTTCGCTTGAATTTATCTAGTATCTAATATACATTTGGCATAAATAAATTTCTATCAGCTACACCCTCACAGCAGAGGCACGGTCTCAGATGTAGTCAACGAAAAGATATTTATAAACCGTATTGACAAGACGGACCAAGAAACAAGTATTCCAAATACTAGTTACTTTTAAAACCTTATTAAGCGGGGATATTCCATTAAATGTCATACACCCTAAATATAATCAAATTAGATTATAACATGCATGTATAAAGTCAAGAAAACATGATTAAACATTGAATAAAACAAGCTAATCATTTATGGAGGCCTAAAATCAGACTCGCTCTGATACCATTTTGTAGGGGTTTTAGGGGTAGAATCCGGTAACGCAGCGGAAGCGGTGGAAAATCAAATTTTCCGATTTCAAAATTTTTTCTCGGATTAATTAAATAAACATATTTATTTAATTATCCAATAATCAAATTATGAAATAAAATTCAAATAAATCATATTTAAGTGAATTTACCGAATTGCCCTTATACTTGGTACTTTGTCCATTTTAGTCCGAAATTGATCAAATCAAATTTGAATGATTCTAAATCATTTCTAAGATGAACTTATCATGTTCAAAACATTAAAATACCAAAAGCAACCAAAACCCCAAAATTCCTTCATTTGGCCTAATGCTCCATTTGGTGCCATTTTGTGCACTTTGTCATTTCATGCATCAAAACACATCAAGATGTAATCCAATGAACATGAAACTTTATATGCATCATATACACATCCAAATACAAAACATATATGAAAAGCCCCAAATTTGGAATTGGTCATGAACCCTAATTTTTCAATTTCTTCAAATTGGACAAATTAGACCAAATTGGTTAAATCCAACACTTGAATCATCTTTCTTCCATCCAATAAAAGTCTCAACACAATGAAACAACTCAAGATCAAATATAGGTCATCTAAGAGTGGGTCAACAACTCTAGATTAGCAACAAGGTTTCCAAAACCATAAAAGAACACTTATTACTACAATAGCCATAAGCTTCCTTCATCATACATGCTTTACACTTTCACCAAAACTTCCATCATCAAAAACACAAAGAATAAAGAAATAAATAACCTAAGAACATCATATGTTAAAGCCTAGATCCTAAGGAACATTTTCCTTTCTAATAGTAAGTTGAAGAAACTTACTAAAATCCAAGCTTTCTTTGATTTCTACTTTCTTTCTCACAAGCTTCCTTTGTTTCCATTAATGGAGTTTTCTTTAAAGTGTATTAGGTTATTAAATGAAAGTGAAATGAAAACAATATATACTTGTATAAGATTTGCCTTGGCCGAAAATACTAAAGCCAAATACAAGTTTATTAATTTCAATTTCATTTCACCTTTCATTTGATCAACTTATCTTATCAACTTAATAAATATCTAAAACACCTTTATTGATATTTATTTAAGTCAACAAAAGCAACCAAGAAAAATATAACTCTTATATTTATAAGGTATTGGCCGTAATTATGAAGAAATAAAGGAAAAAGATATTTTCATTTTTCAAACAATTTTGAACAAATATCTTAAGAAGTCAAAATCAATTTGACAACCTTTTCCTTTAATGTAAAGTCAAACATTTACACTTATAATCATTTCCTAACTTTATCATTTGGTGATATATTTATATTTTAATTATATTAATCATTTAACAATTAAATAATTAAATAATTAATTAAATACAAATATATCAATCATATGTATTATATTTACTTTAAATATCTCAAATACATATATTAATGATATATGTCAAATACCTTTATTTGACTATTTATTAATGTGTATTTAATAATATCATATATTAAATACAAATACACATTAATTAGGAAATTACGGTTCGGCCTGTTCGCATGTATTTTTCGTTTAACGATTAAACGATTTATAAATAATCATCATTATTCATAAATGTTGCTCTAGTGCTCTACGAGTATGTTTCATTATTGAGACTCTCTAAATTCAGGTATATCCGTCACGAAATCCAATTTCATGTGCATAATCTATCCACCCGTAGATTATGACGATCACAGATAAACTAGCTGAATCATACAGGTCGAGGTCATTGCATACGTATAATCCCTCCGTCACAGGTATCCAGATAATCCCAGAGATATAGATGAAAACGTCAAATCTCTATAGGTATTATCCAGATAATCACACGTATCTATTAGCAATCTCTAAATAACACTCGGAACTTACTTCCGATGTATACTGTGGCCATAGATTTAACAGACAGCTAAATATATATGGACTACCTATGCTCTGTACACAGAACTGACGGATCCTATCTTGACACACACAGGATATCCTGAGGATCGATCCACACCCAACGAACAGGCGGAGGTCTGATCTAAATAGATCGGTGACATGACTGCCATCTAAGTGTGGATGATGTCTCATACATCCACAGTGGTATCTCAAGTCGAAGGACCACTATGCTACTCAACCAGAGAAGATTCTTATTGACGTTGGTGTACCATCCATTAAGAATCTTCGGTGAGCCGTTAAGTGTTTATCCACTATAAACACCTACACGTCTATACGAGTCTCCATAGACTCATGGTTCATTGGGATAAACCATCGGACCAAGCCTCGATATACGACATGTACTGGTCTCAATGGATTTGACTAACCAACCCGTGTTAGCAAATCTTGACCAGGAACTATGTTTGATAATATACATATAGCAGTGACACTTCCGAATGTCAATTACAAACTAACTTTGTAACTGTGTACTGCATTATATATTATCGGGACTTTATTTAATATATACATATCACTAAACCACATTTAGTTTCAATCTAATCGTAATCAGATCGAATACGTATATAGAAACAAGAGGTGCAACCACAAATAAGTAATATTATGGAATAAGAGGATGTTCGTATTCATGAATCAGACATGAATACGGTCCGGATTGGCGCTCTGAGCACCAACCCCAACACACTGACAATAAT
Organism: Zanthoxylum bungeanum; assembly: GCA_019454045.1. Taxonomy (NCBI): domain Eukaryota; kingdom Viridiplantae; phylum Streptophyta; class Magnoliopsida; order Sapindales; family Rutaceae; genus Zanthoxylum; species Zanthoxylum bungeanum. The sequence continues at coordinate 504,505 of SKCR01040992.1, forward strand.
TGTCCTATAAAATAATGATAATATGTCATTTCTTAGAAATGATATTCCCATAAAACTATCGGTGAAAGATTGGCTTTCGGGAAAAATTCTCTATGGAATTCTTGGGAGAAACAACCTTTATTCAAGGAATAAAGATCTACTGGGATAGATTAAGTTGTTAACATTCTCCGAGAAATCGTACATTGAAAAATGTACGCGACCTGGTGTCTCATACACTTTGAGCATATGGATTCACAAACAGGCCAATCCAAGTGATAGTCACTGGATTGATGTTAAGAACATCCATTAGTTTCTTAGAGAACTAAAGATGATGTCTTAATGGTCTCATCAACGATCCAGATATATACTTTGATATTCATCTGATTCGTTCGGATCATACATCATGGCGATGTGATGATCGAATAAATCACATCAGATGATAATCATGCAAATCCGCTGACGAAAGCCTTTTCTCAGTAGTTTGAGCCAACTGTATATAGTTCGGGTGTCAGACACTCGAGTGAATGACTATAGGCCAAGTGGGAGATTGTTGGACAATTATGACCAATAGCGTCACTATTTGTACAGATCATGGTGTTTTTGTACAAATTAACTATGTGACAAAGGAGATTGCACTCTTATCATTTGTGATTAGATCACCAAGATATATAAATGATAGGAGGTCCTTGTGATTTGTTCCTGGATTGAGAATGATATGAGACAATATCAGTCCACGAAGGATAAATCATTAAATATCCCTAGTCAGAGTATTATCGAGATTGGACATCGATAAATACGTAAAAGACTAGTATTACACTTGTGCGTGTTGTGAGGGAACAACGACATAGTTCTCATATATTTGGGTATAGGATACTCATGCAAGTGTAATAGGAGGTTGTGTTTTACCGATAGTACGGGAAACAGCTTCGCTCTGGATAGACCCCCTCGGAATTCCATTGGTAGTATAACTATGTGTCTATGGAAGTCCGAAATTAGGGTAGGTGTATTTGGTCTTAACCTGAGACTTGCACCGCTAATACTTACGACAATCAATATACTTTGGTTTTGGTCGTCCAGGGATTTAACCGGTTTTTGTGTACGCCTCTTCTGGGTATATTGAGAATCGTAGTGTGTTGGGTGTGATGTCAAGACGGAAGTATCACTCCAGTCATTTGGAGATGATGATCACGTAGGGATACAAAACTAGTTCTCTAAAAAGGTTGCAACCGTCGGGATAATATGACTTGGTCATGATTATCCGATATCAAATAGACTAGTTGCTAGTAATCCGATATATGCTTCGTACAGGGCAGACATTGTACCAGCCCCAGGCCTTGCATGTGATCATTCGATACTGGATCGACATACGCAATACTACGTATACTACGCTTGATATAGATCCTTTTTCCTGTAAGGATATTTCTGGACTACTAGGTACTTATGTTAGACATTATGACCCATAGCGTCACTGTTTTGTAAATGATATTGTATTATTGTACAAAATTAACTATGTGATCATGAAATTGCCTTTTTCCGTTTTGTAAATTATTTACTTTGATATATTGATGGCAAAAGTCCATATGATTAATTCCGTATTGAGATGATATGAGACAGTATCAATATAAAAGGCTTAATCATTAAATATCCCTAGTCGGAGTATTATCGAGATCGGACATCGATAATGAGGAATAGACTAGTATTGCACTTGTGCACGTTGTGATGGCACAACGGCATAGTTCTCATATATTTAAGTATTGGATACTTATGCAAGTGCGATAGGAGGTTGTGTTTTACCGATGGTACGGAAAACAGCTTCGCTCTGGATAGACCCCGCAGAATCCCATTGGTAGTATGTCTGCGTGTCTATGGGAGGCCGCATCAGGGTAGGTGTATATGGTCTTAACCTGAGACTTGCATCGCTAGTACTTGCGACAATCGGTAAACTTTGGTTTTGGTGGTTCGGGGCTTTAACCGGTTCTGTGTACACCTCTTATGGGTTTATCGAGAATCGTAGTGTACTGGATGTGATGTCAAGATGGAAGTATCACTTCAGACATATGGAGATGATGATCATGCAGGATACAGAACTAGTACTCTATAAAAGGTTGCAACCGTCGGGACAATATGACCAGGTCAGGATTGTCCGATTTAAAGAGACTAGTTGTTTGATATCCGATATATGTTTCGTATGGGGCAGACACATTTCCAGCCCCAGGCCTAACATGTGATCGTCTGATACTGGATCGATGTACGCGATACTATGGTATACTACGCTTGATAAAGATCTAATATTCCAGTAAGAATATTTCTGGAGAATTGGGTAGGCATGGCGCTTTGCTAGAAGCCAACCTTGTCTTGTAAATCGGTAAAAACGTAGTACGAGGTACGTACGTGTTTGGATTATCCAACGACCGTATTCACTGCCAACATATCCGGAGATCTCTTGGGTCGCTTCCTGAAGATTCACCTATGATGTTTGATTCGAACTTTATTAATCTTGGATTAATTACGGAGAAACTTTATCTTGGATAAAATGCCTTATTAGGAGAGAGATAACGATTAATTTGGAATTAATCGATAAAATAATATATTCGATATATTAAACGAAATTAGATTTCGACGCGGAATTAAAATCGGATTTTAATTCGGGCAAACGAATTAATTTAGAATTAATTCGTTAGTGATCTGAATAGTAATTTCGCTAGGCGTAATTATTTAATTCTCGTCGTGACGGAAATGCGTTAATTCGGAATTAGCGAAATCGAGCCCGAAAGTGTTTGCGGACACATTCGTATTTTGAAACGGGTTGGATCCGCAAATCACATCGCGATATCTCATCACTTGACACGACTAGTTGATGGATGTATCTAGTCACCTTTATGGGATGATACATTGTCTCTATTCTCAATGTAAGATGATGATGCCATTTAATGAATTTTTAGGAGGGAAAAAGCTTTTCACGTTTTTTGAAGAGTTTTTATCTAAAAAATTCATTTTGGTATATGATACATCATTATTGCTTTTCATTTGCTTCTCACGGTTTTTGAAACAAAAAGAGAACAAGAAAATTGAAAAGTCTCACTCTCCTCTCCTTCTTCTTGCTCACGCCGTGAGCTTCATCCATGGCAGAAAAATTGTTTTTCTTTTCTCCATTTTGCTAGCACAATAAGGGATCAAAGGAGGTGATAGGGAAACAACCTTGGAGCTTGGAATACTAGAAGACTTGGAGCTTCTCTCACTGTTGTTCTTAGCCGAAAACAGCTCCAAGACTTGAAGCTTCTCTCATTCTTGTTCTTGACCGAAAAACATCCACCTTGAAGACTCAAGGATCCTCTTCATCATTTTCGTCACAAAGCTTTGTAAGTATGATTCCGCCATGCTTCAAGCTTTGCATGTATATATTTGTGTGTTTCATTGCTTATACTTTCTTTGGGACTAATTATAGAAACCAACAATGGTATCATGGAGCCATGTTTAAGCATGAAATACATTAGGGTTAATTTGGGGAAAATTGATTGAAGCATGTTCTTGTGAAATTGGATGCTAAAGTATGCTTATATGTATGTTATATGATATAATACATGATCAATTTTGAGAAAAATGCATTGGATGATTTTTCCCCAAAATGTTGCTTTGGCCGAATGTGAGGTACTTCCACTGTGTTGTATTTTTTTCATGCACAAGTTCATTAGATGATTTGAGTATGCTTAAATGTTTGTAATATGATATTATACATGATCAATTTTGAGAAAAATGCATTGGATAATTTTTCCCCAAAATTGATGCTTTGGCCGAATGTGGAGGTGCTTCCACTGGTTTGGTATTTTTCATGCACAAGTTTATTAGATGACTTAAGCATGATTATATGTATGATATATGATGAAATACATGATCAATTTTGAGAAAAATGCATTGGATGATTTTTTCCCCAAAATTGTTGCTTGACCGAAAATGGAGGTCCTTTCACTTAATTGGATTTTTTGCTTTCAAGTTCATTAGATGACTTAAAATCAATACGGGATGTAGATTAGTGATTCAATTGGATTGAAAAACAAATCGAACCGCAAAAATCCCTCTTGGCCGAATACAACATGACATGTTAAAGGACTTGATTTTTTTGTTCAAATAAATGTTAGACAAGTGTTTTGAACAATTGATGATTAATAAATTAAATTGGTGTTTTTGAAATATTTGGTTTAATGAATTAATCATGCAATTACACTTTAATTAATTGAATTTTAAAATTTGGAATATTAAAATTTAATTAATGGGCTTTAATGTTTAATTGGGCCTTATGGGCTTGAAATTGATTTTATGGCACTTAAGGGTGATTCCTTATTTGGGCTTGGTAATTGGGTTTGACCCACATTGACCAAAACCCAAGCCTTAATAAATCAATTGAAAGCCCATCGGACCTTAATTAAACAAATATTGGATGTTAGTTGGGCTTGGAGACCCAATTAGATTAGATTTAGAATCTAAGTCTTTAAAGCACATTAAAAGTGTAAATATTTAATTTGGAATTAAATAAATTGAATTAGTATTGAACACGACTTAAATTGGATTTAACGGGTAGTTCGATATAATTCGTGAATTCGTACCTTATGTACTTATTCTCAAACGAGTTGGACTCGCGCAAAATCAAACCATTGTTTGAACATTGGATGATCACTTAAACAAAGACTAATTAATTGGATTTGATTGGTTGTATAGCATGTCTTGATTGAATATATATATATGTGATGAATGAATAGTGTATATCGGATGGATATTAGAAGGGAAAGGGTAATTTTAGAAATTATTGTAAATTTAGAATTTATATTGGACCTGCGTGTCCAGCCTTATCTCTTTTATCTCTTTGTATTCTCTTCTCACCTAATTCCCCTCAATGTAAATGAGGTTTCTCTTATTGTATTATGTAATTGGGTAGAAGTAGAATATTGCTAGCGGGGAGAGGAAAAGGAGTGATTTGTTCTAGGAACAAGTTGTTTTATATATCCATCCGTATATCACTATTAATTTACTTTACGCACTTTATGATGTTTTAGAAGCATGCTTAAGGGTGTATGATGATGAGACCTAACAAAGATAATAAATTGGTTGCCAATTACGAAAAAATCCCTCAATATTATATTAAGCGATTATCCTTCCATTGAATGATTCTTGTTCAAGATCCAAAATTGGCATTGGTTTGTTGGCCAAAGTCAAGACCTTTGTCAATTGAGGATGTACTTGAATCATGAGAGTTTTGTTCCACATCGGTGTCTTGTCCAAGTTGTGATTTGTTGGCCAAAGTCAAGATCACTTCTTGTCCAACGACATTGATTACGAAACTTTCCTTGTCAATGGGTCCAGCTTAACTGGAATCATTAGGTTTGTTGTGCCAAAGCCAAGTCCTAGATGATTCGGAGGATATGGTTAGGAAAATGTATTAGATACATTGGCATAAGTAAATATACATATGTTTTGGACTTGGATGTCCACCTAACCGGATCTAGGAATTGGATTGGATCCAATTGATCTTTGAGATCTACCTAGTTAAATAGCATACAATTTGTTGGCCAAAGTCAAGATTGTGTGTTATTTAACGGGATCCTAGCCTACTAGGAATAGGATTTCCCGAGTTCTCAACAGAGGGTTAGAGACTTGATAAAAATAGTGGGAGGCTAGTATTGAATTTGCAATTTCATTCAGATACTTAGCCTTACGCGTCTTTCAAAATTATTTCGTTAATTAATTAAAATTAGTTGGACTAATTCATTGTTATTTTTTCTTGTAACAGTTTGACTGTACCCATTTTATCGTTAACTAGATAGTTGGACTATCGTAGTTGAGATGGCAAGCAAGTAAATGTCCGAGACATCATCATGGGTGACAATGTCTTTAAGGGCACAAACTTCGCTGATTGGGAAATGAACCTGAGGATAGTCCTTGGGGCTGAGAGGATGCTGTACACTATACAGACACCTCTCCCGCCTAAGCCCACTGACCCACTTGAGCTGGAGTTATGGAAAACTCACAGCAATGATTGTGACACTGCTCAGGCAATTATGTTAGCTTCGATGACTCAGCACTTTCGTCGCCAGAATAAGGACTTGGATCCTTATAACATGTTGGCTAGACTGAGAGATCTCCACCGCACCAACAAGCGGATGGAGAGGTACGAGTTGGTGAAGAAACTCTTCCGCGCCCGAATGACTGAAGGCGCATCAGTTGAGGCCCACGGGACTCAAATGATCACCGATATTGATGAGTTGGCCAATATGGGAATAGTCTTGGAGGCTGAGCTGACCGTAGATTTGATCTTACAGTCACTTCCTGATTCTTGGAAATAAATCATAATCAACTACAAGTTGATGGACACGGATGACTCTCTTGGAGAGCTGTTATCCATCTTGAAGGAGTCTGAAAAAGAACTCCAAAAAGGGGGCAAGGGCGAGGCGCACTATGCATCGACCTCTCAGAGGCCAAGGGCTGGGCCCAAAGCTACTGGAGGGGTGAGGAAGAAGAAACATAAGAAAAAGGGTAAAGGCAAGTTGACAAAAGCTTCTGGGAAGCCAAGGGACAAGTCTCAAGATGTCTGCCTCAACTGCGGCAAGAAGGGTCACTGGAAATGTGACTGCCGAATGGGCAAGGGACACAGGGAGGATATCAAGGCAGGCAAGGCACTAGCCTCTGGTATGTTTGTTATTGAGATAAATATGACCACTTCTAGTTTTAAAAATTGGATTTTTGATTCTGGTTGTGCTGCTCATATATGTACTGATTTGCAGGATCTGCAGAATAGCAGGATGCTGGCATCAGGGGAGGTTGATCTACGAGTCGGAAACGGAACTCCAGTTGCTGTTTTGGCTGTAGGGACTTTTGTTTTGGAATTGCCCTCGGGGCATTTACTTAAACTTTTGAACTGCTATTATATACCTAGTTTGACTAGGAATATCATATCTGTATCTTTGTTAACCCAGCATGGGTACACTTTTGTATTTAGAAACACTGGGTGTTATTTATATAAAGATGATGCATAAATTTGCACTGCCGTTGCAAATAATGGCCTTTATATTTTGAATATAAATGAATCTCCTAAACATAAAATAACAAACAAAAGGCTCAAAAAGAGTAATCTAAAAGATGAAGCTTACATGTGGCATTGTCGTCTAGGACACATTAATAAGACTCGCATATCCACACTTTCGAAGAGTGGGTACTTGGACGGATTTGATCTTAATTTATATGATGTCTGCGAATCTTGTCTTTTAGGCAAAATGCCTAAATCACCTTTTAGTGGTAAAGGTGAACGTGCCACATAACTGTTAGCCCTCGTTCATAGCGACGTATGTGGGCCCATGTCTAGCCAGGCTAGAGGTGGATATCATTACTTCGTAACCTTTATGGATGATGCATCTCGTTATCGTTATGTGTATCTAATGAGACACAAGTCGGAAACTTTTGAGAAATTCAAAGAGTTTCGACACGAAGTAGAAAAACAAACAGGCAAGAGTATTAAGACATTGCGGTCGGACCGTGGTGGCGAATACTTAAGTTATGAGTTTCAAGATTACTTGAAAGAAAATGGTATTCTTTCACAGTGGATTCCTCCTGGAACACCGCAATTAAACGGTGTGTCTGAACGGAGAAACCGTACCTTGTTAGACATGGTAAGGTCGATGATGAGTCGGACTGAGCTACCAATATCCTTCTCGGGATACGCATTAAACAGTGCAGTACTTATTTTGAATAAGGTTCCGTCAAAGTCTGTTGAACAGACTCCATATGAGATATGGACAGGGAGGAAACCAGGTTTCTCTTTCCTGAAGATTTGGGGATGCTGGGCATATGTTAAACGTTTGGAAGGTACCAAACTAGAACCCAAATCAGATAAATGCCTTTTCGTGGGATATCCTAGGGAAACCAAAGGATATTACTTCTATCACCCACAAGAGAACAAAGTATTTGTTGCTCTACATGCATTTTTCCTTGAGAATGAATTCCTAGATGCAGTGGTAAGTGGGAGGAAAGTGGAGCTCGATGAAAATCGTAGTGATACTGTTCCTGGCAATAAATCAACGACGGAACATAAACAGACCATCCAGGATGAGTCTGTACCACAATCTTCATATACACAAAGACCGCGTAGGTCAGAGAGAGTCAGGACAGTACCTGAGAGGTATGGGTTCCTGATCTCGCCTCATGTAGATATTAATCTTATTGAGGATAATGAACCGACTACGTATGAGGAAGCAATACAGAATATTGATTCCGCTTTATGGCAAGATGCCATGAAGTCCTAGATGGATTCCATGTATGCCAACCAAGTTTGGACACTGGTTGATGCACCAGATGGTGTAAAGCCTATTGGATGCAGATGGATCTTCAAGAAGAAGACCGACATGGATGGCAACGTGCAAACGTACAAAGCCAGGCTTGTAGCAAAAGGGTATCGTCAGCAATATGGTATTGATTATGACGAAACTTTCTCACCCGTTGCCATGATTAAATCCATTCGGATAATGCTTGTAATAGCTGTATATTTCGATTACGAGATATGGCAGATGGACGTTAAAACTGCTTTCCTTAACGGAAACCTTTTGGAGGATGTTTATATGCAACAACCTGACGGTTTTATCGTACCTAGACTTGCAAACAAGGTTTGTAAGTTAAATCGATCCATTTATGGATTGAAGCAAGCATCACGGTCATGGAATCAGCGTTTTGATGAGATCATAAAAGAATATGATTTCGTACAAAACACTGATGACCCTTGTGTATACAAGAAGGTTAGTGGGAGAGCACTGACTTTTATTGTCCTTTATGTCAACGATGTATTGCTTATAGGCAATGACATTCCCATGCTAACGTCGGTGAAAGCTTGGCTTTCATTAAAATTCTCCATGAAAGATCTGGGAGAAGCAGCCTTTATTCTGGGAATAAAGATCTACCGAGATAGATCTAGAAAGCTGCTTGGACTCTCCCAGAGTACATATATTGACAAATTGTTGAAGCGATTCAACATGGATCAATCCAAGAGGGGATTGATGCCAATGTCACGTGGTATCCTTCTGTCTAAAGACATGTGTCCTAAGACTAAAGAAGAGAGAGACAACATGAGTCGGATACCGTTCGCCTCGGCAGTCGGATCGATCATGTATGCCATGATATGTACGCGACCTGATGTGTCATATGCTTTGAGCATGTGCAGTCGCTTTCAGGCCGATCCAGGTGAAGGTCACTGGATGGCAGTTAAGAATATCCTTAAGTATCTTAGACGAACTAAGGATGCTTTCTTAATTTATGGAGGTGGAGAACTTGAGGTGTCTGGGTACACCGATGCAAGTTTCCAAACCGACAAGGACGACTTCAAGTCGCAATCAGGGTACATTTTTTGTTTGAATAACGGAGCAGTGAGCTGGAAATCTTCCAAGCAAGATACTGTTGCCGATTCAACAACAGAAGCGGAGTATATTGCTGCGTCGGAAGCAGCAAAGGAGGCAGTTTGGATCCGAAAATTCCTAATCGGATTAGGAGTAGTTCCGTTAGCAGCTGAGCCCGTGCCATTGTATTGTGACAATAACGGGGCTATAGCACAAGCTAAGGAACCAAGGTCTCATCAACGATCCAAGCATGTTCTTCGGTTTTACCATCTGATTCGGGAGATTATACATCGTGGCGATGTAAAGGTCGAGAAGGTCGCATCAGATGACAACATTGCAGATCCGCTGACGAAGGCTGTTCTTCAGCAAGTGTTTGAACGACATATACATAGTTCAGGTATTAGATGCTTGAGTGACTGGCTATAGGCCAAGTGGGAGATTGTTAGACATTATGACCAATAGCGTCACTGTTTTGTAAATGATATTGTATTATTGTACAAAATTAACTATGTGATCATGAAATTGCCTTTTGCCGTTTTGTAAATTATTTACTTTGATATATTGATGGCAAAAGTCCATATGATTAATTCCGTATAGAGATGATATGAGACAGTATCCATATAAAAGGTTTAATCATTAAATATCCATAGTCGGAGTATTATCGAGATCAGACATCGATAATGCGGAATAGACTAGTATTGCACTTGTGCACGTTGTGATGGCACAACGGCATAGGTCTCATATATTTAAGTATTGGATACTTATGCAAGTGCGATAGGAGGTTGTGTTTTACCGATGGTACGGAAAACAGCTTCGCTCTGGATAGACCCCGCGGAATCCCATTGGTAGTATGTCTGCGTGTCTATGGGAGGCCGCATCAGGGTAGGTGTATATGGTCTTAACCTGAGACTTGCATCGCTAGTACTTGCGACAATCGGTAAACTTTGGTTTTGGTAGTTCGGGGCTTTAACCGGTTTTGTGTACACCTCTTCTGGGTTTATCGAGAATCGTAGTGTACTGGATGTGATGTCAAGATGGAAGTATCACTTCAGACATATGGAGATGATGATCACGCAGGATACAGAACTAGTACTCTATAAAAGGTTGCAACCGTCGGGACAATATGACCAGGTCAGGATTGTCCGATTTAAAGAGACTAGTTGTTTGATATCCGATATATGTTTCGTACGGGGCAGACACATTTCCAGCCCCAGGCCTAACATGTGATCGTCCGATACTGGATCGATGTACGTGATACTACGGTATACTACGCTTGATAAATATCTAATATTCCAGTAAGAATATTTCTGGAGAATTGGGTAGGCATGGCGCTTTGCTAGAAGCCAACCTTGTCTTGTAAATCGGTAAAAACGTAGTACGAGGTACGTACGTGTTTGGATTATCCAACGACCGTATTTACTGCCAACATATCCGGAGATCTCTTGGGTCGCTTCCTGAAGATTCACCTATGATGTTTGATTCGAACTTTATTAATCTTGGATTAATTACGGAGAAACTTTATCTTGGATAAAATGCCTTATTAGGAGAGAGATAACGATTAATTTGGAATTAATCGATAAAATAATATATTCGATATATTAACGAAATTAGATTTCGACGCGGAATTAAAATCGGATTTTAATTCGGGCAAACGAATTAATTTAGAATTAATTCGTTAGCGATCTGAATAGTAATTTCGCTAGGCGTAATTATTTAATTCTCGTCGCGACGGAAATGCGTTAATTCGGAATTAGCGAAATCGAGCCCGAAAGTGTTTGCGGACACATTCGTATTTTGAAACGGGTTGGATCCGCAAATCACATCGCGATATCTCATCACTTGACACGACTAGTTGATGGATGTATCTAGTCACCTTTATGGGATGATACATTGTCTCTATTCTCAATGTAAGATGATGATGCCATTTAATGAATTTTTAGGAGGGAAAAAGCTTTTCACGTTTTTTGAAGAGTTTTTATCTAAAAAATTCATTTTGGTATATGATACATCATTATTGCTTTTCATTTGCTTCTCACGGTTTTTGAAACAAAAAGAGAACAAGAAAATTGAAAAGTCTCACTCTCCTCTCCTTCTTCTTGCTCACGCCGTGAGCTTCATCCATGGCAGAAAAATTGTTTTTCTTTTCTCCATTTTGCTAGCACAATAAGGGATCAAAGGAGGTGATAGGTAAACAACCTTGGAGCTTGGAATACTAGAAGACTTGGAGATTCTCTCACTGTTGTTCTTGGCCAAAAACAGCTCCAAGACTTGAAGCTTCTCTCATTCTTGTTCTTGGTCGAAAAACATCCACCTTGAAGACTCAAGGATCCTCTTCATCATTTTCGTCACAAAGCTTTGTAAGTATGATTCCGCCATGCTTCAAGCTTTGCATGTATATATTTGTGTGTTTCATTGCTTATACTTTCTTTGGGACTAATTTTAGAAACCAACAACTTACTAGGTACTTACTTGTTCGGATAGTCCGACAACCTTGTCTTGTAAATCGGTACAAACGCAGTACTAGGTACTTACTTGTTCGGATAGTCCGACAATCGAATTTACTGCCAATATATCTGGGGATCTCATGGATCGCTTCCCGAAGATTCACCAATGACGTATGACTCGCACTTTTATTAATCTGGGAATAATTAGATGAGAGATAAAATTAATCTGGGATTAATTGCAGAGATATTTTATCTGGGATAAAATATCATTTAAAGAGAGATAACAATTAATTTGGAATTAATCGGTAAATTAATATATTCGATATATTAAACGAGATTGGATTTAGACGTGGAATTAAAATTAGATTTTAATTCGGGCGAAAGAATTAATTCATTAGCGACGTGAATAGTAATTATGCTAGGCATGATTATTTAATTAAATTAGATTTAATTACGACGCAACGGAAAATTCATTAATTTAGAATTAGCGAACCCGAGCCCGGGATTTTTTGCGAGCGCATTCGCATTTCGAATTCGAGTGCGGCACGCAAATCAAATCAAGCGTCAAATCACTAGTCGCATCTAGCGTCACGTCATCCGTCAATCAAGTGATAGATGTCTTTCACTTTGAGTGATTGACGCCAGTCACTATTCATGATTGATGGATTGATGTGAGTTGATGGAAGTTGATGGAAAGAATTTGATGGATTTGAAAGACATTTATCATTATTTTATTAATGATTTTTTGACTTTCAAATTAGGTGTATTAGATACACTTTTCTTCCAACAACTCACACAACTTTCTCTCCTTCTCTCTTCTCTCATTTACACGCCCAAGAGGCTGTTCTTCACTGGTTTCTGCCCAGAAACCGTGAGCAAGGGAAGCACAAGTGCGATGATTTTGCGGCAAAATCATCAATAGCTATCACTCCGAGAGACAAGCGAAGGTGATAGGGAAGTCCACCAATGAGCTTGGAATCATTTGACGAAGCTTGGAGCTTGTTCAATGAGCAACAATGGCCGAAAATAGAGGACTGCAGATCTGCCACTGCCGTGAGCTGTTCGAGGGCAGAAATCAATTTATGTTGCCTCGCGCGTCGCTCAACCGATCGATGTGAGTATTCTGCAAATCCCTCGTTGTATTCGCACTTATTTTCAATGCTTGAAATGATCTTGGGATGCTTAGTATTTTCCAGCAAGCCGATCAATGTAAGTATGATTCCGCCATACCTCTTTGAGTATTCACACATGAGTTTCATTGCTTGAATGATCCTTGGGACTAATCTAGAAACCCAACACTGGATAGACCCATCAGAGTCCCATTGGTATTATGACTATGTGTCTATGGGAATCCGAATTAGGGTAGGTGTATGTGGTCTTAACTTGAGACTTGCATCGCTAATACTTGCGACAATCAGTATACTTTGGTTTTGGTTGTCTGAAGCTTTAACAGGTTCTGTGTACGCCTCTTCTGGATTTAGGGAGAATCATAATGTATTGGGTGTGATGTCAAGATGGGAGTATCACTCCAATCCTATGGAGATGATGATCACACATGATACAGAACTAGTAATCTTAAATGTTGCCGCTATCGTGATAGTAAGACTAGGTCATGATTATCTGATTACAGAGACTAGTTGCTGATGACCCGATATATGCTTCATACGGGACAGACACAATTCCAGCCCTAGGCCTAGCATGTGACATCCGATACTGGATCGTATTACGCAATACAATGTATACTACGCCTGATACATATTATATAATCCTCGTTGAATATTTCTGGAGAATTGGGTAGGCACAGTGCTTTGCTACATGCCAACCATGTCTTGTAAATCGGTGAGAATGTGGTAAGGGGTATGCACATATCGGATAGTCCGACAACCGTATTTACTGCCAATATATCCAGGGATGTCTTGGGTCGCTTCCCAAAGATTCACCAATGACATTTGACTCGAACAGAATTAATCTGGGATTAATTATGAGAGAGAAAATTAATCTGGGATTAATTCGTCTAGAAGAGAGAACGCGAATAATTTGGAATTAATCTATTAAATAAATTTATTAGTTAAATTGGATTTTTCTATTTAATTTATTTATTTGGGCTAAAATAATATATTGGATATATTAATTGAAATTGGATTTCAATACGGAATTAAAATTGGATTTTAATTCAAGCAAACGAAATAATTTGGAATTAATTCGTAAGCGACTTTCGTAATAATTTTGCGAGGCATAATTATTTAACTAAATTGGATTTAATTATTTAGCGATGAAAATTCATTTAGTCGGATTAAAGGAACTCGGGCCCAAAGTGTGTTGTGTTAGAAAACTTCATTTTTGTAATTTAATTGGGTGAGACCCACAACTTACATCAATTGTTTGACAAGTTGATGTGAGTAGTTGGCATCATTTAAAAGGAATATTTTTGTCAACTCAAACGCAACTTTTGAAACAAGTTTTGGAAACTTAAGATTACAATTCACTCTCTTCTCCACACTCTCTCTCATTGCAAATTATGTTAACCTTTGAGGGAAAAATTTTTGTTTCAAAAATTGGCTAAAGCTAGCACTTTGGGAGTGAATTAAGGTGATAGGGAAACTCACCCAAGACTTTGGAACTCAACAAAAAAGATTGGAGCTTCTACATCCAAGGAGATTTTTTGAAAATTCTCATCAGATCAATGTAAGTTATTCCGCAAACTTTCTTGATAAATTCACACACAAATCATTGTTTAGAGACCTTGGTCATGTGTATGACACTTACATGGCTACCGCCCTAAAATGCTCAAAAGTAAGTCTTGAGTCAAACATTTAAATAAATCAACTTTGAAAAGAAAGGTCCACTCACTGATTTAAAGTCCCATTTGAAGTCCCGCTAGCCTTACTTCACTTCGCTGAAGAAATTTATGGTTCCTACGATGATCTATAATTGATAATCTTGATTAGAAGATGGACTGAGAAAAGTTATGGGATTAGGCTAATTTATTTATTCAAGTATTCACTACGTATCATGCGTATATCATGATATAATGTATATATACGAACTGATATGAGAGCTTTGAGGTGGCCTCTAACACGATAAGGTGAAGCTGGAATGAATTAAAAATATTTTGGGAAATTCTGGTCTTCGCGTCGCGACGCTGACCATTCCATAAATGAATGTTTGAAGATTTCCACTGCGTGTCACAACTTGTACAACCCAGAATCAATTCTACACAAATTACCCACTACGCGTCGTGACACGCGGTGTTTAGCATTGCGACAATAGGCCAAAATTCAGGACTTATCATCAACTTTTCCATGTCTAATTGCTCAAACACAATTCCACACTTCCACACCACTACTTTTACACAAAAACTCTTTAATCCTCAATATTCACACATCATATATCATCATCAAAGTAACCCTTAAATCTCTTAAATCTCAATCTATTTAAAATCTAAGATTTCCATAAACTTTGATATTTTCTTAATATAATTTGTTTCTTAGTTTATTGTTTACCAAAATGCAATCCATAACATGTCACTAACACCAACATATCTTAATATCATCAAGATTTCATAATTTGAAATTGGGTCAAAGTTCCATTATCTTATATTCCTTTAATTTCCTTCACTCCTTAAGCTCCCCATGGTGGCTTTTATTATTATTTGTTCGATGAATGGGTATATCACACTTGTTCCTTCTTCTTTCTTTCCTTTTTCCACTTTCTTCCTTCTTATTCTTCTTTCTCCTTCTCCCTCTTCTCACATTTCTTCATCTCTTCAAGCATTTTCGGGAATATTTGAATAGTGTCCCTATTTTATACTTAGGGGCTATTTGAAATTATGTTTTATGAAGAAAATTTTGGAAACGTTGAGAATGTTTGAGATTTTTCTAGATGGTCAATGGCACTATTCACCTAGATTTTTTACCGGTGTTTTTGACCTATTTCGAATTCGAATTTGGAATAATATTCAACATGGAAGTTGTAGGTCTCGATCTTAGCTTTCCAACAATAAAATAATTCATAAAAATTAAAGTTCGTATGAGAAAGTTATGGCCCAAATACCATAGACTGTCCAGAGTGGTACATCATACAATTTCATATCGGAACTTTGAGGAATATATCGATTGTTCCCAAGGTCATTTCATGAGTGTATATGTTGTTGGGGTTTTATGACGAAGTCTGGTAACGCAGCGGAAAAGTGAAAAATCAAAATTTTCCGATTTCAAAATTTTTCTTGGATCAATTAAATAAACTTATTTATTTAATTACCCAATTACCAAATTCTGAAAAATTACACAAGAAATCAAATTTCTTAGTAATTACCGAATTGCCCAAATACTTTACAAATTGATCATTTTAGTCCTAAAATTGTCAAATATAATTTTGGATGATTCTAAATCATTTCTAAAATGATTTCCAACATGTCAAAATCAAATTGCAACAAGAACCACAATTGTAGCCAAATTGCCATGGGGTCCCCTAAGTTTGTATTTTGTTCATTTTAGTCCTCAAATTGTCAATTACAATTTTAGGTGATTCCAAATCAGTTCTAAAATGATTTCCAACATGTACAGTACATGAGAATACAAATTGCAACTCAAATCTCACAAAAAACCAAAATTACAGAGAAGGGCCTAAAGGTTTCCAACTTGTATTTTGGTCCAATCTTGTTCAAAACAAGTCAAGATGAAATCCAATCATCCCTAATTTTTCAAATTCATCAAATTAAACAAATTAAACCAAATTAAAAAAATCAAATGTTTCAATCAAGTCTCTACCACACCAAACAAGTATCAAAACTTTGAAATAACTCTAGAACAATTCTAGGTCATCAATGAGTGGCCTAACAACTCTAGAATGGCAACTAGTTCATCAAATGATCAAAAGAATGCTTACTAACACCTTAGAAGCTTTCTTTCAACACCATACATGCATTCACCCATTATCAAAACTTCCAACACTCAAAAACATAAACAAGAAAGAGTAGAAAAACTTAAGAACAAGCTGTGTTATAGCCTAGAACAAAAGGAACAAATTTCCCTCTAATAGAAAGGTTGAAATACTTACTAAATCCAAGATTTTCCTTATATTTTCTTCTTTGTTCTTCACTTTTTGTCTCAACCTTCTTATGTTTTATTTTGGAGGCTTTAACTAGGTTAAACTTATGAAAAATATAACACTTTATATGTGGTAAAGGGTGTGACCGAAATTCAAGGAAAATAAAGGAAAAAAGATATTTTCATTTTTCAAACAATTTAAACAAATATCTTAGGAAGTCAAAACCATTTTGACAACCTTTTCCTTTAATGTAAAGTCAACAATTTACATTTAATAATGATTTCCTAACTTTATCATTTCACAAGATATTTATATTTTAAGTATATTAATTATTTATGTATCTCAAATATATGTATTATATTTACTTTAAATATCTCAAATACATATATAAATGATATATGTCAAATACCTTTATTTGATAATTTATTAATGTGTATTTAATAATATCACATATTAAATACAAATACACATTAATTAGGAAATGACGGTTCGTCCCATTTGCATATATTTTTCGTTTAATAGTTAAACGATTTATAAAAAATCACCATTATTTATAATATTCGCCCTAGTGCTCTACGAGTTTATTTCATTAGTGAGACTCTCTAGATTCAGGCATATCTGTCACAAAATCCAATTTCGCGTCCATAATTTACCCACCCGAAAATTATGACGACCACAGATAAACTCGCTGAATCATACAGGTCGAGGTCATTGCATACATATAATCCATCATGTTGGACAATTATGACCCATAGCATCACTATTTGTACAAAACATGGTGTTGTTGTACAAATTAACTATGTGACAAAGGAAATTGCTCTTTTATCATTTGTAATTAGATTACCAAGATATATAAATGATAAAAGTCCATATGATTAGTACCAGATTAATAAGATATAATACAGTATTAATCCACTAAGGTTTAATCATTAAAATATCCATAGTCGTAGTATTATCGAGATTGGACATCGATAATGCGGAATAGACTAGTATTGCACTTGTGCGCATTGTGGGAGCATAACAACATAGTTCTCATATATTTAAGTATTGGATACTTATGCAAGTGTGATAGGAGGTTGTGTTTACCGATGGCACAGAAACAGCTTCACTCTGGATAGACCCATCGGAATTCCATTTGTAGTATGACTATATGTCTATGGAAGTCCGAATCAGGGTAAGTGTATTTGGTCTTAACCTGAGACTTACATCGCTAATACTTGCAACAATCAATATACTTTGGTTTTGGTCGTCCAGGGCTTTAACAGGTTCTGTCTACGCCTCTTCTGGGTATATTGAGAATCATAGTGTATTGGGTGTGATGTCAAGATGAAAGTATCACTTCAGTCGTATGGATATGATGGTCACGTAGGACAAGGAAATGGTACTCTTGTATGCTGCAGCTATTGGGATAATATGACTAGGTTATGTTTATCCGATTATAGAGACTAGTTACAGAGATCTGATATATGCTTCGTATGGGGCAGACACAATTCCAGCCCCAGGCCTAGCATGTGACATTCGATACTAGATCGTAATATGCAATACTACATATATTACGCCTGATACAGATGACATATTCCTTTAATATTATTTCTGGAGAACTGGGTAGGCACGATACTTTGCTAGAAGCCAACCATGTCTTGTAAATCGGTAAAAACGTAGTACTAGGTACGTACGTGTTCGGATAGCCTGACGACCGGATTTACTGCCAACATATCCAGGGATCTCATGGGTCGTTTCCCGAAGATTCACCGATGACGTATGACTCGGATATAATTAATTTGGGATTAATTATAAGAGAGAAAATTAATCTAGGATTAATTGCGGAGAGATTTTATCTGGGATAAAATTCTATTTAAAGAGAGAGAACGATTAATTCAGAATTAATCGATAAAATAATATATTCGATATATTATACGAAATTAGATTTCGACAAGGAATTAAAATTAGATTTTAATTTGGGCGAACAGTTAATTTAGAATTAATTAGCTAGCGACGTGAATAGTAATTTTGTTAGCAAAATTATTTAATTAAATTTGATTTGATTACGTCGCAATGGAAAATTCATTAATTCGAAATTAGCGAACCCGAGCCCGGGATGTGTTGCGGGCCCACTCGGATTTTTAATCAAGTGGGGCCTATAAGTCACATCACCTAGTCCCTCTCATCTACTTTTGGTTGATGGAAGTGATTGGGTTGTTAGAAACTTGTAAAACACACAAGTTGATGGAATGAATGACTTATTACCAAAAATTTGGTATACCATTAATTTAGATTTTGGAAATTAAATTAAAAAAAAGTCAACATTCACTTCATTCCTCTCTTTCACATTCACGCCATTTTTTCTTTCTTATTTTTCTTCCATTGCCGTGAGCAATACAAGGAAGGAGATGAAAATTTGTTGCAAATTTTCAAGAGCTAGCACTCAAAGGAGTCATTCAAATGTGATAGGGAAACCAACCCTTGAGCATGGAATCAACAAGCAAAGCTTGGAGCTTGAAGATCACTTCAGGGAGGGCTTGGCCGAATCACAAAAGGAGCAGAATTTTTGTTGTCTTCGCATCCTAAATCCGATCAAAGTGAGTATTTTCCGCTACTTTACTTTGTTATTTTCACATGTTTCATTGCTTAATTTGATCTTGGTTTGACCTAGAAAACCCAACAACGGTATCAGAGCGGTTATTAAGAATGAAATTGAATTAGGGTAAAATTTGGGTAAATATGATTTGAGCATGATTTGATAAAATTAATTGTTTGAGTATGCTTGAATGATGATAACTTAGAGTTATGCATGATCCATTTGATGAAAATTGAATTGGATTATTTTTTCCCCAAAACTTTGGCTTGGCCGAATTAATGATATGCCCTAAAGTCATGGTAATTTTGTCTTTTGATCATTGGATGAGTTAAAAGACATGGAATAAATTGATTTATGATTTAATTGGATTGAAATCAAAATCGGATTTAAAAAATCCCTACAATTGCCGTGACATCAAAAGCATGGAAATGAATTGATTTTGTTTCAATTGTATTGGACATGAATTGAATATAATAAAGCATGATTAATTAGTGGAAATGTTAATTTGACTAATTAATTATGGCAAATGCACTTTAGTTAATTGAATTATGATATTTGGAATATTGGAATTTAATTAGTTGGGCTAAATTTGGAATTGGGCTAATATAGTTGTATTTGGGCTTAATGGGCTTGGTTGGGCCAAGTTTGGTTTAGGATAATTGGTTAGATCCAATTGGGCCTAAAAACCATTTCCATAAAGTCCAAATATAATAAAATGGGTCTTTAAAATTTTTATTGGGCCTAATGGGCCTAAATTGATTTTTGGCAAAGGGTGATTCCTTTTTGGGCTTTGGTTGCCAAAGCCCATGCCTTATAAATTAATTGAAAGCCCATTGGACTTTAATTAAATTGACATTGGATGTTAATTGGGCTTTGAGACCCATAAAGATTAGATTTAGAATCTAAGTCGTAAAGGCTCATTAATAAAGTGTAATTATTTAATTTGGAATTAAATAAAGAATTAGTATTGAATACGAATTAAATTGGATTTAATGTTGTAGTTTGATATAATTCAAGAATTCGTATTTTGAGTACTTATTCTTAAACAAGTTGGACTCGCGCAAATCAAATCGTTGTTTGAACATTGGATGGTCATTAATCAAAGATTAATTAATTGGATTAGATTGATTGATAACATGCTTTGTGTGAATACATGGATGTGATGTATGAAAAATGAATATCAAATGGATTTTAGATGGGTGAGGGCAATTTTGTAAATTGTTGTAATAAATTTAGAATTTATTAAATTGGACCTGCGTGTCCATCATATTACCTCTTGACTCTTTGTATTTCTCTCCTCACCTATTCCCCTCAATATAAATGAGGTTTCTTTAGAAGTGTTATGTAATTGGGTAGTGTTCGATAATATGACCCATAGCGTCACTATTTGCACAGATCATTGTGTTGTTGTAGCAAATTAACTATGTAATAAGGAAATTGCACTCTCATCATTTGTGATTAGATCACCATAGATATATAAATGAAGAGAGGTCCCTATGATTAGTTCCTGGATTGAGATGATATGAGACAGTATCAGTCCACGAAGGATTAATCATTAAATATCCCTAGCCGTAGTATTATCGAGACTGGACATCGATAATGCGGAATAGGCTAGTATTGCACTTGTGTGCGTTGTGAGGGCACAACGACATAGTTCTCATATATATAAGTATTGGATACTTATGCAAGTGCGATAGGAGGTCGTGTTTCACCGATGGTACGGAAAACAGCTTCGCTCTGGATAGACCCCGCGGAATCCCATTGGTAGTATGTCTGCGTGTCTATGGGAGGCCGCATCAAGGTAGGTGTATATGATCTTAACCTGAGACTTGCATCGCTAGTACTTGCGACAATCGGTAAACTTTGGTTTTGGTGGTTGGGGGACCTAAACTGGTTCTATGTTCACCTCTTCTGGGTTTATCAGGAATCGTAGTGTACTGGGTGTGATGTCAAGATGGAAGTGTCACTTCAGACATATGGAGTTGATGATCGCGCAGGATACAGAACTAGTGCTCTATAAAAGGTTGCAACCGTCGGGACAATATGACTAGGTCAGGATTGCCCGATTCACAGAGACTAGTTGCTTGATGTCCGATATATGTTTCGTACGGGGCAGACACATTTCCAGCCCCAGGCCTAACATGTGATCGTCCGATACTAGATTGATATACGCAATACAATACATTAGTATACTACGCTTGATACAGATCTTTGATATTCTTAAATGGATATGTCCGGAGAATTGGGTAGACTTGGTGCTTTGCTAGGAGTCGACCTTGTCTCGTAAATCGGTAGAACGTAGTACTTGGTACGTACGTGATTCGGATACTCCGACGACCGTATTTACTGCCAACGTATCCGAAGATCTCATGGGTCGCTTCCCGATAATCCACCGATGACGCACAACTCGCACTCTTGAATAATCTGGGATTATATAGAAGAGAGAGAAAATTAATCTAGGATTAATTTCGGAGATATTTTATCTAGGATAAAATATCGTCTAAAGAGAGATAACGATTAATTTGGAATTAATCGGTAAATTAATATATTCGATATATTAAACGAAATTAGATTTCGACGCGGAATTAAAATTAGATTTTAATTCGGGCAAACGAATTAATTTAGAATTAATTCGTTAGCGATCTGAATAGTAATTTCGCTAGGCGAAATTAATTAATTCTCGTTGCGACGGAAATGCGTTAATTCGGAATTAGCGAAACCGAGCCCGAAAGTGTTTGCGGACACATTCGTATTTTGAAACGAGTGGTATCCGTAAATCACATCGCAATCTCATCACTTGACACGAATAGATGATGGATGTATCTAGTCACCTTTATGGGATGATACATTGTCTCCATTTTCAATGTGTGATGATGATGAATTTTTGGAGGGAATGCTTTTCACGGTTATTGAAGAGTTTTTTATCTAAAAATTCATTTTTTGTTAATGATATACATCATTGCTTCTCTCTTTCTCACTTATGTTTTGTAGAAACAAAAATAAAAAGAGAAGTTAACTTTTTTATCTCTCTCAAATTCTCTATTCTCTCACGCAAAACAGAAGCTTTGCTCACTGGTTTTGAACCAGTTCAGGCGTGAGTTTTAGGGAAGCTAGAGTGGGTTTTCATGGTGAAAATTCAAGTGCTAGCACACTTACAAGTCTTGCGAAGGTGGTAGGGAGGTTCACCCATGAGCCGGGATCCATCCGACGAATCTAGGAACTCATTTTCGTAGCTCAAATACTGAAGACAGAAGACAGTGTACTGCATGCAGTGGGTGTCCATGGCAGTGCGTTTTTTGGCTTCAATGGTCTTCTAATCAACTCAACCAACCAATGTAAGTATTCCGCTATCTCTTCTTCTGGTGTATTCATGCACGATTTTCATTGCTTGTTTGATCTTGGGACCTTAATAAAAACCAACAATGGCATCAAGAGCTATAGGTTCAAGCATGAAATTTTAGGGCTTAAAATTTGGGTAAATGTTTGTTGAGCATGATTTGAGTAAATTGGTTGTTTAGTATGATTATAACATGTTTAATTTCATTTTGGTTGGACCAATTTGTTGAAAAATGATTTGGAATTTTGTTCCCCAAATTTTTCATCTTGGCCGAATATGAGACTAATATTGGGTATTTTGATTTTGAGCATGATTTGGTTAAATTGATTAATTGAACATGTTTAAATGATCTTTAATTGAAGATTGATTTGATCAATTTCAACAAAATGTGATTGGATCAATTTTGTCCAAATTGGAAGTGTTGGCCGAATGTGTATGCCCTTTATTGTCTTGGTATTTTTTGATTTTATGACATTGGATGTGTATGTAATCAAATTGGATGGTGATTTAATGTCGATTGTAGGTTCGATTGGATTGAAACCGAATCGGACACAAAATCCCTCCTTGGCCGAAAGCTTAGTAGCATGTAAATGGGTTTGATTTTTCAATTTGTATGTTGGACATGTAATAATTAATTAAGCATGATTAATTGGACTAATATGGTGTTTTAGAAATATTGATTTAGTTGATTAATCATGTAATACACTTTAGTTTAATTGAATATGAAATTGGATTTTGTCATATTTAATTAATTGGGCCTAATTTTGGAAATTGGACTTTAATGTTGTATTTGGGCCTATTGGGCTTGATTTAATCAAGTTTGGTTTAGGCCAAGTGGATTGGATCCAATTGGGCCGAAAACCTTAACCATAAAACCCAAATGCGACTAATGAACCTTTAAAGTTCAATTGTGCCTAATGGGCCAAGATTGATTTATGGGCTTATGAGGTAAATCCCGGATTGGACTTTGGTTATCGGTTTGACCCGAGTTGACCAAAAGTCCACGCCTTAAGAAATCAATTAAAAGCCCATTGGACTTTAATTGAATTGACGTTGGACGTTAATCGGTCTTTGAGACGCGTTACGATTAAATTTGGAATTTAAATCATAAAAGGTTTATTAAATAAAAGTGTAATATTTAATTTAGAATTGAATATTGAATTAGTAATTGAATACATGTTAAATTAGATTTAATGATGTAGTTTAATTTAATTCATGAATTCGTACTTTAAGTACTTATTCGCAAAAACGAGTTTGACTCGAACAAAATCGAATCGTTGTTTGAACATTGGATGATCACTTAATTATCAGATTAATTAATTTGATTGATTGATTGATAGCATGCTTATGTGTGTGAATACGTGGTTGTGTTGAATGAATAATGTATATCGGATGGATATTAGTCGGGTGGGCAATTTTAGAAATTGTTGTAATAAATTCGATTTATTAAATTGAACCTGCGTGTCCAGCCTTATCACCTCTATTCTCTTTGTATTCTCTTCTCACCTATTCCCCTCTATGTATATGAGGTTTCTTTAGAAGTGTAGTGTAACGGGTAGAAGTAGTACAAGTGCTAGCTTGAGTGAGAAAGGGAGAGATTTGATCTAGGATCAATGTGTTAAGTATCCATCTGCATATCATTATTATTTTTTTTATACTCGCTTTATTATGTATTTAGAATGCATGTTTAAGGGTGTATGATGATGAGACCTTAACAAAGATAATTAAATTGGTAGCCAATTTGCACGCGAGAAAAAAAAAACCCGTTCTATATTAAGCGATTATCCTTCCATTGAATGATTCTTGTTCAAGATCCAATTGGCATTGGTTTGTTGGCCAAAGTCAAGACCTTGTCAATTGGATGTATTTGAATCATGAGGGTTTTGTTCCACATCGGTGTCTTTTCCAAGTTGTGATTTGTTGGCCAAAGTCAAGATCACTTCTTGTCCAACGACATTGATTACGAAACTTTCCTTGTCAATGGGTCCCGCTTAACTGGAGTCATTAGGTTTGTTGTGCCAAAGCCAAGGCCTAGATGATTCGGAGGATATGGTAAGGAAAATGTATTAGATACATTGGCGTAAATAATATGTTTAGGACTTGGATGTCCACCTAACCGGATCTAGGAATTGGATTGGATCCAATTGATCTGTGAGATCTACCTAGTTAAATAGCATACAGCTTGTTGGCCAAAGTCAAGGTTGTATGTTATTTAATAGGATCCTAGCCCATTAGGAAACACGGTTTCCCGAGTACTCGACAGAGGGTTAGAGGCTCGACGAAAAATAGTGGGAGGTAAGTATTGAATTTGCAACAATCGTTCAATTACTCGCTAAACACGCTCATTTATATTTTACTCGTCGTATTAATCAAAAGTATTAGTTGGACTAATATTTTATGTTGTTTTAAAAATATATATATAGTTGGACTATATACAAACTTATTCAATATATAGTTGATTTTATAATTGGATTATAGTAATCAATATAATTGAATTAAAATGATAGTTGATTTTATAATTGGATTATAGTAATCAATATTAAATTATAGTTGATTAAATAATTGGATTATTGTAATCATTATAATAAATAGTACCTTATTAAAATTGATTAAATAGTTGGACTATTAAAATCAAGAAGAATTGAAAGGTTGAATATTTAAAATATATAATCCTTGGGATTAATGTTTTAAATGATTTAATTTTCAATTGGGAATTAATAATAGGTTAATTTATTTGATAAAATAACTTATTATGACTAAGCTCATAATTAAGCAAATAGTAGAGCATAAAATCTTTGGAAGATTTATGTGATGATGACTTTAATGTGCTTAATTAATATACTTATAATAAATCTATCATTAGATTTAAAAGTATCAAAGTTTGCAATTGGGCATCTAGCACAAGGTGCACATCGTTTCGATATTCCGAAACCCAAGGCTTGGCCAAAGGTTTGTGAAATATTGAAAAGGATAATTGACATATCCCGAAGTGAATACCATTTGGATATGGAAGACACGGAGGAATTAAAGAAAGGGCGAGGATCTAACTTTAAAAATATTTGTCAGAGTTATGATCACTACTAGTATTGAAATTGGATTTTAAATACTAAGTGTGGTACATAAAATATATGAATTGATGTTCAAAATCCGCTATGAGCAGGATACTGACTTCAAACCGAGATTTCTCTGCGAATCGGAAACTGGACGAAAGTCGCTGTTTCGACCGTGGATACCTAAGTTTAGGAACTACCCTTTGGGTATGTACTTAAATTAGGAACTGTTATAATGTAACTAGTTTGACTAGAGACATTATCTCTATATCAGTGTTTAATCCGTTGCGGATAAAACCTTTATATTATAGAACACTAAGTGTTTTATTATATAAAGATGATACTGAGATAAACACATTAGATGTATATAACAGAATTTATTTTTGAATATAAATAAAAATCTCAAACATATAAAATGACAAATAAATAGCTCAAATTGATTTGATCAATAGAGACTTATTTGTGGCATTGTTGTCTATGACACAATTAAAGAAGACTCGTATATCCACACTTTTGAAGAGTGGGTACTAGGACTGATTTGACTATTCAAATAAGGTCTGCGAATCTAGTTTGTTAAGTAAAGTACCTAAAATACTATTTACTTTGTAATAGTAAAAGTGCCACCGATCTGTCAGCCCTATTCATGGTGAAGTATGTGGGCCCATATCTAGCTGGGCTAGATGTGAACATGAATGTTTCGTGACCTTAACGGATGTAGCATCACGTTATGGTTATATGTTTCTTTTAAAGAACACAAATCGGAAACTTTAGAGTTTCGACACGAAATAGAACAAACAGATCGGCTATAGTATTATGCTGCCACGGTAAGACCGTAATTAAAAATACTTAAGCAGTAAGTTTCATATTTACATGAAAGAGTATGGTATTCTTTCATATAAGGACTCCTCTCGAGACACGTCTGTTAGACGGTGTGTCCGAACTAAAACCGAATTTTGTTGGACATGATTAGGTTTATCACGAGTCGCTCTGAGCTACTATTTCCTTCAATAGGATATGTATTAACAGTGCAAAACTTATTTAGAATAAGGTTCCATGAAGATCTGTTTGACAGATATCATATAGGATATGAACAGGAAAGAAACAGGGTTTCTCATTCCTGATAATTTGGGTATGCCAGGCATAACGTTTGGATGATACCAAACTAAAAGACCCAAATTGGATAAGTGCCAATATAGGTTATCCTAATGGAAACCTTAAGTATAGTACTTGTAAATCTCACATGAGAACAATGTGATTGTTGCTCACCATGAGGTTTTCCTGAGAGGAATACCGATATGCAGTGGTCAGTGGGAGGATAGTGATACTCGATGAAAATCGGTGTAATACTGTTCAAGGCACGAAGTCCTTAATGGAACACAAACAGTTCATCAATAATGAATCTGTACCATTAATCTTCAAATACACAATAACTTCGTAGATCGGATAAAGTCAGAAAACAACCTAGGGTATGGGTTTCTGATCTAACCTCATAAAGATGTCAATCTTATGGAGGTGTACCATCCGACTACGTTTTGAGGAAGTGATACGATGTATCAACTCCCTATTATGGCAAAGTGCCATGAGTCCGAAATGGATTCCATGTATAACAGCTATTTCGGATACTAGTTGTTGTACCACAAGGCATTGTGCCTATTGGTACATTAAATGTCTTCAAGGAAGACAAACATGGATGGCAACATACCTACGTACAAAGCTAGGCTTTTGACGAAAGGTATCGTTATCAACATCGTGTTAATAACGGTTCAACCTTTTGCTTGTTGCCATGGTGAATCCATTTTGAAGATGCTTGTTGATAACTGTATATTTCATTTATGAAATATGTCAGTTACAAATCAAAATCGCTTTCCTGAAAAGGAAACCTTTTGGAGAATGTTTATAACATTCTGACGATTTTGTATAACCGACAAACAAGGTTTGCGGATTATTCAATCCATGTTTGGATTGAAGCAAGCATAAAGTTCTTGGAACTGTCGTTTTGAAATAATCATAATGGTTTATGATTTGACTCAAAACAAAATAATTCTTGTGTATATAAGGAGGTTAGTGGGAGCGCACTGACAGTTAAATTCCCATAAAATAATTGGTGAAAGCTTGGCTTTCATAGATATTCTTTCATAGAAATTCTCCATAGAATTCAGGGGAGTAACAACCTTTATTCAAGGAATAAAGATCTATTGGGATAGATTTGGAGTTGTTAACACTCTCTGAGAAATTGTACATTTAAAATGTACTTGTATTGGTGTCTCATACGCTTCGAGCATATGGAGTCACAATCAGGTCAATCCAAGTGATAGTCACTAGATTGAAGTTAAGAACATCTCTTAGTATCTGAGAGAACTAAAGATGTTGTCTTAAACTATGGAGAATGAGAACTTGAAGTGACTGGGATCACCGCTGCAAGTTTCCAAACAATTAAATACTACTACTATAAAGTTTGAATAACGGGACAGTGAGCTGGAAATGTTCCGAGCAAGATAACTGTTGCCAAATAAACAACAAATGCGGATTATTGCTCCAGCTGAGGCAGCAAAAGAAGCCATTTGGATCGAAAATATATCTAACTAGATTAGATATAGTTCTTTTAGCAGCTGAGCTAGGCGTCAGCACAGGCTAAGGAATTAAAGGTCTCATCGACGATCCAGATATATACTTCCATATCATCTGATTCGTTCGGATCATACATCGTGGCGATGTGATGATCGTATAAATCGAGTCAGACGATAATCAAACAAATCCGCTGACGAAAACCTTCTCTCAGCAATTTGAGCAAACCATACATAGTTCGGGTGTTAGACACTCGAGTGACTGGCTATGTGCCAAGTGGGAGATTGTTGGATAATATGACCCATAGCGTCACTATTTGCACAGATCATTGTGTTGTTGTAGCAAATTAACTATGTAATAAGGAAATTGCACTCTCATCATTTGTGATTAGATCACCATAGATATATAAATGAAGAGAGGTCCCTATGATTAGTTCCTGGATTGAGATGATATGAGACAGTATCAGTCCACGAAGGATTAATCATTAAATATCCCTAGCCGTAGTATTATCGAGACTGGACATCGATAATGCGGAATAGGCTAGTATTGCACTTGTGTCCATTGTGAGGGCACAACGACATAGTTCTCATATATATAAGTATTGGATACTTATGCAAGTGCGATAGGAGGTCGTGTTTCACCGATGGTACGGAAAACAGCTTCGCTCTGGATAGACCCCGCAGAATCCCATTGGTAGTATGTCTGCGTGTCTATGGGAGGCCGCATCAGGGTAGGTGTATATGATCTTAACCTGAGACTTGCATCGCTAGTACTTGTGACAATCGGTAAACTTTGGTTTTGGTGGTTGGGGGACCTAAACTGGTTCTGTGTTCACCTCTTCTGGGTTTATCAGGAATCGTAGTGTACTGGGTGTGATGTCAAGATGGAAGTGTCACTTCAGACATATGGAGTTGATGATCACGCAGGATACAGAACTAGTGCTCTATAAAAGGTTGCAACCGTCGGGACAATATGACTAGGTCAGGATTGCCCGATTCACAGAGACTAGTTGCTTGATGTCCGATATATGTTTCGTACGGGGCATACACATTTCCAGCCCCAGGCCTAACATGTGATCGTCCGATACTGGATTGATATACGCAATACAATACATTAGTATACTACGCTTGATACAGATCTTTGATATTCTTAAATGGATATGTCCGGAGAATTGGGTAGACTTGGTGCTTTGCTAGGAGTCGACCTTGTCTCGTAAATCGGTAGAACGTAGTACTTGGTACGTACGTGATTCGGATACTCCGACGACCGTATTTACTGCCAACGTATCCGAAGATCTCATGGGTCGCTTCCCGATAATCCACCGATGACGCACAACTCGCACTCTTGAATAATCTGGGATTATATAGAAGAGAGAGAAAATTAATCTAGGATTAATTACGGAGATATTTTATCTAGGATAAAATATCGTCTAAAGAGAGATAACGATTAATTTGGAATTAATCGGTAAATTAATATATTCGATATATTAAACGAAATTAGATTTCGACGCGGAATTAAAATTAGATTTTAATTCGGGCGAACGAATTAATTTAGAATTAATTCATTAGCGATCTGAATAGTAATTTCGCTAGGCGAAATTAATTAATTCTCGTCGCGACGGAAATGCGTTAATTCGGAATTAGCGAAACCGAGCCCGAAAGTGTTTGCGGACACATTCGTATTTTGAAACGAGTGGTATCCGCAAATCACATCGCAATATATCTCATCACTTGACACGAATAGATGATGGATGTATCTAGTCACCTTTATGGGATGATACATTGTCTCCATTTTCAATGTGTGATGATGATGAATTTTTGGAGGGAAATGCTTTTCACGGTTATTGAAGAGTTTTTTATCTAAAAATTCATTTTTTGGTTAATGATATACATCATTGCTTCTCTCTTTTTCACTTACGTTTTGTAGAAACAAAAATAAATAGAGAAGTTAACTTTTTTATCTCTCTCAAATTCTCTCTTCTCTCACGCAAAACAGAAGCTTTACTCACTGGTTTTGAACCAGTTCAGGCGTGAGTTTTAGGGAAGCTAGAGTGGGTTTTCATGGTGAAAATTCAAGTGCTAGCACACTTACAAGTCTTGCGAAGGTGGTAGGGAGGTTCACCCATGAGCCGGGATCCATCCGACGAATCTAGGAACTCATTTTCGCAGCTCAAATACTGAAGACAGAAGACAGTGGACTGCATGCAGTGGGTGTCCATGGCAGTGCGTTTTTTGGCTTCAATGGTCTTCTAATCAACTCAACCAACCAATGTAAGTATTCCGCTATCTTCTTTGGTGTATTCATGCACGATTTTCATTGCTTGTTTGATCTTGGGACCTTAATAAAAACCAACAGGTAGAAGTAAGATTTGTGCTAGCGGGAGAGAGGAGATGGAGAGATTTGTTCTAGGAACAAAATGTTTTAAATATCCATCTGTATATCATTATTAATTTATTTATTGTGCCTTATTATACTTTAAGAATGCATGTTTAAGGGTGTATGATGAGACCTAATCAAAGATAATTAATTGGTTGCCAATTACGCGAAAAACCCTCAACAAATATTAAGCGTTTTCCTTTCATTGAATGATTCATTCTCAAGATCCAAGATTGGCTCTGGTTTGTTGGCCAAAGTCAATACCTTTGTCCATCACAGATGTGTTTGAATCATAAAGGCTTTGTTCCATATCGCATGTCTTGTCCAAGTTGTGATTTGTTGGCCAAAGTCAAGATCACTTATTGTCCATCGACATCGATTACGAAGCTTTCCAAGGTCAACGGGTCCCGCTTAACTGGAATCATTAAGTTTGTTGTACCAAAGCCAAAGCTTACTTGATTCAGAGGAAAAAAAGGTTAGGGAATATATTGGATATATTGGCATATATTAGATATATGTTTCGGACTTGGATGTCCACCTACTGGATCTAGGAATTGGATGAGATCCAATTGATCTTAGAGATCTACCTAGTTAAATATCATACAGCTTGTTGGCCAAAGTCAAGGTTGTGTGTTATTTAACGGGATCCTAACCCACTAGAAAACTAGGTTTCCCGAGTACTCAACAGAGGGTTAGAGGCTCGCCGAAAAATAGTGGGGAGGCAAGTATTAAATTTACAATTTTGTTTAGATAATTGCCATTACGCGCTCATTTCATTTTTCGTCATTACATATATATATTAGTTGGACTAATATTTAATCGTTGTTTTAATTAAACAGTTGGACTATATTCAAACTACTTCATTTATAGTTGATTATATAATTGGATTATGGTAATTAATATATTTGAATTTAACCAATCAAATTATAGTTGATTATATAGTTAGACTATAATAATCATTATATTAGATAGTACCCGAAATCGTTGATTGGATAGTTGGACTATAGCAATCAAGATAACTGAAAGATTAGCGTTTTAAAAAAATCCTGAGAGAAAATGTCTTTAAACGGCTCCAATTTTCAGATTGGGAATAGAACCTCAGGATAGTCCTGAGAACTGAGAAGTTATTCTATTTGATAGAAAAACCTCTTGGGCCTAAGCCCGGAGTTGGGCAAATAGTAGAATATGATCTTTGGAAGATTCATATAATGATAACTTTAGTGCTCAATCCTTTATGCTAGATGCAGTGACACTTTAATTTCATTGTCAAAATTAAGGATTAGAGCCTTGTACCATGATGATGAAATTAAAGATCTTCATAGATCTATTCTTAGATCTTAGAAGTACAAATTGCAAAAAAAGCTCTTTTGCTCGCATATGTCAGAGGGTACATCTGTCGAGCACTAGGTGTCGCAGATGATTGCTGACATCGATCAGCTAGGTTAGCTGGGCAATACCTACGTGGCCGAGACTACCAAATATTTGATCTTATAATCTTTACCCGAAATCTGGGGCAGGTTCATTATGAATCAAGAGTAAACTCTTGGAGAGTCGATGGTTATGCTCTAGGAGGCAGAGCCAGAGCTTCTAATAGGGGCAAAGGAAAAATCGTCACGGTCTTCTAGGAAGAAAAATGACATATCCCAAGATGTCTGCCTAAACTGTGGCAAACGGGGTCACTGGAAGCGTGACTGCCGTATGGACAAGGCAGACATGAAGGAAGAGAAGACATGTAAGGCTCCAGCTTCTAGTATGTTTGTCATAAACATGTTCACTACTGGTTTCAAAATTGGATTTTGATACTAAGTGTTGTACATAAGATATGTATTGATGTGCAGAATCTGCTGATTAGCAGGAGACTGAATTTAGTTGAGATCTAACCTATGAGTCGGAAACAGGACGAAAGTCGCTGTTTTAACCGTAGAAACCTAAGTTTATGAACTACCCTTTGGGTATGTACTTAAATTAGGAAACTGTTATAATGTACCTAGTTTGACTAGAAACATTATCTCTATATCATAGTATAACTCGTTTTGGGTATACCTTTATATTCTAGAACACTAAGTGTTTTATTTTATAAAGATGATATTGAGATAAACACATTAGATTTGAATAATAGTATTTATATTTAGAATATAAATGAATCTCAAACGTATGACGTGACAAACAAATAGCTCAAACTGAATTAATCAGATGAGACTTATAAGTGGCATTGTAGTCTGGGACACATTAACAAGACTCGTATATCCACACTTTCGAAGAGTGGATACTAGGACAGATTTGATTATAATTCAAATAATGTCTACGAATCTAGTTTATTGGGCAAAGTGCCTAAAAACGCCTTTTACTTGGTAAAAAAGTGCAAGTGTCATCGATCTGTTAGTCCTCGTTCATAGTGACGTAAGTGGGCCCATATCTAGCTAGGCTAGAGGTGGATATGAACACTTCATAACCTTTACAGATGTGGCATAGCGTTATGGCTATGTGTTTCTTTTGAAACACGAATCAGAAACTTTTGATAAATTCAAAGAGTTTCGACACGAAGTATTAAAATAGATCAGCAAGAGTATTAAAACATCACGATTGTGCTATGGTGGAAAATACTTAAGCAATAAGTTTCTCGAATATTTTAAAGAGTATATTATTCTTTCATAAAGGACTCCTCTTGGAACACCTCAATTTGATGGTGTGTCCGATCAGAGAAACCGAACTTTGTTGGACATGGTGAGGTTAATTATGAGTCTCTCTGAGCTACAATTTTCCTTCAAGGGATACGCATTAAACAGTGCAATACTTATTTTGAATAAGGTTCCATGAAAATCTGTTTGACAAACTTGATATTAGATATGAACAAGAAAGAAACCGTGTTTTCTTATTCCTGAAGATTTAGGAATGCTGGGCATATGTTTGGATGATACCAAACTAGAACCCAAATCAGATAAGTGCCTAAATTGTAGGTTATCCTAGGGTAACCAAAGTATAGTGCTTATACAACTCACAAGAGAACAATGTAATAGTTGCTTGCCATGCGGTTTTCCTAAGAGGAATACCTATATGTAGTGGTAAGTGGGAGGAAAGTAAAACTCGATGAAAATCGGAGTAATACTGTTCTAGGCAACAATTCCTTAATGGAACACAAACAGTTCATCAGGGATGAAACTGTACCACAATCTTTGATTACACAAGAACCACGTAAGTCGGATAGAGTTAGAAAATAACCTGGGAGGTATGGGTTTCTAATCTCACCTAGTAAAGATGTCAATCTTATTGAGGAATACGAACTGACTACATATGAGGAAGTGATACAAGGTATCGACTCCCTATTATGGAAAAAGTGCCATGAAGTCCGAAATGGATTCCATTTATACCAACCAAGTTTGGACACTGGTTGTTGTACCAAAAGGCATTGTGCCTATTGGTACTATTTGAGTCTTCAAGGAAGACATACATTGATGGAAACATACAAACGTACAAAGCTATGCTTGTAGCAAAAAGGTATCGTTATCAACATCGTGTTGATTACGACGAAACCTCTTAACCGTTGCCATGATTAAATCAATTTGGATAATGCTTGCTAATGCTGCATGTTTCATTTATGAAATATGGTAGCTGAACGTCAAAATCGCTTTCTTTAAATGCAAACCTTTTGGAGGATGTTTACAACATCCTGACGGTTT
The DNA here is from genome assembly GCA_019454045.1 of Zanthoxylum bungeanum. Lineage (NCBI taxonomy): Eukaryota > Viridiplantae > Streptophyta > Magnoliopsida > Sapindales > Rutaceae > Zanthoxylum > Zanthoxylum bungeanum. The sequence continues at coordinate 538,928 of SKCR01040992.1, forward strand.
TGTTGTACCAAAATGAGCAAACAAGGTTTGCAAGTTAATTCGATCCATATATTGATTGAAGCAAGCATTATGTTCTTGGAACAAACGTTTTGATAAGATCATAATGGTATATGATTTAATTCAAAACGAATATAATTCTTGTGTATATAAGAAGGTTAGTGGGAGCGCACTGACAATGAATGTCCTACATAATGATGACATATCATTTCTTGGAAATGACATTCCCATAGTAAAATCGGTGAAAGCTTGGCTTTCATGAAAATTCTCCGTAGAATACTTGGGAGAGACAACCTTTATACTAGGAATAAAGATCTACTGGGATAGATCTAAAAGTTTTTGGCACTCTTCGAGAACTCGTACATTTTGAAATGTACGTGACCTGGTGTCTCATATGCCTTGAGCATATGGAGTCACAATCAGGCCAATCCAAGTGATAGTCACTGGATTAATGTTAAGAACATCCTTAAGTATCTTAGATGAACTAATGATGCTTTCTTAAGCTGTGGAGAAGGAGAACTTGAAGTGACTGGGTTCACTACTGCACGTTTCCAAACCGACAAATAACGACTGTAAGTCGCAATAAGGGTACTATATAGATTGAATAACGGAACAGTGAGCTGAAAATCTTCATAGCAATATACTGTTGTCTAATAAACAACAAAAGCGGAATATTGCTGCAACTGAAGCAGCAATAGAATCGATTTTGATCTATAATAATCCTAATAAGATTAGGAGTAGTTCTGTTAGCGGCTGAGCTAGGCTAGAGCACAGGCTAAAGAATTAATGGTCTCATCAACGATCCAAATATATACTTCAATTATTTCACCTGATTCATCGGATCATACATCGTGGCGATGTGATGATCGAATAAATCGCATCAGATGATAACTTCGCAAATCCGCTGACCAAAGTAGTTTCTCAACAGAAGTTTGAGCGACCAGTACATAGTTCAAGTGTAGGACACTTGAGTGATTGGCTATAGGCCAAGTGGGAGATTTTTGGACAATAATGACTCATAACATCACTATTTGTAGAGAACATGGTGTTGTTGTACAAATTAACTATGTGACAAAGGAAATTGCTCTGTTATCATTTGTAATTGGATTACTGGGATATATAAATGATAAAAGTCCAAATGATTAGTACCAGATTAATAAGATATGAGACAATATTAATCCACTAAGGTTTAATCATTAAAATATCCCTAGTCGTAGTATTATCGAGATTGGGCATCGATAATGCGGAATAGACTAGTATTTCACTTGTGCGCGTTGTGGGAGCATAACAACATAGTTCTCATATATTTAAGTATTGGATACTTATGCAAGTGTGATATGAGGTTGTGTTTACCGATGGTACGGAAACAGCTTCGCTCTGGATAGACCCCTCGAAATTCCATTGGTAGTATGACTATGTGTCTATGGAAGTCTGAATCAGAGTAGGTGTATTTGGTCTTAAACTGAGACTTACATCACTAATACTTGCGACAATCAATATACTTTGGTTTTGGTCGTCCATGGTTTTAACAGGTTCTGTGTACGCCTCTTCTAGGTATATTGAGAATCGTAGTGTATTGGGTGTGATGTCAAGATGGAAGTATCACTTCAGTCATATGGAGATGATGGTCACATAGGATAAGGAACTGGTACTCTTGTATGCTGCAGCTATCGGGATAATATGACTAGGTTATGTTTATCCGATTATAGAGACTAGTTACCAGAGATCCGATATATGCTTCGTACGGGGCAGACACAATTCCAGCCCCAGGCCTAGCATGTGACATCCGATACTGGAATGCAATACGCAATACTACATATACTACGCCTGATACATATTACATATTCCTTTAAGAATATTTCTAGAGAATTGGGTAGGCACGGTGCTTTGCTAGAAGCCAACCATGTCTTGTAAATTGGTAAAAACGTAGTACTAGGTACGTACGTGTTCGGATAGTCCGACGACCAGATTTACTGCCAACATATCCAGGGATCTCATGGGTCGATTCTCGAAGATTCACCGATGACGTATGACTCGGACATAATTAATCTGGGATTAATTATAAGAGAGAGAAAATTAATCTATGTTTAATTGCGGAGAGATTTTATCTGGGATAAAATTCTATTTAAGGAGAGAGAACGATTAATTCAGAATTAAACGATAAAATAATATATTAGATATATTATACGAAATTAGATTTCGACACGGAATTAAAATTAGATTTTAATTCGGGCGAACGAGTTAATTTAGAATTAATTCGCTAGCGACGTGAATAATTATTTTGCTAGGTAAAATTATTTAATTAAATTTGATTTAATTACGTCGCAACAGAAAATTCATTAATTTGGAATTAGCGAACCCGAGCCCGGGATGTGTTACTGGCCCACTCGGATTTTGAATCAAGTTGGGCCCACAAGTCACATTACCTAGTCCATCTCATCTACTTTTGGTTGATGGAAGTGGTTGGGTTGTTGGAAACTTGTAAAACACACAAGTTGATGGAATGAATGACTTATTACCAAAATTTTGGTATACCATTAATTTAGATTTTGGAAATTAAATAAAAAAAAAAGTCAACATTCACTTCATTCTTCTCTCTCACATTCACGCCATTTTTTCTTTCATCTTTTTCTTCCGTTGCCGGGAGCAATACAAGGAAGGAAATGAAAATTTGTTGCAAATTTTCAAGAGCTAGCACTCAAATGAGTCATTCAAAGGTGATAGGGAAACCAATCCTTGATCATGGAATCAAAAAGCAAAGCGTGGAGCTTGAAGATCACTTCAAGGAGGGCTTGGCCGAATCACACAAGGAGCATAATTTTTGTTATCTTCGCATCCTAAATCCGATCAAAGTGAGTATTTTCTGCTACTTTACTTTGTTGTATTCACATGTTTCATTGCTTAATTTGATCTTGGTTTGACCTAGAAAACCCAACACATCCGTCACAGGTTTCCGAATAATCCCAGAGATATAGATGTAAATGTCAAATCTCTATAGGTATTATCATGTCGACGATTCTATTACCAATCTATAAATAACATTCGGAACTCACGTCCGAAGTATACTATGGCAATAGATTTAACTGATTGCTAATCACATATGGACTACCTATGCTCTGTACACAGAACTGACGGATCCTATATTGACACACACAGGATATCCTGAGGATCGGTCCATACCAAATGAACAGGCGGAGGTCTAATCTAAATAGATCGGTGACGTGACTGCCATCTAAGTGTCGAGGATGTCCCATACATCCACAATGGTGTCTCAAGTCGAATGTCGACTATGCTACTCAACCCGAGAAGATTCTTATTGACGTTGGTGTACAATCTACTAAGAATATTCGGTGAGTCATTCAGTGTTTATCCACTATAAACACCTACACGTCTATACGAGTCTCCACAGACTCATGGTTCATTGGGATAAACCATCGGACCAAGTCTCGATATATGACATGTACTGGTCTCAACATATTTGACTAACCGACCCGTGTTAGTAAATCTTGACCAGAAACTATATTTGATAATATATATTTAGCAGTGACACTTCCCAATTTCAATTACAAACTACCTTTGGAATTGTGTACTGCATTATATATTATCGGGCCTTTGTCTAATATATACATATCACTAAACCACATTTAGTTTCAATCTAATAGTAATCAGATCAAATACGTATATAAAAACAAGAGGTGCAACCATAAATAAGTAATATTATGGAAAAATGAATTGATCATAATCATGAATCAGACATAAATACGACGCAGATTGGTGCTCTGAGCACCAACCCCAACATATATGTCCATACATAATTTATGTTATGCCACACTCATCTCGTAACATAATAGTAGTCGATATTACCGGTCTGTAGGAGCGAAGTGGGGTTTACCGCTATGCCTATGATGTTCGGTGACCACGACACTGTTGGGCTCGTAGCCCGTAGAGAGTACAAATTAGCCCATAGGGGACTAAACCGGAGAATGAAGGAGTCGCCACCCAGTGTGAACTGGGAAAGGTTTAAGGTCGTACTCACCCCTCACAAAGGAAGACCTCAAACCGTTGGGTTCGAAATGGTCTCTTACTTATGCCAGTATAATGTACGGGTTCACACAATGGTATAGTCAAGTCTTATGCAGTTCATGCAAGGTAATTCAAATAAACACAAATTTACACACCAATAAACATTAATAGAAATAATATGGCTCCACGCAAAGATATAATTAAGTCACTCATGCATAATATAAGGTGACTGGTTAATGAAATAAATTATTATGAACGACGTAAAATGTAAAGAAGAGGAAAAGTATAATGCAATATAAATAATTAATCATACATGCATAATGCAAAATGAATAACTAAAGAACTAAAAATGCATAAAATATAAAGAAAGAGGTTGACGTATATATGAGTACTTCCTGAGTGGCACGTGGAGTTATATCCCAAGTATAAACAGCATTACCGTCCATTCAGATTCGGCTACGGAATTTACGTCAGAGTTTCCATCCGATATACCGCAAGGGATAATAACACACATAATCATCAATGCAATGTAAAAAGATATATAAAATAGATGCAAAATAATATAACAATGCAGATACGTATAATCATCAACATTAACAAACATAAACGAAATAAAAAAAATAAAAGTGAATAAATAGATTAAAATAAATAACAAAATGTCAAAGAGGAGATGTGGCTAGAGATTTGTCCATTCTTGAAGTTGGGCTTCGCATAACCGGCTGGACTTATTTCACATCCGGAACTACAAAATAAATATGGTAAGGGTGCCTTCAGGTCTTACCTTTGAAGTTGCTTTCTCGGAAGTGTGTTAGGCCGTCGCCGAAAAGATCGAAGCTTGGTGATGAGTGGTAAATGTATCACTATTTCACACTCATTTGACCTAATATTTTATATAGATTATTTATTTTTGTGAATATTTTGATGTGTTTTGTGTAATTTTGTAGATAAATAAAGTTTCAGGACTTTTTGGAGGTGATTCGGGGCCAAAACAATGAAAAAACAAACAAAATGGCAAAATCATCTTTTGGTGTGTCACGACGCGCAGCTTGCATCGTGACCGCTAACGTGCGCCGGAGTCTGCTAACGTGCACCGAGACATGTGGACCAATCAGAGGGATTTTACTAAAATGCACCGGCTTTCTAACATGCGCCGAATCTGCTAACGTGCGCCTGCCATGTGTCAACATCACAGCAAATCATGCTAACGTGCGCCAAACATGTGTCACCATCATATGCTGTCGATGATCGCCATCACCATATGTCGCCTATTTGTCATCCATGTGTCAGCCATGTGGCGTCCACATCAGTCACATGTCAAGTCAGATTACCACGTGTCAGCCACGTCATCATCAACCAATCATCTTATGCCACGTGTCACAATCACATGATACCGAAAATCAACATCGCCACATCATCACAATCATTGAGTTGCTGACGTCCTCTACCACGTGTCACCTTATCGTAAATCCAAGTGCCACATGTCGTCGCCTCCACAAGCCATACCGCTAATCACAGAGCGTCACGACGCATGACAAGTCACGACGCGTGAAGCCTATCGACGCCTATAAATTCAGCTCAAAATTTCAGTTTCAGATGTATCGTCCTCTCTATAATTCCTTGAGAATACTAAGGAGTTTGTATCTAGTTTGTTTAATTTCAGTTATGTAATTAATTTTATTTACTTTTTGTAATAGTAATTTACTTTCTTTACTTTTTCAGTTTTTACTATTCAGCAATGATGAGGTAACTTCCCCCTGCTATGGTGAAAGGTAAAGCTTTTATTATTGCTATTTAGATTAATCTCCCTTAATTATAATATAATAACTATTTAAAACTTGACTTAATGAGGATACCATTATATTGGCCGGTTGGTAATTGATATTAAATTGGTTTTAACCTGACTAAGCAAAGACACCGCCTGGTTGGTCGGTTGGTAATTAATTATTAATTTGACTTAATCAGGTTATCGCCTATATGGCTGGTTGGTAATATCACACAAGTTAATATATTATATTAAGGGAGTTATATAAATTAGTAGTAATAAAAGTGGATCTTTTAACCCTTACCATTTTCTTTTATTGTACTTTTTCCTTTTTAATTTCTAGCATTTACATTTCAGCATTTTACTTTATGTCTTTTATTTTTAAATTTGTACTAGTTGTAAATATGTGTCGTAGCTAAGCCTGTTAGTTGGGGTTGTGATGAATTCCAATATCCTCGGTTTATAAGAGGTTATTTTATAGTTTGGGTAATTTAAAGGTTTACTTATTAAGTCTTAAGCTTAATGCGTCTTGTTAACTGGCCACTAATAAGATTGATCTAGTAAACTTAAAATAAACTTGAAAAAGAAATTTGAGGTTTAAGACCCTAGACATAATAGCCCACGATCTTCCTTGAGGATAGATAACCCTTTAATAGATTTCCTTACAAGATAGACATATACCTGTCGGGCGGGGGTAACCACAATTGGAACTTAGTCTTAATGAATCAAGGTAATTTGATTGACATAGATATATGATTTAATTGGGCTATACTTGGTATTTCTATCCGATCATTGATAGAGGTTTTTGCTGAATTTCGTATTCCAGGTTAGTAAACCAATATATTACACAAACATGAAATAAACACTTCATCTTTAAAAAGATATTGGAAGAAATGAAAACCCTGGATAGTTTAATAAATTTGAATTTTCCTCAACAAACTTTCGCGCCATTTTATTTACTTGTTTTAATTTTAAGTCACCATTCATATCAAACAATTAATCCATTAGATACTAGTAATCATTTAACCTCATAAAACTAATAGCTTAGATATTAAGTCCTCGTGTGATCAATACTTTTTATACTACTTGAACGATACATGCGCCTGCGTTATATGTGTGTGATTACGCCAGTCACTTGGTTTCAATGTTTGGTTCATTGTTTTTGCTTCACGCCGCTGGTTGCTTTGCTCGTTGTCTCTGCTTCATGCCACTGGTCGCTTTGTTCATTGTTTCTGCTTCACACCGCTAGTTCCGTTCGGGTTTCTTCACGCTGCTGTTCACATTCAGGTTTCTCCGTCACGTAGTTGGTTCACTACTTCCACGCTGCTTTGTTTTTTTTTTTTCTTTTCTGGTTTTCTTCTTTTTTTCTCTCTCCGTCCTCTCTTTTTTTTTCGGTGATTCTTTTTTTTTCTTGTTGTTTTTTCGGTGATCACCTCATTTGATGATGACTTGGTCATTTTTATAATGATTTGAAGGGATCTCTAAATAGGGAAACAAATCAGGTTTATTTGGGAAATATATTATCAAATTATTTTGGGAATAAAATTTTATAAATTTGGTGATGAGGACATCTCAAATCTTGTAAAATTGGTAAGGATGGGATCTCAAAATCTCATTAAATTGGAAAATGTTGATGCTCTCACAACTAAGGAGATTTTATCGTATTTGGGAAGATTATGCATGGGGTTTTTGGGCCACGTGGATTACATGGGCTGCATGCGCCTGTTGCATTGGATGCGTGGTAGGTCTGAAACTAAGGTTTGTGGCAGAGGATGACTGAGTGAATTCGATGCTGGCTAGTGAGTTCGAATCAAATGAGGTGCTAATTTTGGACTTTTTCCTACCATTCCGGCATTTGTTTTTCGCAACTTCCCAGGTAGTGCCTTCATACGAGACTCATCATCGGGCGCAAGCCAAAAATGGTATGTTTACAATCGCCCCCACTTTGATGGGGTTTGTGTAGTGTGTGACAGTGACAACCTTATCAAAGTCATGCATGCATTTTTTACTTACCTGATCGGTCCTCATTCTCGAGGCTCTTTTACTCATCCTCATTCCCGACGTTCCTCTCAATTCTTGGAGTTTCTCATCTACATTCCCGAGGATCCTCTCCATTCTTGGAGTTGCTCGTCCTCATTCCCGAGGTTGTTCACCATTCTCGGAGTTCATATCCATTCCCGGAGTTCTTTATCCCCATTCCCGAGGTTGCTATATTCCTCTCTATTCTCGGAGTTCGTCTCGATTCTTGGAGTTGCCCATCCTCATCTCGAGGTTCCTCTTCATTCTTGGAGTTGTTCGTCCTCATTCCCGATGTTCCTATTTTTTTATAGTTTCTCATCCCCATTCCATAGGTTCTTCTCTATTCTTAGAGTTGCTCGCCCTCATCCCCGAGGTTCCTCTCCATTCTTGGAGTTGATCATCCTCATTCTTGAGGTTCCTCTCTATTCTTAGAGTTGCTTGTCCTCATTCCCGAGGTTGCTCTATTTTTTTTTTTTTACAAAGCCTGCGAACAAAAAACAAAAATTGTGTGTATGCGACATGTGTTCATGTATGTATGGATGTATTCCCTACTCTGATGGGGTTTCTTTATCCTATTGGCTTGATGTCATCCTTGGTTAGGAATTTCTTGTGCTAGAGGGTTTTCTTCACCGTTTTAGGAATCCTTTTGGCTGTTGGTGCCCTTTGCCTATAAAAAGCTTTAGGCGCCCATTTGTTCTGCTTACAATTTCCTTCTGCCAATTCTCATCTGGTGATTTTTTAGTTCTCTTTGGTCCAATGGCTTAAGATCCCATTGTGTCCCTTATTCGTGGGGTGGTAGACTGGTCATCCCCATACCTGGCTCAGCTTTCTGCTATCTGCTACCTGCACCGGTCAAGGTGGAATACGCCTTTTTGAAAGCGGCCTGATCCTTTTGGGATACTGAAAACCATGTCTTCTGATTCCCAGATTTCAAAATATGCCCTATCTGAGGAGTTTGCTACCATTCACGCCTTTCATTTTTCTCCTACAACCCTTCCAGCGATGTCGTATTTCCAATGCCAATACCCTTGGGAAGCCTCTGAAGCTTTCCTTTACTGTCCTGAAGGTACGGAAGAGATATTGTCTTGTGCATCATCCATTGTCTTCCAGGATGGAGGTAGGGTCCCATCCCTGGAGGAGTGTAGTCTTATTCTATGTCTTGGCCCAATACCTCTTAGTGGGTTGTGATAGTACGAGAAGCGACTATCGTTTATTGCACATCATCGAGGGAATATGATGTGGTCATGATCCTTCCCTCGTTATCTTGGCCGAGACGCTTCATGGTTTAGACAGGATAAAGTACCATCCTGTAAGCCGGTTTCTTGGGAGTCCCATTGTTTTGCAGGTTCGTTCTTTTGAACATTTCAGATTTTCAACATAGCAGAATGCTCTATGTTGCATAGGTCGCCTTTTTCAGGTTTTCAACTCAGCGAGCTAAATTTATTTATATTTTTTTTTAGATCTTGTTGCAAGAAAAGTTAAGACTTATTATTCCTCATCCAGCTCTTGTCTTTATTTCTTATGGCCATCATCACCACCTTTCTCGGGCCTTAATGAAGAATAACCTTCCATATATGGATTGGCATTAGTGGCTCATAATCCTTACTACTGCAAACATCACGTGGAAGTGTCCTTGGTGGCATCTTAGTCATGTCACCATGGATTTCCTCGGGCACTACGTACCCCTTCCCGGCCTACACTCTAGCTCATTCTATCTTCCCACCAGGGTTCCTCGACAATATGGGTGTCTCCGTCACCCTGTCCCTGGACAACGCACTTTCCAAAGTGGGCCACTGTCTCGCTGCCTCTTGGATAATTTCCAGACCAAATGGTCTTAGCGCCGAACGTGGCCTGTCGCTGCCATGGGGCCTCCCAATGCTCATTGTCTTAGATCTTATGTCCTGATCCAACATCTAAGAAACAAAAGACGTGATTTGTGATTACTTGACTCTAATCTTTCCCGGTTAGCTGGGATTTATGCAGTCTATGAACATCTTGAACATTTGTTTCAATAAAGGTGTTTGTATTACTTCTTAGTACATATGTAGGAAATAATGAACTACATTGCAATGATACCTCTGTCGCTAACTGTTCCTAACAAATTTTACAATTAACCATTTTTATTGCTCTCTCATACTATATATTTTGCTTGGGCTGTCTTTTGTGGATTTTCAACTCAACGAGCCTTTTTTTTATGCAAAATATTGTTTTAGTCAGTCCACGGTGATGGGCTCGGTGAACTCGTTCCCTTCCAAATCTGACAGTCTCACTGCCCCATTCCTCATCACCATTTTGACTAGGTAGGGCCCTTCCCAATTGGGTCTGAACTTTCCCCTTGGGTCCATTATCACTGGCTTCGACTGCTTGAGCACTAGATCACCTTCCCTAATCTTGGTGGGACACACCTTCTTGTTGAACGACCGGGCCAATCTTTTCTGGTATAGATGCATGTGGTATAAGGCCTTCATCCTTTTCTCATCCAGTAGTGCTAGCTGTTCGAACCTCTACGAGGCCGATTCTTGCTCAGGCAATCCTGCATCTGCTAGTACCCGCATTAACTTATCTCTATTTCCTATGGTAACACTGCCTTCATCCCGTAAACCAAAGCATAGGGTGTGGCTTCCATTGCCATTTTCACCGAAGTTCTATACCCATACAGGGCATATGGCAGTTTGTCAGCCCAATCTTTATAACTTTCCATCATCTTAGCTAGTATTTTCTTTATGGTTTTGTTGGCCGCCTCCACCGCCCCATTATCCTGTGGCCTGTGAGGTGATGATTTGTGATGCCCTATCTTATACTTCTGCAACATCGTATTTGTTTCTACCTGAAATTGGACTCCATTATCTGTCACTATGTGATGTGGCATTCCGTATCGACATACTACAATACGGGCTATGAACTTGGCCATCTGCTTCACAGTAACATTACCGAATGACTCATCTTCCCCTATTTCGAAAAATAATCTACCACCACTACTATGAAGTAGTGTCTATTTGATGCATGTGGCCTGATTTCTCCAATCATGTCAATACCCCACGCTGAGAAAGGCCATGGTTCTGATAGTCTGTACAATTCCATAGGCGGTAGATGGTTCAAATTACCGTGTGTCTGACAATCATGATAGTGCTTCACCAACTTTGCATAGTCAGCTTCCATGGTCGACTAGTAAAATCCCTGTGTCACTATCTTGCGAGACAAATTCAATCCATTCATGTGCGGTCCACATACTCCAGCGTGCAACTTTTCCATCACCTTCTAAGCCTCGTCTTTTCTTAAACATTTTAGCTAGACGTTATTGGCTTGTCTCTTGTACAGCTTTCCCCTCAAACTCACATACTGGGAAGCCAAATTCTGAATGGATATTCTGTATTTCTTGTCGGCTCCTTTTGGGAATTCACCACATTCTAGATACTGCAGAATGTCTTAGTACCACGGCTTCCCATCGTCGACTTCTACTTCCAAGATTCTCTTTATCTGATAACTGGGTCTGCTAGCTGTTGTCAGCACAAGGGGTCTGATTACCAGTTTTTCCGAGTTTTCCCAAGTTGCAACTAGGGTGGCTAGTGCGTCTGCCATTTGGTTCTCTTTTCGTGGCAAGTGTTGGAATTTACAGTCGGGGATTGCCTGCGCTAACTTCCTGAGGTCTCAATCTGTCTTCCTTTAATTCACATTCCCCTCGCATCTGTCGAACTACCAACATTGAGTCTTCATAAACTTCTACGTCCCTAGATCCTAGGGCTATTAGTGCTTTCAGTCCAAAGACACATGCTTCATATTCGGCCATATTGTTGGTTACTCCGACCGTCAACCTTTTGGCAATAGGTAGGGTTTCTCCTTCGGGGGTTACTATCACAATTCATATTCCAGCTCCCTTGTAATTAGCCGCCCCGTCGAAATACATTTTCCACCCCTGAACCGTTATGGCCTGAACCTCATTGTCTAGGAATTCGAACTTATACTGATCTCCTTCTATGGGTTGTAATTCCAAGAATTCTGCTACGGCTTGCCCTTTGATTACCTTAGAGGTGAGGTATTCTTTATGAAACTCCGTCAGCAACACCAACCATCTACCCAACTTCCCTACCAGTGAGGGTACTGACTGCAAATACTTTAGGGGATTTTCCTTTGCTACCACTTGTATCTTATAGGATTTGAAGTAATGACGCAACTTTCGAGAAGCCCATATTACCGCCAAACAGATATTTTCCACCTGTTGATAACGTTCTTCATACGGAAGCATCTTCTTAATGAGGTAGTAGACTGTATGTTCCACCCCTGTCTCATCTGCCTGTACTATCATCGCCCCCAGCGCTTCGAGTTCTATGGCCAAATTCAACACCAAGGGTTTGCCCGGCCTTGGAGGTTTAGGACGGGCGGTTTAACCAAGTAATCATTGATTTTGTCAAAAGCTTCTTGACATTGCCTATTCCACCACACAGGCTGGTCCGTCCTCAATAGCTTGAAGATGGGCTCACATACTAATGTTAGCTTGGCAATGAATCGACTGATATACTGGATTTTCCCTAGAAAAGCTCTAACTTCCTTTTATATCTTCGGTGCGGGCATCTTGGTAATTGCCTTGATCTTTTCAGGGTCCACTTCTATCCCTCTCATTCCTACCGTATGCCCCAACAACTTCTCGGATGTTAAACCAAACACACACTTCTTTAGGTTGAGTTGGAGGTTGTACTTATCGACCATTTGAAGGAATTTCTCCAACGCTTCTATATGTCCGGCCCTCGTCTCTAATTTAACCATCATGTCATCCACATATACCTCAATCTCCTTATGCATCAAGTCATGGAATAATGTAGTGGCTATTCATTGACAAATGGCTCCCACATTCTTAAGTCCAAACAGCATCACTTTGTAACAATATGTACCCCACTCAGTGATGAAGGTAGTCTTTTGCTTGTCTTCTTCAGCCATGAAGACCTGGTTATATCCTGAGAATCCATCCGCGAACGAGTACATAGCAGATAAAGCCGCGCTATCAACCAACACATCTATATGGGGTAGGGGGAAATCATCCTCTGGGCAAGCTTTGTTGAGGTCCCTATAATCCACACACATTCTGACCTTTCCATCATTCTTTGGTACCAGCACAATGTTGGCTAACCACTCGGGGTACTTCACCACCTCTAAGAACCCCACATCTATCTGCTTCTTGACTTATTCCCTAACCTTTTCGGCCTATTATGGCCTCATTTTACGGAGTTTCTGTTTTATTGGCCTCATGTTCGGATAAGTTGGTATCATGTGATGGGTAATACCCCTGTCCACTCCTAGCATGACTTCATAAGACTAGGTGAATAGTTTTGTATATTTTATTAATAATTTCTCTAATTCTTTCCGCTCATCAGAGGTATCCTCACTTGCAATTGAAATTTCCTTGGGGTTTTCACATGTACCAAGATTAAATGAATTTGTCTTTGTTGAGTAAATGTCAAATATGCTCATGTCATGCATGTTATAATGCAGACTAATAGGAAAAGACTCGAATAAGAAAGCAAAATCAATGTCTTTATTATTAATAAATGCAGGATTACAATCAAATAAGTGAGGCAAATAAACATCTTCGTAATTTACAGTCTTGTCTTCTTCCGTCTTCTTGCTTTCTTCGAGCGTCAGATTCTCCAACTATAGTAGTTTTTCTTCCCATTTATCTTCCTCTTTTGCAACTTCCTCTGCCTGTGGTTCTTTGCCATCACATCCTTGAAGATTTTGAATCCCGGCACTATGATCCTATTGACTTCTACGGGTTTAGGTTCTCCTTGATATCCTGTGGCTTTCACAAAGTGTTCCATCAGCTTCATTCCTTTTTTCTTGGTCTTTGGCTCATTCCCATCGGATTCATACCCCAATCCTCTCTTAGTGGTCTGTCCCTTGAAATCTGGCAGTGCTCTTATTCCCTAGCCTCTAGCACTCAAACATGTGCCCGGATCATATTTCATTCTTTCTATGATTCTAGCCACTTTAGGGTCCACCATTCTCTGAAGTTTGCCGCCACTTGGAACCTTGTGAAATGATGTATGTCGAAAGTAGCCACAATATTGTCTACTTTAGCCCTGATGGTGATGACTTCCTCTCCATGCAGGAATTAATATCCTGGTACAAAATGGATGGCACACCTTCAAGTCTATGAAACCATGGCCTCCTTAATAATGCAAATGTAGCTGTGATATCAAGCATTGTGAACTCCACCTCGTCTTCTATCGGGCCCACTTTGACTGTTGTGATGAAAGTACCTTCGACTCCCCGTTTGTTACCGTCATATGCTTTGATAGTTATGCTCGAGGGACTTAAATATATTTTCCGCATACCCAACCTTGATAGAATCTTCAAAGGGCACATATTGATAGATGAGCCATCATCCACCATCACATAAGATGTCTTCATGTGTTTTACTTCCGCTTTTATGAATAGCGGCTTGTTGTGATTCCTCCCCTCCATCGGGAGCTCTTCTTCAGAGAATGTTATCATATGCCTACCCTCTTTCTGTATCGTCCCTACGAACATTGTTAAGTTTGCATCTTCAGGTACCATTATCTTCCTTAGAGATTCTACCATGGCACGCCTGTGCTCTTGAGAGGCGCATAATAACTCCCATATGCTCACTTATTTTCGTGTCTTCTTCAATTGACGTAACACAGTATCCCTATCGGTGTTATCCATATTCTCTGTCACCTCTCGGCCTTCTTTTAGCACTTCTTTGCCTTTCTCTGTTACATCACTGTAAAAACACCCACTGCGAGTCATCCCATTTACATCATCTTTCTCACTGCTCGAGAAGTTTTCCCAGAAATCTCTCCAATGCTCTGTTTCATCTTCTCTACTGCTATCCCATATCCCCATGAAAGAAGCTTGGTAGTTGGGAGTTTGGAGGACAAAGCTTTCGAGCAGGCTGGAGTTAATCATGTAGGTGAGTGGTGGAACAGAGTGGAAGTTGGGCATAAGGTTTCCATGTGTGTTGGGATGTTCTTTTTCCGGGTCGGATATCTTATGGGTGTCAATGATGCTTGGATCTCATACCTAAGGCGGGTGCAATTGTTAGTTTTGTGGCATTTTTGCTGATGGAAGTGACAATATAGGTTTAGGTTGAGGTGGCACGGCACAGGGTTCGGAAATGGTTTGGGTTCTAAAGGTTTCAGGAGTCCTTGCCTCTTCAGCTTTTCAAACACATTTGACAAAGGTCTACCGAAATTGGAGAATCGCATGTTTCGGATGGCAACGACTTCAGAATGAGCGAGCTTGGTTCCTGAAGGCCCCTCAATGGTCTTTCTATTCTGGCCGTAAAACTTTCTCTTCTCGGCTTCCTCTTCCTCGATATCCATGACAGTTTCTCTTAGCTGTCGAAACTGCTAATCATGGAGGTCATCCTTCTGAGCTTGTTATAAATGGAGGGGTTGGTGCCTTTAATGATCATCTTAATCTGGTCATTCTCCGAGGGCCGTGTCTGCATCTTCAAGAGCTGGCTTGTCCAGCGATCCACATAATCTTTGAAGGTCTCTTCTAGCTTCTGTTTGGTGTTTTCTAAGTCACGGAACGACAAGTCTATCTCCATGTTCGTGACATATTGGTTCAAGAAGGCCTCCGCTAATGCCATCCAGTCATATATGAACTTTCTCTCTAGGCCATGATACCATACTACGAGCGCCCCTTCCAGTGACATCCCGAACATCTTCTACACCTGGCGCTTCAACAAACCCACTGAACTCATCCCTGAAACATATTGTTGGAGATGGACCCTAGGATCTCTGTTTCCGTTGAACTTGGCCATGTCAGGCATTTTAAACAGGGGAGGCAGTTGTTCTTCGAAACTAATCGCATCATAGTCTAATAGATCTTCATGTTTTCCATTCATCTTGCGGGTAACTGACTGTACCTGTTCTATGAGTTTCTGTAACTCTGCTTGAGGCCCGACTATCCTTCCCACGGCATACTCAGCCATGTCATCATCGAAAATAGGGATTTCTTCGCTAACACTATTCAGGGGCTCTTCACACCTTTCATCCTCGTTGTTTTCTGTTCCCACTGTGTGGGGTACTATCAGATTGGCCACAGCATTGGTCAAAGCTTGTAGGTTCTCGGTAATTTTGGTGATGTTGGTCTCCAATTGATCCATGTGGGAACCTTCGCTGCCTGACGCATCCATGTTTGCTAACCTCTTATTGAAAAGTCTTTCTTCTTCTCTAACCCAACAGATATCTATGATGGCTTTTAAGACAAGGGGTCAGCATGATGCGTGTATGCATGCGATGTATGAGATGTAAGAGATGCATGTGGTTATCAAAACAACATATACCCTTCCGACCTTATTCCTCCTACAACCGTGGTAAGTCTATTTCAGCCCTAGGTATGACTCATTTTATGCACCAATGTGGGGTACACAAAATTGTTCTCTCCTACGTTATAGGGGTGAACCTTAGCTACCTCAGTCCCTATTCATCAGTAAAATACAAAGACCGCCCATTTTTAAGATTGACTAAGCTTATTATGGGGATCGTGCCATTGTCTAGAAATGACGAATTAGGCCCTCGGTAATCACGGCTGTGGCAGAGACGGACTTGGAGATATCCAAAAGTATACAAATATGGCATAACAAGGCGTAACCTTTCTGGATGAAAGCGAGTGTGGATATTGGACTCATGCATTTGGCATATTCGGATCTTGTTTGGACCTTCTAAGCCCATCAAGGTTTTCATACAAGTTGGCCCGTTATCATTTAAAAGCGTTCAATCAGATTATCGCTAGGTGTAAACTTGTCCCAGTTGAAAAGGCCCAACAGGTTTATGTTAGACATTATGACCCATAGCGTCACTGTTTTGTAAATGATATTGTATTATTGTACAAAATCAACTATGTGATAATGAAATTGCCTTTTTCCGTTTTGTAAAATTATTTACTTTAATATATTAATGGCAAAAGTCCATATGATTAGTTCCGTATTGAGATGATATGAGACAGTATCAATATAAAAGGTTTAATCATTAAATATCCCTAGTCGGAGTATTATCGAGATCGGACATCGATAATGCGGAATAGACTAGTATTGCACTTGTGCGAGTTGTGATGGCACAACGGCATAGTTCTCATATATTTAAGTATTGGATACTTATGCAAGTGCGATAGGAGGTTGTGTTTTTCCGATGGTACGGAAAACAGCTTCGCTCTGGACAGACCTCGCGGAATCCCATTGGTAGTATGTCTGCGTGTCTATGGGAGGCCGCATCAGGGTAGGTGTATATGGTCTTAACCTGAGACTTGCATCGCTAGTACTTGCGACAATCGGTAAACTTTGGTTGTGGTGGTTCGGGGCTTTAACCGGTTCTGTGTACTCCTCTTCTGGGTTTATCGAGAATCGTAGTGTACTGGATGTGATGTCAAGATAGAAGTATCACTTCAGACATATGGAGATGATGATCACGTAGGATACAGAACTAGTACTCTATAAAAGGTTGCAACCGTCGGGACAATATGACCAGGTCAGGATTGTCCGATTTAAAGAGACTAGTTGTTTGATGTCCGATATATGTTTCGTACGGGGCAGACACATTTCCAGCCCCAGGCCTAACATGTGATCGTCCGATACTGGATCGATGTACGCGATACTACGGTATACTACGCTTGATAAAGATCTAATATTCTAGTAAGAATATTTCTGGAGAATTGGGTAGGCATGGCGCTTTGCTAGAAGCCAACCTTGTCTTGTAAATCGGTAAAAACGTAGTACGAGGTACGTACGTGTTCGGATTATCCGACGACCGTATTTACTGCCAACATATCCGGAGATCTCTTGGGTCGCTTCCTGAAGATTCACCTATGATGTTTGATTCGAACTTTATTAATCTTGGATTAATTACAGAGAAACTTTATCTTGGATAAAATGCCTTATTAGGAGAGAGAGAGAGAGATCGATTAATTTGGGATTAATCGATAAAATAATATATTCGATATATTAAACGAAATTAGATTTCGACGCGGAATTAAAATCGGATTTTAATTCGGGCAAATGAATTAATTTAGAATTAATTCGTTAGCGATCTGAATAGTAATTTCGCTAGGCGTAATTATTTAATTCTCGTCGCGACGGAAATGCGTTAATTCGGAATTAGCGAAATCGAGCCCGAAAGTGTTTGCAGACACATTCGTATTTTGAAACGGGTTGGATCCGCAAATCACATCGTGATATCTCATCACTTGACAAGACTAGTTGATGGATGTATCTAGTCACCTTTATGGGATGATACATTGTCTCTATTCTCAATGTAAGATGATGATGCCATTTAATGAATTTTTTAGGAGGGAAAAAGCTTTTCACGGTTTTTGAAGAGTTTTTATCTAAAAAATTCATTTTGGTATATGATACATCATTATTGCTTTTCATTTGGTCTCTCACGGTTTTTGAAACAAAAAAAGAGAACAAGAAAATTGAAAAGTCTCACTCTCCTCTCCTTCTTCTTGCTCACGCCATGAGCTTCATCCATGGCAGAAAAATTGTTTTTCTTTTCTCCATTTTGCTAGCACAATAAGGGATCAAAGGAGGTGATAGGGAAAAAACCTTGGAGCTTGGAATACTAGAAGACTTGGAGCTTCTCTCAGTGTTGTTCTTGGCCGAAAACAGCTCCAAGACTTGAAGCTTCTCTCATTCTTGTTCTTGGCCGAAAAACATCCACCTTGAAGACTCAAGGATCCTCTTTATCATTTCCGTCACAAAGCTTAGTAAGTATGATTCCGCCATGCTTCAAGCTTTGCATGTATGATATTTGTATTTCTATGGCTTAATCTTTCTTTGGGACTAATTATAGAAACCAACAATGGTATCAGAGCCATGTTTAAGCATGAAATACATTAGGGTTAATTTGGGGAAAATTGATTGAAGCATGTTCTTGTGAAATTTGTTGCTAAAGTATGCTTATATGTATGTTATATGATATATTACATGATCAATTTTAAGAAAAATGCATTGGATGATTTTTCCCCAAAATGTTGCTTGGCCGAATGTGAGGTACTTCCACTGGGTTGTATTTTTTTCATGCACAAGTTCATTAGATGATTTGAGTATGCTTAAATGTTGTAATATGATATTATACATGATCAATTTTGAGAAAAATGCATTGGATAATTTTTCCCCAAAATTGATGCTTTGGCCGAATGTGGAGGTGCTTCCAATGGATTGGATTTTTCATGCACAAGTTCATTAGATGACTTAAGCATGATTATATGTATGATATATGATGTAATGCATGATCAATTTTGAGAAAAATGCATTGGATGACTTTTCCCCAAAATTGTTGCTTGACCGAAAATGGAGGTCCTTGTAATGGATTATATTTTTCTATTTATAAGTTCATTAGATGACTTAAAAACGTATACGGGATTTAGATTAGTAATTCAATTGGATTGAAAAACAAATCGAACAAAAATCCCTCTTGGCCGAATGCAATAGGGCATGTTAAAGGACTTGATTTTTTGTTCAAATAAATGTTGGACATGTGTTTTGAACAAGTGATGATTAATAAATTAAATTGATGTTTTTTGAAATATTTGGTTTAATGAATTAATCATGGATTTACACTTTAATTAATTGAATTTTAAAATTTGGAATATTAAAATTTAATTAATGGGCTTAATTGTATAATTGGGCTTGTATTATTATATTTGGGCATAATGGGCTTGGTTGGGCCAAGTAGATTTGAGCCAAAAGGATTGGATCCAATTTGGCTTAAATCACTCCATTAAGTCCAAATATAGTAAAATGGGCTTTAATGTTTAATTGGGCCTTATGGGCTTGAAATTGATTTTATGGCACTTAAGGGTGATTCCTTATTTGGGCTTGGTAATTGGGTTTGACCCACATTGACCAAAACCCAAGCCTTAATAAATCAATTGAAAGCCCATCAGACTTTAATTAAACAAACATTGGATGTTAGTTGGGCTTGGAGACCCAATTAGATTAGATTTAGAATCTAAGTCTTTAAAGCACATTAAAAGTGTAAATATTTAATTTGGAATTAAATAAATTGAATTAGTATTGAACACGACTTAAATTGGATTTAACGGGTAGTTCGATATAATTCGTGAATTCGTACCTTATGTACTTATTCTCAAACGAGTTGGACTCGCGCAAAATCAAACCATTGTTTGAACATTGGATGATCACTTAAACAAAGACTAATTAATGGATTTGATTGGTTGTATAGCATGTCTTGAATGAATATATATGTATGTGATGAATGAATAGTGTATATCGGATGGATATTAGAAGGGAAAGGGTAATTTTAGAAATTATTGTAAATTTAGAATTTATAAATTGGACCTGCGTGTCCAGCCTTATCTCTTTTATCTCTTTGTATTCTCTTCTAACCTAATTCCCCTCAATGTATATGAGGTTTCTCTTACTGTATTATGTAATTGGGTAGAAGTAGAATATTGCTAGCGGGGAGAGGAAAGGGAGTGATTTGTTCTAGGAACAAGTTGTTTTATATATCCATCCGAATATCACTATTAATTTACTTTACGCACTTTATGATGTTTTAGAAGCATGCTTAAGGGTGTATGATGATGAGACCTAACAAAGATAATAAATTGGTTGCCAATTACGAAAAAATCCCTCAATTTATATTAAGCAATTATCCTTCCATTGAATGATTCTTGTTCAAGATCCAAAATTGGCATTGGTTTGTTGGCCAAAGTCAAGACCTTTGTCAATTGAGGATGTACTTGAATCATGAGAGTTTTGTTCCACATCGGTGTCTTGTCCAAGTTGTGATTTGTTGGCCAAAGTCAAGATCACTTCTTGTCCAACGACATTGATTACGAAACTTTCCTTGTCAATGGGTCCCGCTTAACCGGAATCATTAGGTTTGTTGTGCCAAAGCCAAGGCCTAGATGATTCGGAGGATATGGTTAGGAAAATGTATTAGATACATTGGCATAAGTAAATATACATATGTTTTGGACTTGGATGTCCACCTAACGGATCTAGGAATTGGATTGGATCCAATTGATCTTTGAGATCTACCTAGTTAAATAGCATACAATTTGTTGGCCAAAGTCAAGATTGTGTGTGTGTTATTTACGGGATCCTAGCCCACTAGGAAATAGGATTTCCCGAGTTCTCAACAGAGGGTTAGAGACTTGATAAAAATAGTGGGAGGCTAGTATTGAATTTGCAATTTCATTCAGATACTTAGCCTTACGCGTCTTTCAAAATTATTTCGTTATTAATTAAAATTAGTTGGACTAATTCATTGTTATTTTTTCTTGTAACAGTTTGACTGTACCCATTTTATCGTTAACTAGATAGTTGGACTATCGTAGTTGAGATGGCAAGCAAGGTAAATGTCCGAGACATCATCATGGGTGACAATGTCTTTAAGGGCACAAACTTCGCTGATTGGGAAATGAACCTGAGGATAGTCCTTGGGGCTGAGAGGATGCTGTACACTATACAGACACCTCTCCCGCCTAAGCCCACTGACCCACTTGAGCTGGAGTTATGGAAAACTCACAGCAATGATTGTGACACAGCTCAGGCTATTATGTTAGCTTCGATGACTCAGCACTTTCATCGCCAGAATAGGGACTTGGATCCTTATAACATGATGGCTAGACTGCGAGATCTCCACCGCTCCAACAAGCGGATGGAAAGGTACGAGTTGGTGAAGAAACTCTTCCGCGCCCGAATGACTGAAGGCGCATCAGTTGAGGCCCACGGGGCTCAAATGATCGCCGATATTGATGAGTTGGCCAATATGGGAATAGTCTTGGAGGCTGAGCTGACCGTAGATTTGATCTTACAGTCACTTCCTGATTCTTGGAAACAAATCATAATCAACTACAAGTTGATGGACACGGATGACTCACTTGGAGAGCTGTTATCCATCTTGAAGGAGTCTGAAAAAGAACTCCAAAAAGGGGGCAATCGCGAGGCGCACTTTGCATCGACCTCTCAGAGGCCAAAGGTTGGGCCCAAAGCAACTGGAGGGGTGAGGAAGAAGAAACATAAGAACAAGGGTAAAGGCAAGTCGACAAAAGCTTCTGGGAAGCCAAGGAACAAATCTCAAGATGTCTGCCTCAATTGCGGCAAGAAGGGTCACTGGAAACGTGACTGCCGAATGGGCAAGGGACACAGGGAGGATATCAAGGCAGGCAAGGCACTAGCCTCTGGTATGTTTGTTATTGAGATAAATATGACTACTTCTAGTTTTAAAAATTGGATTTTTGATTCTGGTTGTGCTGCTCATATATGTACTGATTTGCAGGATCTGCAAAATAGCAGGATGCTGACTTCAGGGGAGGTTGATCTACGAGTCGGAAACGGAACTCCTGTTGATGTTTTGGCTGTAGGGACTTTTGTTTTGGAATTGCCCTCGGGGCATTTACTTAAACTTTTGAACTGTTATTATATACCTAGTTTGACTAGGAATATCATATCTGTATCTTTGTTAACCCAGCATGGGTACACTTTTGTATTTAGAAACACTGGGTGTTATTTATATAAAAATGATGCAGAAATTTGCACTGCTGTAGCAAATAATGGCCTTTATATTTTGAATATAAATGAATCTCCTAAACATAAAATAACAAACAAAAGGCTCAAAATGAGTAATCTAAAAGATGAAGCTTACATGTGGCATTGTCGTCTAGGACACATAAACAAGACTCGCATATCCATACTTTCGAAGAGTAGGTACTTGGACGGATTTGATCTTAATTCATATGATGTCTGCGAATCTTATCTTTTAGGAAAAATGCCTAAATCACCTTTTAGTGGTAAAGGTGAACGTGCCACAAAACTGTTAGCCCTCGTTCATAGCGACGTATGTGGGCCCATGTCTAGCCAGGCTAGAGGTGGATATCATTACTTCGTAACCTTTACGGATGATGCATCTCGAGAAATTCAAAGAGTTTCGACACGAAGTAGAAAAACAAACAGGAAAGAGTATTAAGACATTGCGGTCGGACCGTGGTGGCGAATACTTAAGTTATGAGTTTCAAGATTACTTGAAAGAAAATGGTATTCTTTCACAGTGGACTCCTCCTGGAACACCGCAATTAAACGGTGTGTCTGAACGGAGAAACCGTACCTTGTTAGACATGGTAAGGTCGATGATGAGTCGCTGAGCTACCAATATCCTTCTGGGGATACGCATTAACCAGTGCGGTACTTATTTTGAATAGGTTCCGTCAAAGTCTGTTGAACAGACTCCATATGAGATATGGACAGGGAGGAAACCAGGTTTCTCTTTCCTGAAGATTTGGGGATGCTGGGCATATGTTAAACGTTTGGAAGGTACCAAACTAGAACCCAAATCGGATAAATGCCTTTTCGTGGGATATCCTAAGGAAACCAAAGGATATTACTTCTATCACCCATCAGAGAACAAGTATTTGTTGCTCTACATGCATTTTTCCTTGAGAAGGAATTCCTAGATGCAGTGGTAAGTGGGAGGAAAGTGGAGCTCGATGAAAATCATAGCGATACTGTTCCTGGCAATGAATCAACGACAACATAAACAGACCATCCAGGATGAGTCTGTACCACAATCTTCATATACACAAAGACCGCGCGTAGGTCGGAGAGAGTCAGGACAGTACCTGAGAGGTATGGGTTCCTGATCTCGCCTCATGTAGATATTAATCTTATTGAGGATAATGAACCGACTACGTATGAGGAAGCAATACAGAATATTGATTCCGCTTTATGGCAAGATGCCATGAAGTCCGAGATGGATTCCATGTATGCCAACCAAGTTTGGACACTGGTTGATGCACCAGAAGGCGTAAAGCCTATTGGATGCAGATGGATCTTCAAGAAGAAGACCGACATGGATGGCAACGTGCAAACGTACAAAGCCAGGCTTGTAGCAAAATGGTATCGTCAGCAATATGGTATTGATTATGACGAAACTTTCTCACCCGTTGCCATGATTAAATCCATTCAGATAATGCTAGCAATAGCTGCATATTTCGATTACGAGATATGGCAGATGGACGTTAAAACCGCTTTCCTTAACGGAAACCTTTTGGAGGATGTTTATATGCAACAACCTGACGGTTTTATCGTACCTAGACTTGCAAACAAGGTTTGTAAGTTAAATCGATCAATTTATGGATTGAAGCAAGCATCACGGTCATGGAATCAACGTTTTGATGAGATCCTAAAAGAATATGATTTCGTACAAAACGATGATGACCCTTGTGTATACAAGAAGGTTAGTGGGAGAGCACTGACTTTTATTGTCCTTTATGTCGACGACGTATTGCTTATAGGCAATGACATTCCCATGCTAACGTCGGTGAAAGCTTGGCTTTCATTAAAATTCTCCATGAAAGATCTGGGAGAAGCAGCCTTTATTCTGGGAATAAAGATCTACCGGGATAGATCTAGAAAGCTGCTTGGACTCTCCCAGAGTACATATATTGACAAAGTGTTGAAGCGATTCAACATGGATCAATCCAAGAAGGGATTGATGCCAATGTCGCGTGGTATCCTTCTGTGTAAGACATGTGTCCTAAGACTAAAGAAGAGAGAGATAACATGAGTCGAATACCGTTCGCCTCGGCAGTCGGATCGATCATGTATGCGATGATATGTACACGACCTGATGTGTCATATGCTTTGAGCATGTGCAGTCGCTATCAGGCCGATCCAGGTGAAAGTCATTGGATGGCAGTTAAGAATATCCTTAAGTATCTTAGACGAACTAAGGATGCTTTCTTAATTTATGGAGGTGGAGAACTTGAGGTGTCTAGGTACACCGATGCAAGTTTCCAAACCGACAAGGACGACTTCAAGTCGCAATCGGGGTACATTTTTTGTTTGAATAACGGAGCAGTGAGCTGGAAATCTTCCAAGCAAGATACTGTTGCCGATTCAACAACAGAAGCGGAGTATATTGCTGCATCAGAAGCAGCAAATGAGGCAGTTTGGATCCGAAAATTCCTAATCGGATTAGGAGTAGTTCCGTTAGCAGCTGAGCCCGTGCCATTGTATTGTGACAATAACGGGGTTATAGCACAAGCTAAGGAACCAAGGTCTCATCAACGATCCAAGCATGTTCTTCGGCGTTACCATCTGACTCGGGAGATTATACATCGTGGCGATGTAAAGGTCGAGAAGGTCGCATCAGATGACAACATTGCAGATCCGCTGACGAAGGCTGTTCTTCAGCAAGTGTTTGAACGACATATACATAGTTCAGGTATTAGATGCTTGAGTGACTGGCTATAGGCCAAGTGGGAGATTGTTAGACATTATGACCCATAGCGTCACTGTTTTGTAAATGATATTGTATTATTGTACAAAATCAACTATGTGATAATGAAATTGCCTTTTGCCGTTTTGTAAAATTATTTACTTTAATATATTAATGCAAAAGTCCATATGATTAGTTCCGTATTGAGATGATATGAGACAGTATCAATATAAAAGGTTTAATCATTAAATATCCCTAGTCGGAGTATTATCGAGATCGGACATCGATAATGCGGAATAGACTAGTATTGCACTTGTGCGAGTTGTGATGGCACAACGACATAGTTCTCATATATTTAAGTATTGGATACTTATGCAAGTGCGATAGGAGGTTGTGTTTTGCCGATGGTACGGAAAACAGCTTCGCTCTGGACAGACCCGCGGAATCCCATTGGTAGTATGTCTGCGTGTCTATGGGAGGCCGCATCAGGGTAGGTGTATATGTCTTAACCTGAGACTTGCATCGCTAGTACTTGCGACAATCGGTAAACTTTGGTTGTGGTGGTTCGGGGCTTTAACCGGTTTTGTGTACGCCTCTTCTGGGTTTATCGAGAATCGTAGTGTACTGGATGTGATGTCAAGATGGAAGTATCACTTCAGACATATGGAGATGATGATCACGCAGGATACAGAACTAGTACTCTATAAAAGGTTGCAACCGTCGGGACAATATGACCAGGTCAGGATTGTCCGATTTAAAGAGACTAGTTGTTTGATGTCCGATATATGTTTCGTACGGGGCAGACACATTTCCAGCCCCAGGCCTAACATGTGATCGTCCGATACTGGATCGATGTACGCGATACTACGGTATACTACGCTTGATAAAGATCTAATATTCCAGTAAGAATATTTCTGGAGAATTGGGTAGGCATGGCGCTTTGCTAGAAGCCAACTTTGTCTTGTAAATCGGTAAAAACGTAGTACGAGGTACGTACGTGTTCGGATTATCCGACGACCGTATTTACTGCCAACATATCCGGAGATCTCTTGGGTCGCTTCCTGAAGATTCACCTATGATGTTTGATTCGAACTTTATTAATCTTGGATTAATTACGGAGAAACTTTATCTTGGATAAAATGCCTTATAAGGAGAGAGAGAGAGAGAGATCGATTAATTTGGAATTAATCGATAAAATAATATATTCGATATATTAAACGAAATTAGATTTCGACGCGGAATTAAAATCAGATTTTAATTCGGGCAAATGAATTAATTTAGAATTAATTCGTTAGCGATCTGAATAGTAATTTCGCTAGGCGTAATTATTTAATTCTCGTCGCGACGGAAATGCGTTAATTCGGAATTAGCGAAATCGAGCCCGAAAGTGTTTGCGGACACATTCGTATTTTGAAGCGGGTTGGATCCGCAAATCACATCGCGATATCTCATCACTTGACAAGACTAGTTGATGGATGTATCTAGTCACCTTTATGGGATGATACATTGTCTCTATTCTCAATTTAAGATGATGATGCCATTTAATGAATTTTTTAGGAGGGAAAAAGCTTTTCACGGTTTTTTAAGAGTTTTTATCTAAAAAAATTCATTTTGGTATATGATCCATCATTATTGCTTTTCATTTGGTCTCTCACGGTTTTTGAAACAAAAAAAGAACAAGAAATTGAAAAGTCTCACTCTCCTCTCCTTCTCTTGCTCACGCCGTGAGCTTCATCCATGGCAGAAAAATTGTTTTTCTTTTCTCCATTTTGCTAGCACAATAAGGGATCAAAGGAGGTGATAGGGAAACAACCTTGGAGCTTGGAATACTAGAAGACTTGGAGCTTCTCTCACTGTTGTTCTTGGCCGAAAACAGCTCCAAGACTTGAAGCTTCTCTCATTCTTGTTCTTGGCCGAAAAACATCCACCTTGAAGACTCAAGGATCCTCTTCATCATTTTCGTCACAAAGCTTAGTAAGTATGATTCCGCCATGCTTCAAGCTTTGCATGTATGATATTTGTATTTCTATGGCTTAATCTTTCTTTGGGACTAATTATAGAAACCAACAGTTTACACTTTTCCGATAAGGTGGCTAAATAACTTCAAATGATTAGGGGCCTAAACATAAGGTGGCTCATCATCACTTTGAAATTTTTTGGCCCAATCATCATAAGATACAAACTTGTCCCAGATTAAGTGGCCCAACAAGTTCGTATCCTATGATGAGAAGCCCAAATGGATCCAAATGATAATGGGCCCAAACATAAGCATGAAGGTAGCTTCTATAGGACATATAACTATGGTTCCTATGTGGGCTTACAAGGGTATGGATAAGGCTCTCATCGGCGAAGGGTTGCACACAACTAGGTCTCCCCACTCAAGGATTCGAGCGACCAAGTGAGCACTGTTGGTTTCTAGGGTGGTCCCAAGATTAATATAAGCAATGAAATAGAATGAATACACAAGGAAGAGTGGCAGAAACACACTTACAATGATCAGATTGGATGTGATGCGCAACAAAAATTTCTCCTTCCCTTTGAGATGAGACTCGGCCAAGCCCTTGTTTTGTTGAAGAAGATCTACAAGCTCCAAGCTTTAAAGGATTCCAAGCTCTTAGTTCGATTCCCTATCACCTTGTTTGATCCTTAGATTGTGTTAGCAAAAGATGAAAGAAAATCAAATCTTCCTTCACCACTTAGGAGTTCACAGTTTTGCTTGAGAGAGAGAGAAATTTTTTGTGTTTTGTTTCTTTGTTTTCTAAAAACAATTACCAAAACAATTACCCAAAAATTTGGAATATGCTTTACCAAAGTCAAAGCAAATTTTTGGCTCCAAAATGGCATTAAATGCCCACACCAACCAACATCATGAATAGTGACTGTATGTCACTCACCAAAAAGGTGACTTAGACATCTATCTCTAAAGTGACAAGTGATGTGACTCGCGATGTGACTTGCTGCCGCACTTGATTCAAAATCGGAGTGGCGTCACAAACACATTTCGGGCTCGGTTTCGTTAATTCCGAATTAACGAGTTTTTCCGTTGCGTTTTAATTAAATCAAATTTAATTAAATAATCATGCCTAGCAAAATTTCTATTCACGTCCATTGCGAATTAATTCTAAATCAATTCGTTAGCCCTTATTAAAATCTAATTTTAATTTTGCGTCAAAATCCAATTTCGTATAATATATCAAATATATTATTTTATCGATTAATTCCAAATTAATCGTTCTCTCTCTTCAAATATTACTTTATCCCAGATAAAGTCTCTCCGCTATTAATCCCAGATTAATAAAGTTCGAATCAAACGTCATTAGTGAATCTTCGGGAAGCGACCCAAAAGATCCATGGATCTGTTGGCAGTAAATCCGGTCGTCGGACTATCCGAACACGTACGTACCTTGTACTACGTTCTTACCGATTTATGAGACAAGGTTGGCTTCTAGCAAAGCGCCATGCCTACCCAATTCTCCAGAAATATTCTTAATGGAATATATGATCTATGTAAGGCGTAGTATACGTAGTATTGCTTATCTTGTGATCCAGTATCTGATGTCACATGCAAGGCCTGGGGCTGGAATAGTGTCTGCCCCGTACGAAGCATCTAGTCTCACAAGCAACTAGTCTCTTTATTATCGGATAATCATGACCTAGTCATATTATCCCGACGGTTGCAACCTTTTAGCGAACAAGTTCTGTATCCCTTCGTGACCATCATCTCTATATGACTGAAGTGATACTTCCATCTTGACATCACACCCAACACACTACGATTCTCAATAAACCCAGAAGAGGTGTACACAGAACCTGTTAAAGTCCTGGACGACCAAAACCAAAGCGTATTGATTGTCGCAAGTACTAGCGATGCAAGTCTTAGGTTAAGACCAAATACACCTACCCTGATACGGACTCCCATAGACACATAGTCATACTACCAATGGGATTCCGTGGGGTCTATCCAGAGCGAAACTGTTTTCCGTATCATCGGTAAAACACAACCTCCTACCACACTTGCATAAGTATCCAATACTTAAGTATATGAGAACTATGTTGTTACGCTTCCATAACACGCATAAGTGTGATACTAGTCTATTCCGCATTATCGATGTCCAGTCTCGATAATACTACGACTAGGGATATTTAATGATTAAACCGTCGTGGATTGATATTGTCTCATATCATCTCAATCCGGAATTAATCATAAGGACTTTCATCATTCACACATTTAAGTAATCCAATGACGAAATAATAAAAGGCAATTTCCATTGCTACATAATTAATTTGTACAAAAACACAATGTCTTTTACAAATAGTGACGCTATGGGTCATAACTGTCTAACAATCTCCCACTTGGCCTATAGCCAGTCACTCAAGCATCTAATACCTGAACTATGTACATGTCGCTCAAACTTTTGCTGAGGAATGGCTTTCGTCAGCGGATTTGCAATGTTGTCCTCTGATGCTACCTTCTCGATCTTCAAATGGAAACTTCGAAGAACATGCTTGGATTGATGATGAGACTGCAGTTCCTTAGCCTACGTTATAGCCCCGTTATTGTCACAATACAATAGAATGGGCTCAGCTGCTAACGGAACTACTCCTAATCCAATTAGGAATTTTCGGATCCAAACTGCCTCCTTTGCTGCTTCAGCTGCAGCGATATACTCCGCTTCAGTTGTTGAATCGACAATATTCTCTTGCTTGGAAGATTTCCAGCTTACTGCTCCGTTGTTCAAAAACAATATATACCCGGATTGCGACTTGAAGTTGTCTTTGTCGGTTTGGAAACTTGCATCGGTATACCCAGTTACCTCAAGTTCTCCATCTCCATAGATTAAGAAAGCATCCTTAGTTCGTCTAAGATACTTAAGGATATTCTTAACTGCAATCCAGTGGCCTTCACCTAGATCGGCCTAATAGCGACTACACATACTCAAAGCATAGGAGACATCAGGTCATGTACATATCATGGCATACATGATCGATCCGACTGCCGAGGCGAACTGTATCTGACTCATGTTGTCTCTCTCATCTTGAGTTTTAGGACACATGTCCTTAGATAGAGTGACGCCTTGTGACACTGGCAACAGTCCCCTCTTGGACTGATCCATGTTGAATCTCTTCAACACTTTGTCAATGTACGTGCTCTGGGAGAGTCCAAGCAGCTTTATAGATCTATCCCGATAGATCTTTATTCCCAGAATAAAGGCTGCTTCTCCCAGATCATTCATGGAGAATTTTAATAAAAGCCAAGATTTCTCCGATGTTAACATGGGAATGTCATTGCCCGTAAGCAATACATCGTCAACATCAAGGACAAAGAAAGTCAGTGCGCTCCCACTAACCATCTTGTATACACAAGGATCATCTTCATTTTGAACGAAATCAAATTCTTTTATGATCTCATCAAAATGTTGGTTCCAAGAACGCGACGCTTGTTTCAGTCAATAAATGGACCAATTTGACTTGCAAACTTTGTTTGCATGTTTAGGCACGAAAAAACCGTCAGGCTGTTCCATATAAACATCCTCCAACAGGTTTTCGTTAAGGAAAGTGGTTTTGACGTCCATCTGCCATATCTCAAAATCAAAATATGCAGCAATAGAAAGTATTATCCGAATGGATTTAATCATGGCAACGGGTGGGAAAGTTTCATCGTAATTGACACCATGTTGTTGACGATACCCTTTTGCTACAAGCCTAGCTTTGTACGTTTGTACGTTGCCATCCATGTCGGTCTTCTTCTTGAAGACCCATTTGCATCCAATAGGCTTTACGCCTTCTGGTGCATCAACGAGTGTCCAAACTTGGTTGGTGTATATGGAATCCATTTCGGAATTCATGGCATCTTGCCATAAACCGGAGTTGATACCTTGTATCGCTTCCTCATACGTAGACGGCTCGTCTTCGTCAATGAGATTGATATACATATGAGGTGAGATCAGAAACCCATACCTCTCAGGTTGTTTTCTGACTCTCTCCGACCTACGTGATCCTTGTGTAATCGAAGATTGTGGTGCAGCTTCATCGCTGATGAACTGTTCATATTCCGTTGAGGATTCAATGCCAGGAACAGTATCACTCTGATTTTCATCGAGTTCTAATTTCCTGCTACTTATCACTGTATTTAGGAATTCCTTCTCAAGAAAAACCGCATGTAGAGCAACAAAAACTTTGTTCTCTCGTGGGTGATAAAAGTAATATCCTTTGGTTTCCCTATGATATCCTACGAATAGGCATTTATCCGATTTGGGTTCAAGTTTGGTACCTTCCAAATGTTTGACGTATGCCCAGCAACCCCAAATCTTCAGGAATGAGAAACCTGGTTTCTTTCCTGTCCATATCTCATATGGTGTCTGTTGAACAGACTTTGACGGAACCTTATTCAAAATAAGTATTGCACTGTTTAATGCATATCCCCATAAGGAAACATGTAGCTCATTGCGACTCATCATAAACCTTACCATGTCTAACAAGGTTCGGTTTCTCCGTTCGGACACACCGTTTAATTGCGGTGTTCCAGGAGGAGTCCACTGTGAAAGAATACCATATTCTTTCAAGTAGTCAAGAAACTCATTACTCAAGCTTTCGCCACAACGGTCTAACCGTAATGTCTTAATACTTTTACCGGTCTGTTTTTCAACTTTGTGTCGAAACTCTTTGAATTTCTCAAAAGTTTCCGACTTGTGTCTCATAAGATACACATAACCATAACATGATGCATCATCCGTAAAGGTTACGAAGTATTCATATCCACCTCTAGCCTGGTTAGACATGGGCCCACAAATGTCACTATGAACAAGGGCTAACAGTTCGGTGGCGCGTACACATTTACCGCTAAAATGTGATTTAGACATTTTGCCTAATAAGCAAGATTCGCAGACGTCATATGAATTTGGATCAAATCCGTCCAAGTACCCATTCTTCGAAAGTGTGGATATGCGAGTCTTGTTTATGTGACCCAGACGACAGTGCCACATATAAGTTTCATCTTTATGACTTACTTTAAGCCTTTTGTTTGATACATTTTGAGATTGATTTATATTCAAAATATAAAGACCATTATTTGCATCAGCTGTGCAAATTTCTATATCATTTTTATACATAAAACACCCAGTGTTTCTAAATACAAAAGTGTACCCATATTGGGTTAACATAGATACAGAAATTATATTCTTAGTCAAACTAGGTACAAATTAACAGTTTGTAAGTTCAAGTACATGCCCCGAGGGCATTTCTAAAACAAAAGTGCCAACAGCCAAAATGGCGACTGGAGTCCCATTTCCAACACGCAGGTCAATCTCTTCTGACGCTAGTTTCCTGCTAATCCGCAGATCCTGCACATCAGTACAAATGTGAGTACCACAACCAGAATCAAAAATCCAATTTTTAAAACTATAAGTAGTCATGTTTATTTCTATAACAAACATACCTAAGGCCGATGCCTTGCCCGCCTTTATCTCCTTCTGGAGCGCCTTGTACTCGCGGCAGTCACGCTTCCAGTGACCCCGCTTGGCACACTGGAGGCATACATCCTAAGACTTGTCCTTTGGCTTCCCATAAGCCTTTGATGCTTTGCCCTTGCCGTTCTTATGCTTCTTCTTTTTAACACCTCCAGTCGCCTTGGGCCCAGCCTCGGAGTACGAGATGTAGAAGTAAAGTGTGCCACGCGCTTCTTGCCCTTAAGAAGTTCCTTTTTCTGCCTCACGCAGCATGGACATCAGCTCTCCAAGAGTCTGCTCTTAGTTCATCACATTGTAGTTCATGATGAACCCACTCCAAGTGTCGGGGAGAGACTGCAAGATCAAAGCTATAGATGTCTCTATCTCAAAGACAATCCCCATTTGTCCAAGCTGCTCGATATCGATAATCATCTGTGTCACATGTTGTTCAACATTTGTACCATCTAACATCCGAGCGTGGAAGAGCTTCTTCTGTAACTCATATCTCTGCGATCTAAGATTAGATCGGTGTAGATCATTCAACTTCGCCAACATAGTATAGTGATCCAATCTCTTGTTCTGTCGACGGAATTACTGAGTCATAGCAGCAAGCATGATAAATTGAGCAGTTGCATTGTCATCACCATGTGTCTTCCAAAGATATAGCTCGAGCAACTGATCATATATGGGCTTAGGCCCAAGAGGTCTCTCTATAGTATATAACAGCCTCTCGGATCCAAGGACTATCCTTAGATTCATGTCCCAATCGGAAAAGTTAGTGACGTTGAAGACATTATCGCCCATGATGATGTCCCGAACACTGTTCTTTCCAGTAATTTTAACTGCGATAATCTAATTATCCAATTAACAATGTAGGGTACAGTCTAACTGTTACAAGAAAAGTAATATTATATTAGTCAAACTAATAAAATAATTTTGACGAAATATTTGAAAGCGCGTAAAGCTAAGTATTTGAACGAAATTACAAATTCAATACTAGCCTTCCACTATTTTTCGTCGAGCCTCTAACCCCCTGTTAAGTACTCGGGAAACCCAGTTTCCTAGTGGGCTAGGATCCCGTTAATTAACGCACAACCTTGACTTTGGCCAACAAGTTGTATGATATTTAACTAGGTAGATCTCGAAGATCAATTGGATCTCATCCAATTCCTAGATCCGTAGGTGGACCTCCAAGTCCGAAACATATATACAATATATATGCCAATTTATCCAATATATTTTCCTAACCTTTTTTCCTCTAAATCAACTAAGCTTTGGCTTTGGCACAACAAAATTAATGATTCCAGTTAAGCGGGACCCATTGACCTTGGAAACTTTGTAATCAATGTCGATGGACAAGAAATGATCTTGACTTTGGCCAACAAATCGCGACTTGGATAAGACACCGATATGTAACAATGCTTTCATGATTCAAACACATCCGCAATTGACAAAGGTCTTGACTTTGGCCAACAAACCAATGCCAATTTTGGATCTTGATTAAGAATCACTCAATGGAAGGAAAACGCTTAATATGTTTTGAGGGTTTTTCGCATAAATTGGCAACCAATTTATTATCTTTGTTAGGTCTCATCATACACCCTTAAGCATGCATTCTAAAAGCATAATAAGGCCCGTAAAGTAAATTAATAACGATATGTGGATGTATATTTAACAACTTGTTCCTAAAACAAATCACTCCATTTCTTCTCCCCGGCTAGCACTATTCTACTTCTACCCAATAATATAATACAATAATAGAATCATCATTAACATTGAGGGGAATTAGGTGAGAAGAGAATACAAAGAATTAATAAAGAGAGAAGGCTGGACACGCATGTCCAATTTATAAATTCTAAATTTACATCAATTTCTAAAATTGCCCTTTCCCTTCTATTATCCATCCGATATACGCTATTCATTCATCACATCCATGTATTCATTCAAGCATGTTATTCAATCAATCTAATCAAATTAATTAATTTTTGAATATTAGTGATCATCCAATGTTCAAACAATGATTTGATTTGCGCGAGTCCAACTCGTTTGTGAATAAGTACTCGAAGTACAAATTCTTGAATTATATCGAACTACTCTTTAAATCTAATTTAATTCATATTCAATACTAATTCATTCATTTAATTCCAAATTAAATATCTACACTTTTTAATGCGGTTTAACGACTTAGATTCCAAATCTAATCTAAATGGGTCTCAAAGCCCAATTAACATCCAATGTTGTTTAATTAAAAGTCCAATGAGCTTTCAATTGATTTCATAAGGCATGTGCTTTGGTCAATATGGGTCAAACCCAAATACCAAGGCCCAAGTAAGGAATCACCCTTATTTGCCAAGAAACCAATTTTGGCCCATTAGGCCCAATTAAACATTTAAAGCCCATTTGTTATATTTGGACTTAATGGATTGATTTAGGCCCAATATGGATCCAATCCAATTGGCCCAAACCTACTTGGCCCAACCAAGTCCATAAGGCCCAAATACAACAATTACAAGCCCAATTCAAAATCAAGCCCATTTAATCAAATTTCAATATTCCAAATTTTAAAATTCAATTAACTAAAGTGTAATACATCAATTAATTATCTAAATCCATATTTCCAAAATACAAATTTAATCAATTAATCATGTACTCTTTTGTTCAACTTATGTCCAACATTTTTGAATCAAAAAATCAAGTCATTACATGCTTACAAGCTCACGGCATTTAGGGGTTATATTTGTCCGATTTCTTTTTCAATCCGATTGAATTACAAATGAACATTACCCACATTTTTCAACTCATCTAATGATCAAAAACAAAAAATACCATGACTTACAAGGGTAATACACATTTGGCCAAGCCTTATTTTTGGGGAAAAATTGATCCAATTAATTTTTTATGAAATTGTTCCTAAATAACTCCAAGTCATCCATATACAAGCATGCTCAAACAAGTAATTTAGTCAAAACATGCTCAAAATCAATTTATCCAAATTTTACCCTAATCATTTTCATACTTAAACCTTGCTCCATGACACCATTTGTTGGTTTCTAGGGTGGTCCCAAGATTAATATAAGCAATGAAATAGAATGAATACACAAGGAAGAGTGGCGGAAACACACTTACAATGATCGGATTGGATGTGATGCGCAACAAAAATTTATCATTCCTTTTGAGATGAGATTCGGCCAAACCCTTGTTTTGTTGAAGAAGATCTACAAGCTCCAAGCTTTAAAGGATTCCAAGCTCTTAGTTCGGTTCCCTATCACCTTGTTTAATCCTCAGATTGTGCTAGCAAAAGATGAAAGAAAATCAAATCTTCCTTCACCACTTAGGAGTTCACAGTTTTGCTTGAGAGAGGGAGAGAGTTTTTGTGTTTTGTTTCTTTGTTTTCTAAAAACAATTACCCAAAAATTTGGTATATGCATTACCAAAGTCTAAACAAATTTTTGGCTCCAAAATGGCATTAAATTCCCACACCAACCAACATCATGAATAGTGACTGCATGTCACTCACCAAAAAGGTGACTTAGATATCTATCAGTAAAGTGACAAGTGATGTGACTCGCGATGTGACTTGCGGCCGCACTTGATTCAAAATCGGAGTGGCGTCGTAAACATATTCTGGGCTCGGTTTCGTTAATTCCGAATTAACATGTTTTTCCGTTCGTCGTAATTAAATCAAATTTAATTAAATAATCATGCCTAGCAAAATTACTATTCATGTCACTAGCGAATTAATTCTAAATCAATTCGTTAGCCCGAATTAAAATCTAATTTTAATTCCGCGTCGAAATCCAATTTCGTATAATATATCGAATATATTTTTTTATCGATTAATTCCAAATTAATCATTCTCTCTCTTCAAATATTACTTTATCCCAGATAAATTCTCTCTGTTATTAATCTCAGATTAATAAAGTTCAAATCAAACGTCATTAGTGAATCTTCGGGAAGCGACCCAAGAGATCCATGGATATGTTGGCAGTAAATCCGCTCGTCGGACTATCCGAACATGTACGTACCTTATACTACATTCTTACCGATTTACGAGACAAGGTTGGTTTCTAGCAAAGCGCCATGCCTACCCAATTCTCCAGAAATATTCTTAATGGAATATATGATCTATGTCAGGCGTAGTATACGTAGTATTGCGTATCTCGTGATCCAGTATCTGATGTCACATGCAAGGCCTGGGGCTGGAATAGTGTATGCCCCGTACGAAGCATATATCGGATCACAAGCAACTAGTCTTTTTATTATCGGATAATCATGACCTAGTCATATTATCCCGACGGTTGCAACCTTTTAGAGAACCAGTTCTGTATCCCTGTGTGATGCAAGTCTAGACGACCAAAACCAAAGCGTATTGATTGTCGCAAGTACTAGCGATGCAAGTCTCAGGTTAAGACCGAATACACCTACCCTGATATGGACTCCCATAGACACATAGTCATACTACCAATGGGATTTCGTGGGGTCTATCTAGAGCGAAGCCGTTTTCTGTACCATCGATAAAACACAACCTCCTACCACACTTGCATAAGTATCCAATACTTAAATATATGAGAACTATGATGTTACGCTTCCATAACACGCACAAGTGCGGTACTAGTCTATTCCGCATTATCGATGTCCAGTCTCGATAATACTACGACTAGCGATATTTAATGATTAAACCGTCGTGGATTGATACTGTCTCATATCATCTCAATCCGAAAATAATCATAAGGACTTTCATCATTCACACATTTAAGTAATCCAATTACGAAATGATAAAAGGCAATTTCCATTGCTACATAATTAATTTGTACAAAAACACAATGTCTTTTACAAATAGTGACACTATGGGTCATAACTGTCTAACAAGCACAACTTTTTTATACCCTAGGGTACATGCCAACGAGTGATGGTTATCATCACATAACGATCCACCGCCTTGAGTGAAAGTGACTTTACGATACATGACGCCATCGGGGGTAAGAAGGGTATGCAAAATATATGAGACTTAGTTAACCAAAGCCAAAGCCATAGACACTATAAGGCATTATTTTGGGGCCGATTCTCTATCCCTAGTGGAGTCGCCATCTGTAGGAGCGAAGCGGGGTTTACCGCTATGCCTATGATGTTTGGAGACCACTACACTGTTGGGCCCGTAACCTGTAGAGAGTACGGGTTAGCCCACAGGGGACTAAACTAGAGAATGAAAGCGTCGCCACCCAGTGTGTACTGGGAAAGGTTTATGGCCGCACTCACCCCTCACAAGGGAAGACCTCAAACCGTTGGGTTCGGAATGGTCCATTACTTATACCAGTATAATGTATAGGTTCACACAATGGTATAGTCAAGTCTTATGCAGTTTATGCAAGGTAATTCAAATAAACACAAATTTTCACACCCATAAGCATTAATAGAAATAATATGGCTCCACATAAAGATTTAATTAAATCACTCATGCATAATATAAGGCGACAGGTTAATGAAATAAATTAATATGAACGACGTAAAATGTAAAAAAGAGGAAAAATATAATGCAATATAAATAATTAATCACACACACATAATGCTAAATGAATAACTAAAGAAGTAAAAATGCATAAAATATAAAGAAAGAGGTTGATGCATATATGAGTACTTCTCGAGTGGCACGTGGAGTTGTATCCCAATTACAAACTGCACTACCTTCCATTCGGATTTGGCTACGAAATTTACGTCTGGGTTTCCATTCGATATACCGCATGAGATAATAACACACATAATCATCAATGCAATGTAAACAGACATAAAAAATAAATGCGAAATAATATAACAATGCAGATACATATAATCATCAACATGAACAACAATAAACAAAATAAAATAATAAAAGTGAATAAATAGATAAAAATAAATAACGACATGCTAAATAGGAGATGTGGCAATTCTTGATGTAGGGCTTCACATACCCGGCTGGACGTATTTCATGTCCAGCCAGGCGTGCAACGTCCGGAACTAAAAAATAAATATGGTTAGAGTGCCCTCACGTCTTACCTTTTATGTTGCTTTCTCCGAAGTGCGTTAGGCCATCACCGGAAGGATCGAAGCTTGGTTTCAAGGTTTAGTTCGATGTTTCTTCTTCACGCCATTGGTTGCTTTGCTCATTGTTTCTGCTTCACGCCACTGGTCAATTTGTTCGTTGTTTCTACTTCATGTTGCTGGTTCTGTTATACTTTTTTCATGATACTGTTCA
Organism: Zanthoxylum bungeanum; assembly: GCA_019454045.1. Classification (NCBI taxonomy): domain Eukaryota; kingdom Viridiplantae; phylum Streptophyta; class Magnoliopsida; order Sapindales; family Rutaceae; genus Zanthoxylum; species Zanthoxylum bungeanum. The sequence goes on from SKCR01040992.1 coordinate 577,610, forward strand.
CGTCGAGGTCTCTGCGTCACGCTGCTGGTTCAGTACTTCCACGCTACTTTGTTTTTTTTCTTTTCTGGGTTTCTTCTTTTTTTTCTCTCTCGGTCCTCTCTTTGTTTTTCGGTGATTCTTTTTTTTTCTTTTTGTTTTTTTGGTGATCCCCTCATTTGATGACGACTTGGTTAATGATTTAAAGGGATCTTTAAATAGGGAAACAAATCATGTTTATTTGGGAAATATATTATCAAATTTTTTTTGGGAATAAAATCTTATAAATTTGGAGATGAGGAGATCTCAAATCTTGTTAAATTGGTAAGGATGGGATCCCAAAATCTCATTAAATTGGAAAATGTTGATGCTCTCATAACTAAGGAGATTTTATCGTATTTGGGAAGATTATGCATCCGAAGCTAAGGTTTGAGGCAGAGGCTGACTGAGCGAATCCGAGGCTGGCCAGTGAGTTCAAATCTGATAAGGTGCTAATTTTGGAGTTTTTCCTCCCTTCCGGCATTCGTTTTTCGCAACTTCTGTAACTTTTCAGGTAGTGCCTCCATACGAGACTCATCATCAGGCTCATGAAAAAAATGCAATGTCTACATGGTCGTTACATGTATCCTAAAACTTGACAACCTGTAACAAAGTTTAGCATCAAAATGAAACCTTAAATAGATTTCATATATCAAAAGGACCTCAGGTCACATAGGACATCAAAATCATCACCTCAATTACTTTGTGCCCACAACGTCGTAAGTAATCAAAATATTTACTTAATATATACAAACAGTGTGCTCAACACGACAGATAAAATACTAATCACAAATTCTAGACCTAAAAAACGTTTCCCATGACACTTGCATCTCGAGCATGACTTCATTAGCTGTTGTGGTTGACCAATCTAGAAGCCTGCCTGCAAAACTAGCAAATTGATTTGGTGTAAGTTATAAAACTCTGTAAGAAACCATACTAGTACTACAAATAGAATATACAAGTCAATTATATTAGAATTTTTTCAAATTTACTAAGTTGTCACGAGTTCAGAGTTATCAACTTTTCTTATCTTTTATACTTTACCCATGTAAAATTTTCATATTTTCATATTCACATTTCTATATATCTGTCAATCTAATAGCTAACATCCAAAGACCGAATACATGGGGCCTTTTTTAGTCAACAAGTAAAATAATTTTAATTAAAATAAAAGACTTTGTAAATGGCCAAAACATGTGGCATAATATTTAGCCTATATTACTTTTAAAATAATTTAAATAATAGTGTTACTTTTACACATGTAAATCAAATAATAAAAGTTAAACATTGCTTTAACAAAAATAATTTTTATTTAATTTACATGTGTCATCAAATAATTTGTTAATTAAAATAGTCTACCGCCACTACTATGAAGCGGTGTCCATTTGATGTATGTGGCCCGATTTCTCCAATCACGTTAATACCCCACGTTGAGAAAGGCCATGGTTCTGACAGTCCGTGCAATTCCATAGGCGGTAGATGGTTCAAATTGCCGTGTGCCTGGTAATCGTGACAGTGCTTCACCAGCTTTGCGTAGTCAGCTTCCATGGTCGACCCGTAAAATTTCTGTCTTACTATATTGCGAGACAAATTCAATGCATTCATGTGCGGTCCACATACTCCAGCGTGCACCTTTTCAATTACCTTCAGAGCCTCATATTTTCTTAAACATTTCAGCTGGACGCCGTTGGCTTGTCTCTTGTATAACTTGTAAGGGATATGCCTTATACCCAACTTATGGATGGACTATATGTACATGTATTTGAAATATTTTTCATTAATTAATAAAATGGCAATCTTTATTATACGTGTCTTACATAAATTATATGAATCATCAAACACTGTAATAAAGCCCTTGGAGTAATAAGATGATGGCTTCCATGCCTTATAAGAATCATTTCTCTCAAACGTTCCTAGTCGTAGTTTTGTGCATAATCTGGGCGTTCACAAAGCGGAGAGACTAGCATGATGATATGATCCACCCTTAAGTGGGGTAGCCGATCTCATTGGCTACTAGCGGATATTCGTCCGCTTGGTGTTGTTGGATAATATGACCCATAGCGTCACTATTTGCACAGATCATTGTGTTGTTGTAGCAAATTAACTATGTAATAAGGAAATTCCACTCTCATCATTTGTGATTAGATCACCATAGATATATAAATGAAGAGAGGTCCCTATGATTAGTTCCTGGATTGAGATGATATGAGACAGTATCAGTCCACGAAGGATTAATCATTAAATATCCCTAGCCGTAGTATTATCGAGACTGGACATCGATAATGCGGAATAGGCTAGTATTGCACTTGTGCGCGTTGTGAGGGCACAACGGCATAGTTCTCATATATATAAGTATTGGATACTTGTGCAAGTGCGATAGGAGGTCGTGTTTCACCGATGGTACGGGAAACAGCTTCGCTCTGGATAGACCCTTCGGAATCCCATTGGTATTATGACTAGGTGTCTATGGGAGGCCGAAATCAAGGTAGGTGTGTATAGTCTTAACCTGAGACTTACATCGCTAATACTTACGAAAATCGGTAAACTTTGGTTTTGGTGGTGGGGGATCTTAACTGGTTCTGTGTTCACCTCTTCTGGGTTTATCAGGAATCGTAGTGTATTGGATGTGATGTCAAGACAGAAGTGCACTCCAGTCATAATGGAGATGATGTCACGCAGGATACGGTATTAGTGCTCTTAAGTGATGCGCATCCAATCGTGATATTATGACCAGGTCATGAATATCCGATTATAGAGACTAGTTACCAGACATCCGATATGTGTTTCGGACGGGGCAGACACTTATCCAGCCCCAGCCCTAGCACGTGATTATCTGATACTGGGCCGATATGCACAATACATTAGTATACTACGCTTGATACAGATCTTAAATATTCTTTAATGGATATGTCCGGAGAATTAGGTAGACTTGGTGCTTTGCTAGGAGTCGACCTTGTCTCGTAAATCGGTAGAACGTAGTACTTGGTACGTACGTGATTCGGATACTCCGACGACCGTATTTACTGCCAGATTATCCGGGGATCTCATGGGTCGCTTCCCGATAATCCACCGATGACGCACAACTCGCACTCTTGAATAATCTGGGATTATACAGAAGAGAGAGAAAATTAATCTAGGATTAATTACGGAGATATTTTATCTAAGATAAAATATCGTCTAGAGAGAGATAACGATTAATTTGGAATTAATCGGTAAATAATATATTCGATATATTAAACGAAATTAGATTTCGACGCGGAATAAAATTAGATTTTAATTCGGGCAAACGAGTTAATTTAGAATTAATTCGTTAGCGACGTAAATAATAATTTCGCTAGGCGCAATTATTTATTTAAATTCGATTTAATTAACGTCGCGACGTAAGCTCGGTATTTCGGAAATATCGAACCCGAACGCGTGAGTGCACGTGGGCCCACTTTCATTTGAAAACGTGTGGGGCCCACATGACACATGTCATATTATGCATTATTTTATTCTAATGCATTGCATGAAGATTGTGTACAATACACTCAATGGTCTTGCATGGATTTGAGTGTTTGACACTCTAAACCATTGCATGATTTGTGTCATAAATTTATTATCAATTTAATAAATTTTATGGCATAAATATAAATTGATTTTTGGTAAATCATTTTAACTTAATAATACAAGATCATCTCTCTCAAATTCTCTCCTCTCCTCACGCCCAAAAACTGAAACATGTTACTGGTTTGGAACCAATTCATTCTTGACTTTAGGGAAGCAAGGGTTGGATTTTCATGGTGAAAATTCAAGTGCTAGCACACTACGAGTCTTGCGAAGGTGGTAGGGAGGTTCGACCATGAGCCGGGATCCATCCAACGAAGCTAGGAGCTGCGTTTCTCATCTCAAAATTCTGTTTTTGGAGGCAGTGGACTGCATGCAGTAAGCTTACCAAGGCAGTGCATTTTTGGGCATGATTCGTCTTCATATCGACATAACCGATCAATGTAAGTATTCCGCTATCTTCGTTGGTGTATTCACGCATGTTTTCATGTCTTGATTTGATCTTGGGACCTTAGAATAAACCAACAATGGTATCAGAGCTAATGTTGCAAGCATGAAAAATGTAGGGCTTAAAATTTGGGTAAATGTTTGTTGAGCATGATTTGAATAAATTGCTTGTTTGAGTATGCTTATAACATTTTTAAATTCATATTGGTTGGACTAATTTGTTGAAAATTGATTTGGAATAATTTTCCCCAAATATTGATGTTGGCCGAATGTAAAGTCATATTGGAGTTCTTGGAATTTTTTCATTTTAATTCATTGGATGAGTTATAATGATAAAGGATGATGTTAATTTGAAGTCAATTTGATTGAATTTTGAGTTGAACAAAAATCCCCAATTTGCTTCACCTTGGCCGAATATAATAGCCCTTTAATGTCTTGGTAATTTTGATTTTATGAACATTGGATGTATATGAAATCATTCGGGAAGTTAATACGTTGTCGATTGTGTAATTAATCGGATTGAATTCAAATCGGACAAAATAACCTTCCTTGGCCGAGACTTAGAAGCATGTAATATGGGTTTGATTTTTCATTATGTGTGTTTGACATGTGAAATGAATTAAGTATGATTAATTGGACTAATTAGTGTTTTGTAAATGTTGATTTAGTTGATTAATCATATAATGCACTTTGGTAATTAAATGTGAAAATTGGATTTGGATTTAATTAATTGGGCCTAATTTTGGAAATTAGAATTTAAAGTTGTAATTGGGCCTAATGGCTTGATTTATCAAGTTTGGTTTAGGCCAAATGGATTGGATCCAATTGGGCCCAAAACCTTGACCATAAAGCCCAAATGCGACTTAATGAACCTTTAAAGTTCAATTGGGCCTAATGGGCCAAGATTGATTTATGGGCTTATGGGGTAAATCCCGGATTGGACTTTGGTTATCGGTTTGACCCGAGTTGACCAAAAGTCCACGCCTTAAGAAATCAATCAAAAGCCCATTGGACTTTAATTGAATTGACGTTGGACGTTAATCGGTCTTTGAGACGCATTACGATTAGATTTGGAATTTAAATCGTAAAAGGTTTATTAAATAAAAGTGTAATATTTAATTTGGAATTGAATAGTGAATTAGTATTAAATACATGTTAAATTAGATTTAATGATGTAGTTTAAGTTAATTCATGAATTCGTACTTTAAGTACTTATTCGCAAAAACGAGTTTGACTCGAACAAAGTCAAATCGTTGTTTGAACATTGGATGATCACTTAATTATCAGATTAATTAATTTGATTAGATTGATTGATAGCATGCTTATGTGTGTGAATACGTGGTTGTGTTGAATGAATAATGTATATCGGATGGATATTAGTCGGGTGGGCAATTTTAGAAATTGTTGTAATAAATTCGATTTATTAAATTGGACCTGCGTGTCCAGCCTTATCACCTTCTTTCTCTTGTATTCTCTCTCACCTATTCCCCTCTATGTATATGAGGTTTCTTTAGAAGTGTAGTGTAACGGGTAGAAGTAGTAGTACAAGTGCTAGCTTGAGTGAGAAAGGGAGAGATTTGATCTAGGATCAATGTGTAAAGTATCCATCCGCATATCATTATTATTTTATTTCATACTCGCTTTATTATGTATTTAGAATGCATGTTTAAGGGTGTATGATGATGAGACCTTAACAAAGATAATTAAATTGGTAGCCAATTTGCACGCGAAAATCCCTCAATCTATATTAAGCAAATATCCTTCCATTGAATGATTCTTGTTCAAGATCCGAAGTTGGCATTGGTTTGTTTTTGACCAAAGTCAAGACCTTTGTCAATCAAGGATGTACTTGAATCATGAGAGTTTTGTTGCATATTGGTGTCTTGTCCAAATCGTGATTTTTATTGGCCAAAGTCAGATCACTTTTTGTCCAATGACATTGATTACGAAACTTTCCTCGTCAATGGGTCCTGCTTAACTGGAATCATTAGGTTTGTTTTTGGCCAAAGCCAAGGCCTAGATGATTCGGAGGATAGGGTTAGGAAAATGTAATGGATACATTGACATTATACATATGTTTCGGACTTGGATGTCCACCTAACCGGATCTAGGAATTGGATGAGATCCAATTGATCTGTGAGATCTACCTAGTTAAATAGCATACAGCTTTTATTGACCAAAAAGTCAGGGTGTGTGTGTTATTTAATAGGATCCTAGCCCACTAGGAAACACGGTTTCCCGAGTACTCCACAGAGGGTTAGAGGCTCGACGAAAAATAGTGGGAGGCAAGTATTGAATTTGCAACATCGTTCAATTACTCGCTAAACACGCTCATTTATATTTTCTCGTCATATTAATTAAAAGTATTAGTCATACTAATATTTTATGTTGTTTTAAAGATATATATAGTTGGACTATATACAAACTCATTCAATATATAGTTGATTTTGTAATTGGATTATAGTAATCAATACAATTGAATTAAATGATAGTTGATTTTATAATGGGATTATAGTAATCAATATTAAAATTATAGTTGATAATAATTGGATTATTGTAATCATTATAATAAATAGTACCTTAATAATTGATTAAATAGTTGGACTATTAAAATCAAGTAAAGAATTGAAAAGGTTGAATATTTAAAATATATAATCCTTGGATTAAATGTTTTAAATGATTTAATTTTCAATTGGGAATTAATAATAGGTTAATTTATTGATTAAATAACTTATTATGACTAAGCCAATAATTAAGCAAATAGTAGAGCATAAAGTCTTTGGAAGATTTATGTGATGATGACTTTAGTGCTTAATTAATATACTTACAATAAATCTATCTTTAGATTTAAAAGTATTAAAATTGCAATTAATAATTCTTGGAGAATTAATTGACTATTCTAGTGGAGAAAAAGTCAAAGTTTGCAATTGGGGATGTAGCACAAGGTGCACATCATTTCGATATTCTAAAACCCAAGGCTTGGCCAAAGGTTTGTGAAATATTGAAAAGGTAATTGACATATCCCAAAGTGACTACCATTTGGATATGGAAGACACGAAGGAATTAAAGATAGGGAGAGGCTCTAACTTTAAAAATATTTGTCAAAGTTATGTTTACTACTAGTATTAAAATTGGATTTTAAATACTTAGTGTGGTACATAATACATATATGTATTGACGTTCAGAATCCGCTGTGAGCTGGATACTGGCTTCAAGCCGAGATTTCTCTGCGAATTGGAAACGGGACGAAAGTCGTTGTTTCGACCGTAGATACCTAAGTTTAGGAACTACCCTTTGGGTATGTACTTAAATTAGGAAATGTTATAATGTAACTAGTTGACTAGAGACATTATCTCTATATCAGTGTTTAATCCGATGCGGATAAAACCTTTATATTCTAGAACACTAAAGTGTTTCATTATATAAAGATGATACTGAGATAAATACATTAGATGTAAATAACATAATTATATTTTGAATATAAATAAAATCTCAAACATATAAATGACAAATAAATAGCTCAAATTGATTTGATCAATAGAGACTTATTTGTGGCATTGTTGTCTAGGACACAAATAAACAAGACTCGTATATCCACACTTTTGAAGAGTGGATACTAGGACTGATTTGACTATTCAAATAAGGTCTACGAATCTAGTTTATTAGGTTAAAAACCTAAAATACTATTTACTTGGTAATAGTAAAAGGGCCACCGATCTGTTAGCCCTATTCATGGTGAAGTAAGTGGGCCCATATCTAGCTAGGCTAGATGTGAACATGAATATTTCGTGACCTTAACAGATGTAGCATCACGTTGTGGTTATGTGTTTCTTTTGAAGAACACAGATCGGAAACTTTTGAAGTTTCGACACGAAGAAAACAAACAGATCAGCTATAGTGTTATTCCGCCACGGTAAGACCGAAATGGAAAATACTTAAGTAGTAAGTTTCATATATAAATGAAAGAGTACAGTGTTCTTTCATGTGAGGACTCCTCCCGAGACACGTCAGTTAGACGGTGTGTCTGAACTAAAACCGAATTTTGTTGGACATGATAAGGTTTATCACGAGTCGCTCTGAGCTACTATTTCCTTCTACATGATATGTATTAACAGTGCAAAACTTATTTAGAATAAGGTTCCATATAAATCTGTTTGACAGATATCATATAGGATATGAACAGGGAAGAAACGGGGTTTCTCATTCCTGATAATTTGGGTATGCCAGGCATAGCGTTTGGATGATACCAAACTAAGGACCCAAATTGGATAAGTGCCAATATAGGTTATCCTAAGGGAAACCTTAAGTATAGTACTTGTAAATCTCACATGAGAACAATGTGATTGTTGCTCACCATGCGGTTTCCTGAGAGGAATACCGATATGCAGTGGTCAGTGGGAGGATAGTGATACTCGATGAAAATCGGAGTAACACTGTTCAAGGCACGAAGTCCTTAATGGAACACAAATAGTTCATCTATGGTGAAACTATACCATTAATCTTCAAATACACAAGAACTTCGTAAATCGGATAGAGTCAGAAAACAACCTAGGGTATGGGTTTCTGATCTCACCCATAATGATGTCAATCTATGGAGGTGTACCATCCGACTACGTTTAGAGGAAGTGATACGAGGTATCGACTTCCTATTATGGCAAAGTGCCATGAGTCCGAAATGGATTCCATGTATAACAACTATGTTGGATACTAGTTATTGTACCACAAGGCGTTGTGCCTATGGTACATTAAACGTCTTCAAGGAAGACATACATGGAAGGCAACATACCAGCGTGCAAACCTAAGGTTTTGACGGAAAGGTATCGTTATCAACATTGTGTTAATAACGATTCAACCTTTTACCTGTTGCCATGGTAAATCCATTTTGAAGATGCTTGTTGATAACTGTATATTTCATTTATGAAATATGTCAGTTACAGATCAAAATCGCTTTCCTGAAAAGGAAACCTTTTGGAGAATGTTTATAACATTCTGACGATTTTGTATAACCGACAAACAAGGTTTGCGGATTATTCAATCCATGTTTGGATTGAAGCAAGCATAAGGTTCTTGGAACTGACGTTTTGAAATAATCATAATGGTGTATGATTTAACTCAAAACGAAATAATTCTTGTGTATATAAGGAGGTTAGTGGGAGAGCGCACTGATAGTGAAATTCCCATAAAGCAATTGGTGAAAGCTTGGCTTTCATAGATATTCTTCATAAGAAATTCTCCGTAGAATTCTGGGGAGTAACAACCTTTATTCAAGGAATAAAGATCTACTGGGCTAGATTTAGAGTTGTTAACACTCTCTGGGAAATTGTACATTTAAAATGTACTTGATGGGGTGTCTCATACGCTTCGAGCATATGGAGTCACAATCGGGTCAATCCAAGTGATAGTCACTGGATTGAAGTTAAGAACATCTGTTAGTATCTCTGAGAACTAAAGATGCTATCTTTTTCTATGGAGAAGGAGAACTTGAAGTGACTGGGATCACTGCAGCAAGTTTCCAAACGATTAAATATTGCGGTACTATAAAGTTTGAATAACGGGACAGTGAGCTGGAAATCTTCCAGATAAAGTTTAGATAAAGTTCTGTTAGCAGCTGAGCTAGGCGTCAGCATAGGCTAAGGAATTAAAGGTCTCATCGAAGATCCAGATATATACTTCTATATCATCTGATTCGTTCGAATCATACATCGTGGCGATGAGATGATCGTGTAAATCGCGTCAGACGATAATTAAGCAAATCCGCTGACGAAAACCTTTCCTCAGCAATTTGAGCGAATTGTACATAGTTCGGGTGTTAGACACTCGAGTGACTGGCTATGTGCCAAGTGGGAGATTGTTGGATAATATGACCCATAGCGTCACTATTTGCACAGATCATTGTGTTGTTGTAGCAAATTAACTATGTAATAAGGAAATTGCACTCTCATCATTTGTGATTAGATCACCAAAGATATATAAATGAAGAGAGGTCCCTATGATTAGTTCCTGGATTGAGATGATATGAGACAGTATCAGTCCACGAAGGATTAATCATTAAATATCCCTAGCCGTAGTATTATCGAGACTGGACATCGATAATGCGGAATAGGCTAGTATTGCACTTGTGCGCGTTGTGAGGGCACAACGGCATAGTTCTCATATATATAAGTATTGGATACTTGTGCAAGTGCGATAGGAGGTCGTGTTTCACCGATGGTACGGGAAACAGCTTCGCTCTGGATAGACCCTTCGGAATCCCATTGGTATTATGACTAGGTGTCTATGGGAGGCCGAAATCAAGGTAGGTGTGTATAGTCTTAACCTGAGACTTACATCGCTAATACTTACGACAATCGGTAAACTTTGCTTTTGTTGGTGGGGGATCTTAACTGGTTATGTGTTCACCTCTTCTGGGTTTATCAGGAATCGTAGTGTATTGGATGTGACGTCAAGACAGAAGTGTCACTCCAGTCATAATGGAGATGATGTCACGCAGGATACGGTATTAGTGCTCTTAAGTGATGCGCATCCAATCGTGATATTATGACCAGGTCATGAATATCCGATTATAGAGACTAGTTACCAGACATCCGATATGTGTTTCGGACGGGGCAGACACTTATCCAGCCCCAGCCCTAGCACGTGATTATCTGATACTGGGCCGATATGCACAATACATTAGTATACTACGCTTGATACAGATCTTAAATATTCTTTAATGGATATGTCTGGAGAATTAGGTAGACTTGGTGCTTTGCTAGGAGTCGACCTTGTCTCGTAAATCGGTTAGAACGTAGTACTTGGTACGTACGTGATTCGGATACTCCGACGACCGTATTTACTGCCAGATTATCCGGGGATCTCATGGGTCGCTTCCCGATAATCCACCGATGACGCACAACTCGCACTCTTGAATAATCTGGGATTATACAGAAGAGAGAGAAAATTAATCTAGGATTAATTACGGAGATATTTTATCTAAGATAAAATATCGTCTAGAGAGAGATAACGATTAATTTGGAATTAATCGGTAAATTAATATATTCGATATATTAAACGAAATTAGATTTCGACGCGGAATTAAAATTAGATTTTAATTCGGGCAAACGAGTTAATTTAGAATTAATTCGTTAGCGACGTAAATAATAATTTCGCTAGGCGCAATTATTTATTTAAATTCGATTTAATTAACGTCGCGACGTAAGCTCGGTATTTCGGAAATATCGAACCCGAACGCGTGAGTGCACGTGGGCCCACTTTCATTTGAAAACGTGTGGGGCCCACATGACACATGTCATATTATGCATTATTTTATTCTAATGCATTGCATGAAGATTGTGTACAATACACTCAATGGTCTTGCATGGAGTTTGAGTGTTTGACACTCTAAACCATTGCATGATTTGTGTCATAAATTTATTATCAATTTAATAAATTTTATGGCATAAATATAAATTGATTTTTGGTAAATCATTTTAACTTAATAATACAAGATCATCTCTCTCAAATTCTCTCCTCTCCTCACGCCAAAAAACTGAAACATGTTACTGGTTTGGAACCAATTCAGGCGTGACTTTAGGGAAGCAAGGGTTGGATTTTCATGGTGAAAATTCAAGTGCTAGCACACTACGAGTCTTGCGAAGGTGGTAGGGAGGTTCGACCATGAGCCGGGATCCATCCAACGAAGCTAGGAGCTGCGTTTCTCATCTCAAAATTCTGTTTTTGGAGGCAGTGGACTGCATGCAGTAAGCTTACCAAGGCAGTGCGTTTTTGGGCATGATTCGTCTTCATATCGACATAACCGATCAATGTAAGTATTCCGCTATCTTCGTTGGTGTATTCACGCATGTTTTCATGTCTTGATTTGATCTTGGGACCTTAGAATAAACCAACAGGTGTATCACATGGATGCATGAGTTGCTCGTGTCCATCGAACTAACTGTCGAAAGTTTTCATATGGAGTGTTTACCCCAAGTGTCTGTGAGAACTTTCAAGTATCGATTGTATGACTAGTCCTTAGACTTGAGGTCTTTACAATATTATGTGTGGATCAAATAACTTTGACATTCTCCTTCCCCGGTTCAAAAGATCCGGTCATAAGGGTATGATTGGGTCATTTATTGAGACACATGAAGTTTGTAAGGATACAACAGAGAATCGCCACTATCTCGGATAATATTGTTTTATAAGAGTAGTATTTCAGTTCCCGGGTTGATATATTTTATCAGTGCTTGAGATTGTGGCCACAGTGGAAGAATCATGTGAGATTCTTAAGTTAGCACGATTCATGACACTATCAACATTATACCTTTGACTATATGGGTAGACATTTTCCATACCCTAGGTCAAACGGTGGGGATACAGAGAGGAGAGAGACCGTATCATATGTAAATCACATACAGAATGGGTATGTATATATTTCCTTCTCATTTTGGGGCCTTGGCATGTTACTAGATGTCAACCTTGGTCATTGAAATTAGACGACCATCTGATCGGAGGATAATTTATGTTCGATTAAATTATCACGATTCATTTCATGTCCAACTCGTGGGGAACCCAAAAGGTCACACACAACAAAGTCGAAATCAATGGTTAACAGTGCACAATACAAATTTAACAGCATATATGATTTCTTTAAGAATTGTTCATAAATGGTTCAATGTGTTTAATTATTGAACATATAATTTATGAGGTTCCAAAGTGGCTTAGGGATTGGTGATTGACGATAGGGGCACTTTGGGAATTGGAAAAATAAATAAGAAAATAAATAAATAAACAATATGCGTTTTTTTATTTGTTTTTAATTCCAATTCTGTCCAAACTCTTATTAGGGTTTTATAATCTCATTAAACCACTATATAAAGATCCAATGGCTATGATTAAATTAGCACTTATCCCATATCAGATTCTTAATTAATTTTGTTGTCTTTGGAGCACCTATATAAACCCAAAGAATTCTTTACAACTTTTTACACCAAAACCTTTCATATATTCGGTTTATATAAGTGAGCAACTCTAAAGTTTAAGAGTAAGCCACTGATTTTGAGGATCCTTAAGTCTAATTGACTAGAGGAATCTCAAGTTAAAAGTTTTGAGGTATTTACCTAGGCTAGCACCAAGGGCAAAATACCCGTGCACTCAAGGCGTAGTCTTGCCGTTGAGTTTTGGCTTTGGTGTGTGCACCTTTGGAGGCCACACACTTGGGTGGCTCTTTTGAATGTGGAAGAGCTTGCTGAGTTCGAGAAAAGATTGTAGATTGGAGGGAGGACTGGAGGAGTCTTCGGTTCAAGTAAGTCATTTTCTTTCTTTAGTTTTAATTAGAGTTCTTATGATAGTTAGCATGTTTAAGTTTATGCTCTTTGCATGTTTTATGAGTTTTTATGCTTAGAATATATAGTAACATGCCAAGGCTCGTAGAATAATCAAAATAAATAGGTATTGGGCAAAGGGATAGTGGCATCATAATTTTTATTTTTCCAATGCGCACTCGCTGCCGCTTCCCAACAGTGGTATCAGCGCGCCGTTTTTTGTTTTGATTAGTTCTCTCACATTTTAACTCGAAATTGGGTTTGTAAAAGCTCGTTGGAAAGCTAACACCATGAACATACTTTTAGGAACAAGTTTTAGATGATTTGGTTAAGATTTGAATTGTGAAATTGTATTTAATGTTTACGCATCTGTAAAGAAACGTGAATAGTAAATTTATTTGATTAATATAAAATGCAATATCATAATTAAATATTAATCAAAGTTATTTAATGCCTAAAATAATTCCAACATATTAAAATTCATATGCTTGATGATTCTATGTATGATTAGAATTGGCATGATTATTTTAGGGTGCAAGCAGCTAGAGACTTTGGAAGGAAACATATAGTGTATTGCTTATCCCTTAGCTAAGTATTTATTCAGTGAGGAACTTAGAGATTTATTACCTTTAAGGCTAATAAATATAAATAACTTGTTTATAATAAAAGATATTATAAAAGATACCAGTGGGGTGGGACCAAGGCGTTAATAAAACTTTCCAAACAAAAGTAAATTTAACCAAGGGTATTACTAGAGTTAGATAATGATTTGGTGTCTTCCTTCACTCACTACCTTTTTATAGCGAAAAGGAAAAGCGGTGAAGACATCTAGATAATCATTTACTCAAAGCTTACCTTAAAGCATATTTAAAGTGTTAGACTAATTTGGAGGATTTATTGTTTATTCCTATCACCAAGGCAATAAGAGCCTAAGAGGTAAGGGTATTTAAGAGAGTTCGCTCCACCCTCCCTCTGGGAATTTTCAATGGAGGAATCCATTTGACAGTTATTCACTTAATCTTGCTAAAATCCTCAATAATAATTTAAGTCTAAAATTTACCTCCCATTGTAAAGTATAGACCCAAATGGCTTAAACCGTATTGGCAGGACTAGGTTTTACCAGACTGACCAATACCAATTTGTCCATAAATCGTACTATTGATAATGGTTTGAATTTTCTGAGTCATAAGACGCAACGACCCTTAGGCGTGGTCTTATAACTTAGTGGCAAAGATTAAGTGTCCACAAGGACTAGCATAAGCTATGGCATGTTTGATTGCCCAACCCAATGATCAAAGAATTGTGATTTATATCATAAATTGGTTGGGAACCTACATAATTATCGTATTTTATAATGACCGGCCCTAGTCGGAGTTATGAAATGATGATAATAGGATCCTTGCCCACAAGAAATCCATCATATTGGGGTTGATGTTGTTGGAGTTTCTATGGCCCCGAGGATCGATTATCATGCAAGAAATAAACATGCGAATACATCACGGAGTTGCGGAATACTCACATCTATTGGTTGAGCGACGCGCGAGGCAACAAAAATTTTATGCCTCCTCTTTACTACATTCGGCAGTGGCAGTTCTGTAGTCCCTCAAATTCGGCCATGGATCATCTTCATCAAGCTCCAAGCTTTGTGATTTGATTCCAACCTCATGGGTGGACTTCCCTATCACCTTCCCATGTCTCTCTGAGTGCTAGCTCTCTTGATTTTTGGTACAAAAATCAAACACGTTGCTTCCCTATTTCCTCTTGGATCTCGGCAAACCAGTGAAGAAATAGCCGTCCATGGGCGAGAGAGAGAGAGATGAGAGAAAAAGAGAGTTGTGAGTTGGTTACAAAAAAATGGTAATAGATATTCCAAAAAATCAAATGCCAAACTTTTTGCCTGCAAAAATCAAAGCCATTAAAGGCTTCAACCACTCCCATCATTCCATCATTCCATCAATCAATGAATAGTGATAGGCGTCAATCACTCAAAGTGAAAGACATCTATCACTTGATTGATGAATGATGTGACGCTAGATGCGACTAGCTATTTGACGCTTGATTTGACTTGCGTGCCGCACTAGAATTCGAAATGCGAATGCGCTCGCAAACAATCCCGAGCTCGAGTTCGCTAATTCCAAATTAACGAATTTTCCATTGCGACGTAATTAAATCTAATTTAATTAAATTATCATGCCTAGCAAAATTACTATTCACATCGCTAACGAATTAATTCTAAATTAACTCGTTCTCCCGAATTAAAATCTAATTTTAATTCCGCGTCCAAATGAAATTTTGTTTAATATATCGAATATATTAATTAATCGATTAATTCCAAATTAATCGCTCTCTCTCTTTAATTGATATTTTATCCCCGATAAAATATCTCCGCAATTAATCCCTGATAAATTTTCTCTCTCATTTAATTAATCCCAGATTAATTAAAAATGCAAGTCATACGTCATCGGTGAATCTTTGGGGAGCGACCCATGAGATCCTCGAATATGTTGGCAGTAAATTCGGTCATCGGACTTGTTAAGTTTCAATCAAGTCCCAAGGATCACAAACATGCATAAAATCGAGTTGAATACACAAAGGAGTAAGGCGGAATACATACTCACATTGATGGGTTTGATGCTAGGAAGAACAAGTTGCGTTTTCCTCCTTGTTGGTGCTCGGTTTGGCCTCCAAAAACAGCAGGGGCTGCTCGGTTTTGGTCCTCTTTGCGTCTCCAAGAATCGTCCATGGGTGGTCTCCATGGAAGCTCCAAGCTTCAAGCTCCAAAAATAAATCCAAGGTCACAAATTTGTTTCCCTATCACCTATGTATAACCCAAGGTGTGTGCTAGCACTACTCTTCTTCCTTTGCTTCTCACAAATTCGGTGAAACCAGAAAATTTTGAAGCAAATCGGCTTGAAGCCGTGAAGGAGAGGAAGATGAAAAGAGAGGGAAAAGGAGAAGTGCGTGAGTGGTGAGAGAGAGAGAGAGAAAATGATTTTTGGTTTATATATTTATTTTATTTTCCAAAAACAAAAACAAATATATAAATCATTTTCATATATATATATCAAAAGTCAAAAAGTAAAAGTTTATTAATGCTTTTTCCAACAACCATATCACTTCTACTTTTTACTTTAAGTCACATCACATCACTTTAATAAAGTGACATGTTGTCAAGTCACATCACTCAAAGTGACAATTGATTTGACGCATGATGTGATTAACGATTTGACGCTTGATGTGAATTGCGTGCCGCGCTCGAATTCGAAATGCGAATGCGCTCGCAATCACTCTCGGGCTCGGGTTCGCTAATTCCAAATTAACGAATTTTCCGTCGCGTCGTAATTAAATGATTACGCCTAGCGAAATCACTATTCACGTCGCTAACGAATTAATTCTAAATTAATTCGTTCGCCCGAATTAAAATCTAATTTTAATTCCGCGTCGAAATCCAATTTCTAATAATATATCAAATATATTATTTTATCGATTAATTCCAAATTAATCGTTCTCTCTCTTTAATTAATATTTTATCCCAGATAAAATATCTCCGCAATTAATCCCAGATTAATTTTCTCTCTCTTCTAATTAATCCCAGATTAATTAAAGTGCGAGTTATACATCATCGGTGAATCTTCAGGAAGCGACCCATGAGATCTCCGGATATGTTGGCAGTAAATACGGTCGTCGGAGTATCCGAACACGTAAGTACCTCGTACTACGTATATTGATTTACAAGACAAGGTTGGCTTCTAGCAAAGCGCCATGCCTACCCAATTCTCCAGAAATATTCTTACAGGAATATTTAGATCTGTATCAAGCGTAGTATACCGTAGTAGTATTTTGCATATCGGCCCAGTATCGGATAGTCACGTGCTAGGGCTAGGGCGGTGGATAAGTGTCTGCCCCGTCCGAAGCACATGTCGGATGTCTGGTAACTAGTCTCTATAATCGGATATGCATGACCTGGTCATAACATCCCGATGGTTGCGCAACACTTAAGAGCACTAGTACCGTATCCTGCGTGACATCATCTCCACTATGACTGAAGTGATACTTCCGTCTTGACATCACACCCAATACACTACGACTCTCTAATAAACACAGAAGTGGTGTACACAGAACCGGTTAAAGCCCTATACCACCAAGACCAAAGTCTACCGATTATCGCAAGTATTAGCGATGTAAGTCTCAGGTTAAGACTATACACACCTACCTTGATTTCGGCCTCCCATAGACACATAGTCATAATACCAATGGGATTCCGAGGGGTCTATCCAGAGCGAAGCTGTTTCCCGTACCATCGGTGAAACACGACCTCCTATCGCACTTGCATAAGTATCCAATACTTATATATATGAGAACTATGTCGTTGTGCCCTCACAACACACACAAGTGCAATACTAGCCTATTCCGTATTATCGATGTCTTGTCTCGATAATACTCCGGCTAGGGATATTTAATGATTAATCCTTCGTGGACTGATACTGTCTCATATCATCTCAATCCAGGAACTAATCATATGGACCTCTCTTCATTTATACATATATGGTGATCTAATCACAAATGATGAGAGTGTAATTTCCTTGTCACATAGTTAATTTGTACAACAACACCGTGATCTGTACAAATAGTGACGCTATGGGTCATATTATCCAACAATCTCCCACTTGGCACATAGCCAGTCACTCGAGTGTCCTACACCCGAACTATGTACGGTTCGCTCAAATTGCTGAGAAAAGATTTTCGTCAGCGGATTTGTTTAATTATCGTCTGACGCGATTTACACGATCATCACATCGCCACGATGTATGATCCGAACGAATCAGATGATATAGAAGTATATATCTGGATCGTCGATGAGACCTTTAATTCCTTAGCATGTGCTGACGCATAGCTCAGCTGCTAAAAGAACTATATCTAATCCAATTAGATTTATTTTCGATCTAAATGCCTTCTATTGCTGCCTCAGCTGCAGCAATAATCCGCATTTGTTGTTAATTCGGCAACAGAATCTTGCTTGGAAGATTTCTAGCTCACTGTCCCAGTGTTCAAACTTTTATAGTACCGCAGTATTTACCGGTTTGGAAACTTGCAGCAGTGATCCCAGTCACTTCAATCCAGTGATTATCACTTGGATTGACCTGATCGTGACTCCATATCTTTAGTTCTCTAAGATACTAACAGATGTTCTTAATCTTCAATCCAGTGATTATCACTTGGATTGACCTGATCGTGACTCCATATGCTCGAAGCGTATGAGACACCCTATCAAGTACATTTTAAATGTACAATTTCCAGAGAGTGTTAACAACTCCAAATCTATCCCTGTAGATCTTTATTCCTTGAATAAAGGTTGTTACTTCCCAGAATTCTACGGAGAATTTCTATTGAAAGAATATCTATGAAAGCCAAGCTTTCACCAATTGTTTTATGGGAATTTCATTGTCAGTGCCCTCTCCCACTAACCTCCTTATATACACAAGAATTATTTCATTTTGAGTCAAATCATAAACTATTATGATTATTTCAAAACGTCAGTTCTAAGAACCTTATGCTTGCTTCAATCCAAATATGGATCGAATAACCCGCAAACCTTGTTTGTCGGTTATACAAAATCGTCAGGATGTTGTAAGCATCCTCCAAAAGGTTTCCTTTTCAGGAAAGCGATTTTGATCTGCAACTGACACATTTCATAAATGAAATATGCAGTTATCAACAAGCATCTTCAAAATGGATTTACCATGGCAACAGGAAAAAGGTTGAACCGTTATTAACACAATGTTGATAACGATACCTTTCCGTCAAAAGCCCAGCTTTGTACGTTGGTATGTTGCCTTCCATGTATGTCTTCCTTGAAGACGTTTAATGTACCAATAGGCACAATGCCTTGTGGTACAACAACTAGTATCCAAAATAGTTGTTATACATGGAATCCATTTCGGATTCAAGGCACTTTGCCATAATAGGGAGTCGATACCTCGTATCACTTCCTCAAAACGTAGTCGGTTGGAATACCTTAAAAGATTAACATCTTTATGAGGTGAGATCAGAAACCCATACCCCAGGTTGTTTTCTGACTATCTCTGATCTACTCTGTTCTTGTGTATTCGAAGATTAATGGTACAGATTCATCATTGATGAACTATTTGTTTTCCATTACGGACTTCGTGCCTTGAACAGTATTACTTCGATTTTCATCGAGTATCACTATCCTCCCACTGACCACTGCATATCGGTATTCCTCTCAGGAAAAACCGCATGGTGAGCAACAATCACATTGTTCTCATGTGAGATTTATAAGTACTATACTTATGGTTTCCTTTAGGATAACCAATATTGGCACTTATCCAATTTGGGTTTTTCAGTTTGGTATCATCCAAACGTTATGCCTGGCATACCCAAATTACTAGAAATGAGAAACCCTGTTTCTTTCCTGTTCATATCCTATATGACATCTGTTAAACAGATTTATATGGAACCTTATTCTAAATAAGTTTTGCACTGATAATCTGTATCCGTTGAAGGAAATGGTAGCTCAGAACGACACATGATTAGCCTTATCATGTCTAACAAAATTCGGTTTTAGTTCGGACACACCGTCTAACTGACGTGTCTCGGGAGGAGTCCTCATTTGAAAGAATACCGTACTCTTTCATATACATATGAAACTTACTGTTTATTTACTTCGTGTCAAAACTTCAAAAGTTTCTGATTTGTGTTCTTCAAAAGAAACACATAACCATAACGTGATGCCACATCCGTTTAAGGTCACGAAATATTCATGTTCACATCTAGCCTAGCTAGATATGGGCCCACTTACTTCATCATGAATAGGGCTAACAGATCGGTGGCCCTTTTACTATTACCAAGTAAATAGTATTTTAGGTACTTTACCTAATAAACTAGATTCGCAGACCTTATTTGAATAGTCAAATCAGTCCTAGTACCCACTCTTCAAAAGTGTGGATATACGAATCTCGTTAAATTGTGTCCTAGACAACAATGCCACAAATAAGTCTCTATTGATCAAATCAATTTGAGCTATTTATTTGTCATTTTATATGTTTGAGATTTTAATTATATTCAAAATATAAACTCTGTTATTCACATCTAAATGTGTTTATCTCAGTATCATCTTTATATAATGAAACACTGAGTGTTCTAGAATATAAAGGTTTATCCACAATGATTAAACACTGATATAGAGATAATGTCTCTAGTCAAACTAGTTACATTATAACAGTTCCTAATTTAAGTACACACCCGAAGGGTAGTTCCTAAACTTAGGTATCTACGGTCGAAACAGCGACTTTCGTCCCGCTTCCGATTCGCAGAGCAATCTCAGCTTGAAGTCAGTATCCTGCTCAAAGCAGATTCTGAACATCAATACATATATTTTATGTACCACACTAAGTATTTAAAATCTAATTTCAATACTAGTTTGTGAACATAACTAAGACAAACATTTTTAAAGTAAGAGCCTTGCCCTTTCTTTAATTCCTTCGTGTTTGCCATATCCAAATGGTAGTCACTTTGGGATATTCCATTATATCCTTTTCAATATTTCATAAACCTTAGGCCAAGCCTTGGGTTTTTAGAATATCGAAACGATGTGCACCTCGTGCTACATGCCCAATTGTAAATTTTGACTTTATCTCCTCTAGAATAGTCAATTAATTCTCCAAGAATTATAAATTACAATTTTAATACTTCTTAAATCTAAAATTAGATTTATGATGACAAGTATATTAAATTAAGCATTAAAGTCATCATCACAAAATCTTCCAAAGATTTTATGCTCTACTTATTTTGCTTAATTTTGGGCTTAAGGTATAATAAGTTATTTTATCAATAAAAAGTAACCTATTATTTATTCCCAATTTGAAAATTAAATCATTTAAAATATTTAATCCCAGATTATATTTTAATAAATCCAACTTTTCAATTTTATCTTGATTACAATAGTCCAACTATTTAATCACGATTAGTGGTACTATATATATTATAATGATTATAATAGTCCAACTATATAATCAAATATAATCCAAATTAATTAACCTCAATTACATTGATTATTATAATCCAATTATAAAATCAACTGTAAACTGAAATTAATTATTCAAATATATTGATTGATATAATCCAATTATATATAATCAAGTATAATACAGTCCAACTGTTTATTAAAACAACAATTTAAATATTAGTCTAACTAACATTTATCTAATGACGAAATAATTTGAATGAGCGCGTATTGCGAGTAATTGAAGGAATATTGCAAATTCAATTCTTGCCTCCCACTATTTTTCGTCGAGCCTCTAACCCTTTGTCGAGTACTCGGGAAACCGTGTTTCCTAGTGGGCTAGGATCCCGTTAAATATCACACAATCTGACTTTGGCCAACAAATTGTATGATAATTAACTAGGTAGATCTCGAAGATCAATTGGATCTCATCCAACTCCTAGATCCAGTAGGTGGACATCCAAGTCCCAAACATATATCTTATATATGCCTATACATCGAATGTATACCCTAACCTTTTTCCTCTGAATCAACTAGGCCTTGGCTTTGGCACAACAAACCTAGTGATCCCAGTCAAGCGTGGACCCATTGACATGGAAGCTTCGTAATCAATGTCAATGGACAAGAAGTGGTCTTGACTTTGGCCAACAAACCACAACTTGGACACGACACCGATATGGAACAAAGCCTCGTGATAAAAACACATCTTTGACGGACAAGGGCTTGACTTTGGCCAACAACCCCTGCCAATCTCAGATCTTGAGTAAGAATCACTCAATGGAAGGAAAAACGCATGATATTTTATGAGGGTTTTTCGCGTGCAATTGGCTACCAATTTATTATCTTTGTTAAGGTCTCATCATCATACACCCTTAAGCATGCATTTTAAACACATAATAAAGCGCATATGTAAAATAATAATGATATGCGGATGGATATTTTACATTGATCCTAGATCAAATCTCTCACTTTCTCTCTCCAAGCTAGCATTTGCATTACTTCTACCCGTTACACTACACTTCTAAAGAAACCTCATTTACATTGAGGGGAATAGGTGA